>JAJHJA010000456.1:0-358258 GCA_021202915.1 Heliconius himera | reverse complement strand
CCAGGTTCCCTTTGCCAACTCTGCTTCGTGCGAGATATAGCGTGAAGCTAGAAAAAAGAAGCTAAAATAGAACAAATTTTACATCTTTTTAACATGTGATTAGAAAGTCATAAAGCTAATAGAACTAATATTGCATTTTTTCGAGATGCGTTTAAAAAATAAGTTAACTGTAGTTTGTTGTACTAAACACTACTTTGTACTAAACATTTGTTCCGATTCAAATTGGCCTATTTTGGACTTATCAGAGAAACTGAATGCTCTTTGGTTCTTTTATATTTCTCTCTAATATAATGATGTAGAGGATAAAACCTTGCCAAGTAGATACATGAATTCGGGTACCGGCAAAACGACATAAACGCTTACATTTTTGTGTATTATTGACCATAACTAGAAATAAGAATATTAGCTAGATTTCCCTGAAAAATTAAACATGTTTTTTTATGTATATTTTAGTAGCCAAATCTGATAGTTTGGAAAATAACCATATTTATATAAATGCCGGTTTCAAATTGTATTTATTATAACTTGAAAATCTATAGAATCTCTAGAGTCTCGATCTGTTTCTCGTTAGAATGCTGAGTTTTGTAATATTGGTCTACAGCAGGGGTTCCCAACCTTTTCTTGATCAAGGACCACTTTTATATCATTCTTGGTAGCAGGGACCACTATGCATGTAGGTATATTAAAAATTAACTGTGATAATTAAACAGAACCTTCGCCTCACCATCCCCAGTCATAAAATTAAAATTGTTCGCGGACCACTTTTAGGCTTCTGCGGACCACTGGTGGTCCGCGGACCACCGGTTGGGAACCACTGGTCTACAGAGATGTTAAGGGCAGTTTGTAAATAATAAAGATTTTTTACAATTCATATTAACGAGGATATGATATGATTTATATCCAAATAAATATTCTTTTGTTAGGCTATTTGCACAAAAGTTACGGTTCTGTTCTAAATATTAATTGTAATGTTCCAACATTCCTCGCTAACTTGGCCATTGGCCAGGTACATAGCGTCAAACAGTTTATCACATAGATAGGTAAATATTATGCATAACGAGTGGCGTGTTCCAGTAGTTTGAAAGGAGAATCAGTATTATCCTATTATATCATATGTTATAAATACACAATGTAAGCTGGTTCCCCTGAGAGACGCGGACCACTTGGCCATGTCGTTACGCCTTCTCGTATCCCGAACAATTCCTATTTGTTTTCATATATTATTTACGACTGACTTTACTACCAGGCGCTTTTGTTCTATCCATTCACAATAAATAAAATGCTCTTGCGTGATTGAAAAGAACCACCTTACATTTGCGGTATGATTACTATGGCTTTATATTCAATTTTGTTGTTTTTTTTTTAAATTAAAGAATTTCGATTATGCATTGTTTAGAATAGATGTTAATATTAAAGGTAATTGCAGATGGCTTCACATTTATCCAAGACATTATATAGGTCATGAGTTACTACAGTGGTCCAGGTAGAGTTCTAGGTGTTCACGAGTGAGGGGGTCCACTGATAGAGAAGAATATATTGGCTTAACTTTTACGTTGGACTGAAAAGTTTTTATCATTGTGCGTATCATTGGTCTTTGGATGGATTATTTTTTTACCTTACCACCAAGGAAGATTATGTTTTTACGTGTATCTTGTACATGTTTATAAATTACTATGTTATATTGGATCTTTTAAATGAATGAATGAATTTTTACTATTTTGCCTCGAAAATCCAAATATATGAATATTTGAGTTTTCCAAACAAAATGGTGGATTTTGGAATAAATAAACAAAAGAAAACGAAACGAAAAATATCGTTCTGATCATGAAAATAAATGGATTTTGACGTATAATATAAAAATATATAAGATCTGTATGTTTAAAAACAAATGGACTATTTTAGTACCAAACTTTTAAAAAATATCTTTGTAAATTTTACTTAAGACTCAAGTCACGTCATTTAGGTCTCTTCAGTCGCCTTTTACCAAGGTTGCAATAAAAGTCAACTGAAAGGATCTAAATAAAAAAAATATACTATTAAAAAAACACCAGACAGCATAATACTAATAAGGAAAAATAAATCCAATAGTTCATTAGGATTAACACCTACATCTCCATTATATCACGATAATCCTTTCAATGTAACTGAGTTATCGTTCGAATTGCGTTTTCTATTTATATTTTTTTATTACAATTAAATAAATAAATATTATAATAGTCCTCAAATATTACACGAAGAAGGCAAATAGTTTTTACGTTCACATTTTCTAAGTCCCCAATGCACACTTGAAAGTTTTCAAAACTATTAAGTTCCGAGTTATGCGGCCTGTAGAAGAACTTTACAGTAATAGGTCAAGGTAGTACTTTACTGCTGAAATTGTCGAATGATTTGCGAAAGTCCAAGAAGCTAAGCACAGCAGTTACTTGCACGCGATCTTTGTTTGCTTTTGGAAAACGCTTCATAGCGCCTATTATAATTGTTACCATTATATTCACATTTCCGTTTTCTACTCTATTGAAGAAAACGGACTACAATAATCATAATGGCACTCCGTCCCCATATCTGTTTCCTTTGATCTTTATTTATTTCTTTTGTTTTTAAAAATGACTTAACGTTAGTAGCAACTATTTAATAAACTGAAAACCGGTTAAGTGCGATTCGGATTTTTCATTTTTAGTACGGAAGCCTTGGTGGGCGAACTTTGGGCGAAGTTGACAAACTTAAGTTTGCTAAGCATACAAAATGACGTCAAGTCGTTGGGGGCCAATGCTCTGTGAGAAATTTGATAGTCTGGCTTTGCGTAGAGATGTCTCCTTGCCGTCAATTCTATTTTCTACCGCATTTATCATAGGAAGTGTTCTGGGGAATTCACTTCGTAATCTCCAGTTAAATGTTCTTGACAGATGGACAACAAAGTGATTCTATAAGCGTTCCGTTTTTAGTTTTTGAAGTACAGAACTGACAAATAGAACATATTATTAGAAATTTTAATTTAACTGTACATAATTGCGATGGTTATGAATATAGCTAAGCTGGACTGTTATACTTGTTCATCAGATATTCAACTTTTACATGTCAACGGAAAATCTATATTATTCAGTGCCTAGTTCAAAAGTGTATAAACAGACAGATTAATATTTCAAAAATCATACATTCATATTCTATTAGTTACTTTAAGCCCCCATACATTGTTTTTTCATAAATATATTTAATATACAGACAAAATTTTGTCATACAAATGCTTTTGGTAAAGGGAGTCTCCCATCCTGAAAATTCTACATTCAACTATATATTTTCACCGCTGTCTGTGTGCTACCAATTACTTTGGTTTTAAACAAAAAGCTCTCGCTTTTGTTAGCCGAAGCTTAAGTTTCTGAGAGATTGAAGTAAAGGCGGGTTGAAAGCGTAAGTACCTATTTAGTGTAACTATAATTCATACGTGAGAAGAGCATTATTCTTCTTTTTTAATAAATATCTTAGGAAAATGAAATAAGTGAGGAAAGGAGTGTTTTAACGCTAGGTTCCCTCTGCCTACCCTGCTGTGTGCGGGATACAGCGTGAAGTTGACAAAAGTTGAAATGACTGCTTAAGAAATATAAAATTTCATAAGAAAGAGATATTATGTTTTTACTTTTTAGACAAATCAGTTGGACGGACTTGGAAGGCTAAAAATTTGTTGAACATAAGTAGATAGATAGGGAGAGCTTTTAAAGGCAATATTTTTGTTCTTTTTTCTGTCCTAAATACCTAAATCTAAAAAAGTACTGATCCATAACGTTCTCTTATCGAAAATCATAGTGATTCACTGACTGGGTTCCGTTTTTCATTAGTAACCTTTGGCCATTTGAAAGAAATCAAAGTGAGGCCTAAATAACTTTTTTTTATCAAAAATAGTTGTTGAAAGAAAATTACAGAAGTCACGAACTATTCTTTATTAGAAACACAATGAAAGGATTCGCACTAATACTTTTCCCCAGTTTCAGTTTTTCTTTTGTTTAGGGTACACACACGCTCAGAGTACCTAAAGAGGAACCTGTTTTAGTGCATACGAAAGATTAATCCTTGATCAATCATATTAGTGAGTCTATCGCTTTGGATGACTAGACCCATTACGTACATTATGATCAATGGGTGAATGAACATTTCATTAAATGATTGAGTTTGATGATTTCATGAAATCCTCAATTCTACGACATGACCTCAAGTCCACGACGTAATATATATATTTTTAAACATTTTACAAGTATTATTTTATAAATAGGAAAGAAAAATACTTATTAAATAAAACGTATAGAAATTTGAATGAAGCGTGATTTGAACCCGTACCTCTTGCAAATCGTCCAAGCGCTCTGAGCAACTAAGCCATACGTACTCATCAAGCTACTACGGTGAAATTCTTATACGTTTATTACAACCTATATATGTTTTTTTAAAACACTCCTACTTACTCCCTGGAGTGCCTCCCTGCGATATTGTTAACATCTTTTTAGGGAGATTGTAAATTTTAGTTGTAGAATCATCGGAATCGGTTGGCGTGATATTGAGTTATTAATCTATTTCACATACCTAATGCAAATTTAAGACTTATGTGATTTTCTCACAGATATCATTGTAACCAAATTAAAATGGGACCACACGGAAAACACTAGCTTTCAAATAAAAAAAAAACCGGGCAAGCGCAAGTCGGGCTCGCCCACCGAGGTTTCCGCACAAAAATTGGAGGTCTAGAGACTTTTCTGAAATTCAGGCTTAGCTAAGCCAGAGCCCTTTCATCTGATACGTGACTTGGTTCACGGCTTTAATGTCAAATTTTGCCCCCTTTTAAGGCTTTTATTACCTATTTAGGATTTCACCACCAATGTATAATTTTCAGATTTTTTTCTGAATTAGTACTACCTGTAGATAGTTGCCAAATAGCCCTATTAGTTTTGATTCTCTTTATTGTGTCGAAATACGCACTTTTGCTATTTAAGGCTAATATTTTTCAGCACAAATGCAGTGTTCAGATTTTTTCTTGAAATAGTACTACTATGATAGTATCAAAATACGCGTTTTTGCGATATAAGCGGCAATATCTTTTCTTAAATAAATAAAAATAAATTAAATTAGCTTCACGCTGTATCCCGCACACAGCAGGTTAGGCAGAGGGAACCTAGTGTTAAGACACTCCGTTCCCCACTTTCTGCCGAATTCTGGAGGCATTGCGTGTTGAGTGGCAGAACTCAACGCTGCGCTTAACCTCGACACCAGAGCGAAGAAATGGAAATATAAATTTAAGTAAATATTTCATCTCCTCGAGTGGGGATCGAACCCACAACCAGTTGGTTTTGCAGTCACGCCTCGTGCCGCTGCGCCACGACCGGCCTCAAAATAGTACAATAAATATAGAAATATTATTTTTTTCAGGAAATCATGAGGCCGTAGTTATGAGTATATGGTTTGAATTTCAACTCGATATCTTCAAGCGTTCCTGAGATAACGGCTATTGACAGACAGATAGACCAGACAGACGGACAAATAAAGTGATCTTATAAGGGTTCCTTTTTTCCTTAAAAGGTATGAAACCCTAAAAAGAATAATTAAAATCGGTTCACCCATTTAAAATTCTGAGGTAACAAACATAAAAAATACAGTCGAATCGATAACCTTCTTTCCTTACAGAAGTCGGTTAAAAATTACCCTATATTTTAATTACGCGGCGAATTTCATACAAAATGCAATCACGTCAAACATCTGGCAACGGACAGATATATAACAAAATGATATGACTCTGTAAGAGTTACCTTTTTTTCATTTGTAGGCACAGAGCCCTAAAAAAATAATATATGAAACCTATTAACAGTCATTGTCATTGCAATTAGATTTACTTAATTTTAAATAATAATATTTATAAACCTATTTATAATTTTTAAATAACTAACTTCCATCAGTAGCCAGAGAGAAAAAAGTATTTAGACTCCGTTCCCCATTTTCTGGCGAATTCTGGAGGCATTGCGTGTTGAGTGGCAGAACTCAACGCTGCACTTTGTCTCGACACCAGAGCGAAGAAATGGAAATATAAATTTAAGTAAATATTTCATCTCCTCGAGTAGGGATCGAACCCACAACCAATCGATTTATAGTCACACTTTGTGCCACTGCGCCACAACTGGCCTCAAATATCTAATATACTTTTTAAATGTACCCTACATATGGCCATATGTATGTTTTGATTGTTTGCAAACCACTATCTTACATTTTAGGTACATATACATAAATCTCGGTCCTCTTTTCCGAGAGTAGTCATTGAAAAGTGTGGATTCGGTAGCGACGACCTAAAAACATCGACGCTCGCGCCGCGCCTCGTCGTATCGTTGAGGCATCATTCTGGTAGGCACTAGGCAGTAGGTGTAGGTATAGGTACCTACTTATAATGTACACATATGTATGTAGATTAACCAACGGCGCGTCATTTTTTATGCAACAGCCAATTAAAATGCCACCCTAAAAATATTACAGACATAACCTTCCATTTTTAATATTACGCACGTTTTACTCAGACCAGCTAAATCAGTGTTTTAGGTAAGTTAAAAATAATATTGTTGGCATATTTATTTATAAAAATGTTATTATCCAGCGGATAAGAATGATAATTATTAATTATATTTTAATCACGCGCGGGAAGAGGCGTGCAAGACGATGTGGCGCTGAACACAGCACTAAGTAAAATCCCATGAAAAAAATAAAAATAAAATGTACAATATACTCTTTTTTTTATATAATATTGTCTAATTGCAAAAGCTTTTATAGTTGTTTTTACTTAACTTTTTATTTTATCTTTCACTTTATATTTACAGAATTCAGCTATTAGTTAATCCAAGCGCAATTTACACAAGTAGGTACTATCTCACAATCTCTGTTACGCAATCTTATTCACCGTACATACGAGTATATGCAAGGGACAGGGAAGTAAGTGGGTCGGGGGTGGTCGTGGCGGCAAACAGACGGAATGACTGATGTCCGCGACTTCCCTATGACCGCCCACAACTGCGCCCTACAAGGGCTGTCAACTTTGCACACACAAAACCGACCGCAGCTGGCAAATGTAACTTTTAATATTTACGTGTTTCATTTTTTGTATTTTAAAATTGATACAAAATAAATGTAATCTATCGTATACTAGCATAAAAGATTTGTGTATCTTTCTGTACTCCTTCATTGTATAAAATTTAAGTATGTCACATTTCTTACTCTCCCATCCTTATATTTTTCTATTTAAATCGAAGTCGAATGTTTTTCCTTCACGTAAATAGTAAAATAAATAAATAAATATATCAGTTATTATTAGTCATTTAGCGATAGAGCCGCCTTTTTATTTGTACTGATATGTTTAATTTGTACTGATATATTTATTTGTACTGATTTGTATGTTTCTATCAATGTTTTGATGTTATATATTTATGTTTGGTGTAATTACGCCATTTCTTTTATATGAAATATTGATATAATTGTTACACTTATGATTGTAAACTATTTTTTTAAGTTGATAAATTATTATTATATTACTTTGTACAAGAGATAACCCTATTTTTGCCACTTAGTCTAGCTTTCATGACCTGCCTCTTTCGTTGTAAAGCATAGTTTTAAATATATTTTTAGTTGGATACAAAATGTCTTGAAAATCTTTTATGTAAAATAAAAGTTTTCTACTACGTTTGTATTTTATTTTTGTTTAATATTTTTTAAAAATAATCATAGTTACCTAACCAACAGTTTTCTTAACATTATTTTTTTTTATGTTAATTATTGTAAGGTGATAGATGTTGTTTTTTATGTCAAGGGGTTTTCACCTCTACTAGCTTCAATAGCCTCGCTCGCTTCGTTTCTTGTTATGATAAAAATATAAAATTCTATGAAGGACATCAATATAAAGATTTTGTCATCCATTACCCGTCACCCGTAATACTTCATTCATCATTCATCCCCCAAAACTCGTCACCCGTCATTTATCGTTTTTTCGTTTTATTCCTTATGTAATCCAAAATTACCAAACAAGCAACTAATTTAATATAAATTATGAAAAATCACATATACAATATTTTTTTATATGATAAAATTATGTAAGTATAATATAATAAAGATAACATAAATTATTAACGAAGATAACAAACTTCATAATGAGGATGTGAGCCCGTCGCGTTGCAGGATGAACAGCTCGAAACAGGGCATGGGATTTGCGGCCAAGTGTCAATTTAGGGGGGTCCCTTTTAAATATACATTGAGACTCACCTCCACTGTCCGATTTTCTCTAAACCAGGGGTTCCCAACTTTTTCTTGATCAAGGACCACTTTTATATCATTCTTGGTAGCAGGGACCATTATGCATTTAGGTATAATAAAAATTAACCGTGATAGTCATACAGAAACTTCGCCTCACCATCCCCAGTCATAAAATTAAAATCGTTCGCGGACCATATTTACTTATTTAGGCTTCTGCGGACCACTGATTGGGAACCAGTGCTCTAAACAAACCAATAAAATAATCTTATTTATATCGCCTTTGGAAGATGTTCTAGAAATTAGGTAATTGATGATAGTTCTAAATATGCTGAAAACTTTTCGTTATTATACCTCAAGCTATTCTACTGAGTACAAATTAATCGTAAGCAATTTAAATAAGTAAATTTGGAGCACTTGTGTAGGAAATCTAAATTTGGGATATTTAAAGGAAGCAGTAAGATACAGTGTTTTTGTCATCACTATTTTAAATGAAAGCAAAGTTTTAATTACTCTATATAAGCTTAATACAATTAAAATAAACAAGATTTTGACTACAATGAAAAAGGGATTTTTTCAAATAAAATCTGTATAATAAAGCGGAAGAGTTTGTTTGTTTGTTTAAATGACAATAATATCTGGATCTCCAGCTCCGGTCCTATTTATTTTTTTGTTTTGTATGAAAGCTTCAGATTCAGAAATTCTTCAGGATTGCTATACGCTATATAACATTACGATGTATGTATTAGTTAGCCTTAATTAACGAAATAGCAATAATAAGGGACGCCATCGAATTGCTTTAAGCGCGTGTGCTGCTAAAATAGTCAATTATATGTCAGTACGTTGTATCACAAAAATATTAAATTTTATTTGTTCTAAAAAAGTCCGCGACACCATGTCTATCTCTAATAAATAAGTGGCAATAAGGCAATTTTGTGCCAAAAAATATTTAAAAATTGTAAGGTGACCTTTAAGAGGGAGAAGTCATTCCATCACCAAAGAAATTTAATGAAATTATGAAATTAATCTTCGTCGTTGAAATTATGAAATTAATCTTCGTTCTTCTTTTATAGCATGTAATTTGGACGTATCTTTTCGAGAAAATGTAAAATTTAAATATTCCGTCGCTCTGTTTACGGCCTCAAGCCTAGGTTCGACTCGTACGGGCGCCTTTGCTGTCGATGACATGAAGCAGTCACGTACTGCTTGATTCATTGTTGATTAAGTATATGCAGTATAATAAACATGTTATATAAAGGTGATATGCTGGCAAAGCCGCAAAACAAAGCAGTAAATAATAAAATTATCGTTGTAAAATAAAACGCTATTCGTTAAGAATGACGCACCTGTCAAAGCGACAACGTCGCAGACGCCTCATTTACGAAATCGAGTCGTAGGTATTGGCGGTGAAGTTGAACGTTGTTTAGGTTTATTATAGAAAATAGGTAATTGCGTAAAATAGAACGAAAGATATCTCTTTCTTGCTCTGGTATGGTTTTAGTGAATGAAAAGTGGCAGATTGGCAACGTTTATTAGTATTTTTGTAGTAGTATGTGTTTACGTTATTGGTATCTATTAGAACTGTGTCACATACAGGTATGGAAAAAAATAGTGAAATGAAAAAAAAAATCCTACGTATAAATTGTTGACGAATTTTGATATTTTTTTAAAAAATATTTTACTATATCAATTCTCTTTATTCCCGACTGCTAAGGAGGGTTATGTTTTTCGCGCGTATCTTGTATGTATGTAATATTCTTTATTACCTCGTATTTCCAGAACCGCTGTACAGATTTACTTAATTGAGGTCATTAGATTCGTATTAGCAGCCCAAGTGTTCTTAGATAGGTGACGTTAAAAAAAAATCAATCACGGCGGCTGTGGAACGCCATTGGACTTAGTGAAAAAAAAAATTTCGCTTCGAATACCACAATGTGGGTATCAAATTCAAGAGCTCAATACGAGGATTTCAAAAAGGTATATCATGATTATCATTACCATAATGAATTTTAACAAAAAAGTGAAAAATAAAAAAGTATTTGTAAAAACAAAAACCCCGACTGCATAAAACTAAAAAGAAAATAAACAAGCCCAATAGTTTATTAGGATTAACAGTCGGGACCTCTTTAAATTACTAAGGGTTCCTGGTAAAGATTTTATTTATTGAAGAATTACTTATAGGTCCCGACTGTTAATCCTAATAAACTATTGGGCTTGTTTATTTTCATTTTAATTTTATGCAGTCGGGGTTTTTGTTTTTACAAATATTTTTTTATTAATATATTTTGTCCTAAAATAAACTATCCTTTATTTTGTATTAACAGCATCATGTTATATACTTCATCTATGTACTGTAGTACAGAGTATTCTGTACCCATCAACAAAACGTTGTAATCACAGAGGACAAAAATAATGGCATAATCAATTTTTTTTATTCTTTAATTATCACATTTTACATTAGTGTACTATTAAATATGAATTTAATTTTAACAAATTAATCCATAATTATTTTATTATTAAATATAGATTCAAATTTTTTATCACCTTTGCCATACATATTACTGAAAGATAAACGTGATCGATGATTCGAAATTTGAATTGGAAAGCTTAAATTTTCGTTTTAAATGCAGCCAGTTATCAGCAATCAGTTATTTAATAAAAGTAAAATAATTATTAGTTATTCTATATTATTTAATTTAAAAATTAAACAAAAGTAGAAATTCTTCGTATATGCTTATTGCATTATGCGAGCTAAATATCTATTATTGTTAGAATGGCATCAAGACTGGGAGAATCTTAACAATTGTATTTGGGTAAGTTGTTTTGATAAATCCAATAGTTTTATACAATGAAGGATAATTTTCTAATGGTGATTATTATATAGGTACTCATAAACACCTCGGTGTCGTTACCTAGTGGCCGTTGTTTGCAACTAGATTCTATAAAGTTAACTTGAAGTAGTTGTTTTACGTTTCCCTAGAGAGCGTTAGTTTCATCCAATACATGCTACTAGATGGCACCACTCGCCTCTTAATTTAACTAATATTTATTTTCTCTGTTCTCCTGCTCATCAATATTTAAAATACTGCTTACTATTAAAATGCAGTATTTATATATTACATTTGTATATATATTTTTGATTAGAAATTATTTAATAACTTAAATATTTTTATTAAGTATATCAAAAATTTTATTTTTTACGTTAAAACCTAATAAACCGACTGAAGCTGGAGGCATAACATTGTAAATTGCATATACATACATACTTAACTATTATTAATAAAAGTGTACTGAGGTTCCTTTGCAAATAAATTCGCTATTCTAAGAATAAAATTTCCTTATAAGTCAACTTAGGCGATTTAGTATTAAATAATTGTAAATAAAAAATAAATTATTTTTTATGTTAATAATAATTTAATTTTTATTTACAATTAAATTTTAAAAGCCGTTCATAGAGCAAGCCTACTTATATTTATAAGATAAAATTAAAATTTTATTGAAAGGACACATCAATTATATGGTATGTTGTTTTTAATATAAAAAAATTAAACAATAATAATTATATATCTGTATATAAATTTATATATATAAAATATATTTTATATAGCGCATAACATATAGGAAAGCAATTACTTATCCCTTCTTTTTGAAAGTAAGTATTTAAATATGTAGCTTTAAGTAAATACTCATAAAATATGTCCTCATTTATTTATTAAATACGTACTTACTATAACAACAATATTAATATACAATACTTAAATAAATTAATGCATTCAAGATAACCAATGTTAATTAACAAAAGTCTATATATTATTTGTTCACTAATTTATGTTAGTATTAGGGAAGGAAGTTTTCTCCTTTTGATTTAAAAATAACTAAGTGTTCAATGACAATTTTACTTAATTACAAAATTTCTCCACGAATCTCCATAGAAACGTCTTTTTTTTTAGATAGGTGTTGGTATTAAATGTTCCAAGTGAAATCTTTTCATCATAAATTGAAGAAAAATCCATAATAAGTATCTTTATCTAAAATTGAATGCTTTATTACTATTCTATGAATGTTACACAAAATATTTTACACATTCTGTTTTCGCTAAAAATGTATTGTTACGAGCGCGGTGTGAAATGAGAGGGAGCGTGCAACACACGTTGGGATGATGCCGGGACCGCGACCGGGGGGCCCGGGAACGATTCATTGATCCAAGCCCCTCTCGGCTAAACGACAGGGACGTACGAACTAGATGCCACTCTCTGGTCGTCGTCTACAATGTGAATATTATACAATATGTACAAATTTCTAAACTAAATACGTTTAGATTGTAAGATGTTCATTTTCAGTTTTGTGTCTTCTAAGTTATATTATTTTATTTTGTCTATTCATTCAACTAATGCCCAAATATTAGAACATGAGGAATATATTCATAGAAAACTCACATTAAAGATATCCGACGTACTTATTTGTAATTAAACACGAGTATGGGAGAAATAAAGTTATCGAGAATATGTAGCGAAATAGTGAAGCTTTTTATTTGTCAATTGTATATTGTATGCTAGACAGAGACAGAGCACGAGCGGTTTGAGGTTGAGCAGTGAAAATTCGATTCTATTCGGTGTATCGTTCTGTCTCTCTCTCGCAGACGGCGGTTCGTACGAGTTCGTGGAGCAGCCACGCGCGCGGCGCGCCTGTTCGTGCTCGTTGTTGCACATCGACGTCAACCGCTTTCAGTGCTATAGCGCGTTCCTCCGCGCTATATCTACATAACCTAAAAATTTACAAATTGTTGTATCTTGTTCACTGTTATAGTATATTAAACACTCATGAATACCTCGAGTTTATAAAAGTTGTGGTGTGGAGATAACGCCAAATCGAGTGGCGTTAGTTGAGTGTAATTTTGTGCTACGCAAAGTAAATATAAACGGCAAGCTGTGGGGTTCAGGGGCCTTTTTTTTGCCGCCGCAGGGGATGTACTATCCTGTGAGTATTTTTGGTTCTTCTAAATATCTTTACTAACTACACGAGAAATAACATTTCAAACGGATAGATTGTCTATATGGCTGCTTAGAATTAGTGTGTTTCTATATCAATAATACGTAATGAGATACAGAAATTGTTATGTATTTATAGAATTTAATGGATCTACAGCAAACAGCATCATTAAATTATGTACATTTCCAATATTTCTTTGTTTCTAGTATTAACAATGAATGTATAGTGTAGACAGTGAATTTGCAGATAAGCTATTATTGTAGATGTGCACGAATATAAATAGGTAACGTCGAAATACGTACTGTGTTCATGTTAATTGCTGCTTATTCCAGTTAACTTTATATAAATTGTAATAAGAAAACTATTTAATGAAACGTTATACGTTGTTTAATAGTAGCAGTCGCTGGTTACTATAGTAAAGATTACGACGGCATCTTATACCTAACTATATAAATAACTATGCCCATATACAATCCATTGTTGTGACATTGAACTGTGAATGAATTCATTGTTGTTGTTCCTTTCTTCAGGATTGCGCTAATTGTGTGACTAAAAGAGACAAACTATGGCATTTAAATCGGGAATAAATATCCAAAAATGTACTCGTGAAACATAAACTATATTTAATAAATAATTTAAACGGCAAAATTTTGTTGAGAATCATCCTCATAGTTCATATTTTTCATTTACTTAGCGCATGCGGTATTTTTATCTCCGTCGCCCCTCGCAAACAATCCGAACAGTACCGAGGCTCAAAATATCATCCTATACTTGGGAATGCTGGTCTCCACTCACCAGCATTGGTTCGGAATGTTTTGATAAAAATATACCTGTAAACCTACCACTACCACATATTTATATATTGTTTTTGTGAAAATTACATATACATACATATACATACATGCACAGACATGTAGACAATATATTTCACAATATATATATCATTTTAAATATCTCTGTAACATCTGCGTTTTACATTTCTGGTGCTTGAAGCATTCATTTAGAACTATACTTTTAGTTATCGTATTATGAAAGAGCTCGCAAATACTATTGTTGTTTGTCATACGATCCATTGACTTTACGGCCATTATTGTAATTTACTGTTTCCTTTGATTCACCACAAGTATATTAAATAATAAATTCTAAACCAAGACAACCCTGCAAATAGAAACTTTCGTATCATTTACAAAAGCTTTTTTTTTAAATATAAAATGGAAAGAACTATTTCAAACATTTTATAGAGAAGAGTTTATAGGAGGAACTGGTTCAGGACTCCCAAGGTGAGCGCGATGAGCCTGTGTAATGTGGACAAATTATTCACATACCGCCCTTTGTCCGTATTTTGGGTTCAGGGACGCTATTATTACAGTTCAGCTTGCTACCTGCCCGACAGTCGTTGTATTTCGAAATCAGGTAGCTATTGTTCGTGAGCTTTTCGACAAAAATTACCAACTTTTTCGATTTGTTATTTTCTACTTAATCAATTCTTTACTAAATTTCTATTATATATAATATTTAAAGTACATAAGTATATGTTAAAGCCAGACAATTCCTTTTAGTTGTCTATTATAATTATCACGAGGGTATCAGTATTAGTTATAGGGTCGAATACAATATCAAAATTAACTGCTAACAAAAAAAATACGCATGTTAGTATTTGATTTTAATTAAATAAAATATAATTTATTCACTTAATAAATAATTAAATAATCAATACATATATTTAATAGTTATGATTATAACACCAATAATTATAGCCAATTATAACAAACTAATAGCTGGAAAATATTGTTTGGATTTGTGTAGGGGTGGCTTTATTTTCAATAGTTTTAAGTAAAGGTTCGTTTTTAGTGTTTACTTTAATGAAAACCCTTATAAATAGTTAAGTTAAAGAAAAGTCTTTATAAGATATGTATTTAGGTTACGCTCATAATAAACAAAAAGTCAAAAACAGTATTGTTTTTTATGAAATACAAAGTTTTACAGAACTGTTCATATTACAATCAGTAGAAAATAAATAATAATACAGTTAATATAATTTTAGAGCAGTTTAGTTGAAAAAAATGTGTGGTATATTTTTTTAAATTTATGAACCGATTGAAATAAAACAAAAACTAAATGCTAAGGGAAGGTTGCCAAAATACAACTGTAAAACATGCATCTAAATCTGTTAAGCCATTTCTCAGTGCAAACAAACGTACAGACAAACCGATAAACAGACAGATAGACAAACAGACAAAAAAAAATATTGTTTTGAGTTCTATTATATTGTTAAAGGCTCCCAAAAACAATAAATTTTTATATATATCTTCCATGTAAAGACACGGATCCGTTAAGATTATTATAATTATACATAATTAAATAATTAGATAAGTACTCACAAATCACAAAATTTAATCCGCAAAAATGGCTTTAATTTTAAGTATTATATCATACATTATAGTGTTGTCTCAAAGTAGTACAAATGTCTACAACTTATATGTATGTATGTATGTATGTATGTATGTACGTAGGGGCTGGAGCAATCACGTCTTGTTACTCGCGATATAGACGTGCAATGCGTGATTGTGACGTACGAGTCTTCAATTACACCGTTCGACGGACGTTGAGCTCTAATGCTCCTCTTTTATATATGCACTTTCTAACCGAGCCTCGGAATGGTTTTTAATATGCGGCGGTAAGTCGTTATGTACTTTACGCTTTGTATTATAATTTTATACTATAAAGATAAAATATAATGATACTAGTGATATCTACAAGTGAAGTTAAAACGTTGATGCATTTGCTTTTATACAAGGCATGATCGTTGTAATTTAATATGTTTTACGCTGACATAATGTATACCATCTTTTAATATATATTTTATCTTAAAAGATACTTACATGCTTTTTATTTAGAAAACCATTATTTATTTTGTAATCACAACAAGATGAGCAAGAGAAGGTCAACTATGTCATGTCTCGTTTTCCAATCGCTGTTGCATAACTTTTTTTTTTAATAAACATTCCTAGATCCTTCGTTTTTTCTGCTTACATTATTATTGTTCATATTTCCTTTGTAAATGTTTGAAAAAACTTACATCATTAACTATAAATAAAAAAATATTGCGAAAGAAATTAATATTAAGTAACATAATATACAATATCAATAAACTATTAACACATTATAGTGGATTATTTTAAATATTAGTCCGTACATAATTATTATGTTTAAATAATACAATATTTTATTTATATCTATTTATGGAGGTTGGTAGCAAGACATAATGTATCTCAATCAATTAATTATCGAATTACCCCCTTGATTTATTTTTTTAAACAAAAAAGGTAAACAAATGATCAAATCATATATATAACAATAATAAATAAATATATATTTTGCGCAAAAAAACCGTAATAAAAATCAAAACTAACTCAAGTCAGATAGTTGAGTGCGTGACATTTGACAATATACGTAAAAAATTATTTAATTTTTATTACTTTATATTATAAAATTGTAAATAAAAATTAAATAATTAAAAATGTCTGCTACCATTTCAGAGTCCACTCAGTTTTAGTAGCTTCGCATCGTAATTCCTATTTCGCATCCTATCCATTTTAATGGTCGACTTCATTGTTGTGGTTTCCTCGAAAAAGTTACAAATTCAATTAATGTTCATGATACAATCCTTTTTTTCATTACCGCTAATGACTTCTTTTCGTCCTTTTTTATATTTTGAAGATAAATTTTATGTCTATATTAAAAAGAATGTTGCCATATTTAATTTATGTTTATATTTTTTAAAGCTTTAGTTCTAAGTTATGACCTCATTATGCTACCTTATGAAAATGTACCCATTATGAAAATGTTATAGAAACCTCAGTTTTAATATCAAAAATTGTAGAACATCATCAAAAAATTAAGCACAAATTTTACAAAATTGTCCATTAGATAGATATAATGGCTTCATCGCTGTAGGTGACCCTTTAGAGGCAACCTTTTATTCATAAAAATTTACATTTAAAAAATAAAATTATTACATTTACTCTGTTTAGTCTATTTTAAAACAATGTTAAAGTAAAATTTTTAGGAATACAACATATTTCTAAGTGCATACGGACTTCAACATGCTTATTGAAGTTATCGGGGACCTCAACCTCACCACCGGGGGCTCCTTTGTTTGTAAATACGCGACTTTATGATAATAAATTCAAGTCTAGTAAAATACAGTACAGTTCGGGTTTTTGTATCTGAAAAATTGTATTTATTTCAATTGCAAATTAAGGATCAGCGTATTGCAGACTGTCATTGACTGTTTTGTTACCATATAAAGTAAAATATATTATTAATAGATAGTAGAACTGATTTAATTTGAAACGAATTTCTTTCAAAACACTCGAGCTAAAATTTCAACTATATCAGAAATAATTGCATATAATATCTCATTTGGGCACATCTTAAACAAACACAGCGCTCGTGACATTACATAATGGCAGCCGGTGAAATGAGTAAGCCACCTACTTTCTTTGTGTATATTTTTTTGCTACAGTGCAGAAATGCTCATTTTTCCTACACGTCGACAACGACCATAACAGGTATATTGCAGGTACTGCGTGTAAATTTTTATGTTACCTATTCATATTACAATGGTAAATTATATTTAATAAAATATTTACACGAAATGAAATCTTCAGATCAAAACTATAAGAAAGGATATAAAAATTATAAGTATAATAAACTGTCCTAAATCTTAACAATCCGTCAAAACAAGGCCGGCGCTCATACGCGACGGTTGTGGGTTCCATTCACAGTTGGAGAAATAAACAAGGCAAGGCGCGGCATTGAGTTCTGCCATTTAACCCGCAATGTCTTGAAAATTCGGTGAAAAGTGGACAACAAAGAATCTTTACAAGATGTCCCTCTGGCAACCCTGATATATGCGGGAATGCGTGAAACTAAAAAAAGTAGTTTTAACAATAACGGAACCTACTAAATCATGCAAATAAGCTTAACACACATTTTTTTAAATTCAATAACGATACGACTCGATAAGAAAATATTTTGACCTTTATAATCCAATTAAATATTTACTTTAATACTATCAAGATATTCGATCCTGTTCATAATCGACAACATATTTATACTGTTGTTATTGTAGTTGATTTTACTACAAAACATTTTTTTTTTATTTCAAGTACTTTTAAAGTAAATTAACAGGAATACGGAGATAATTAAACCGAATCGAATAATCGAAAATGATCGTATTACGTTTTTTATTTTTATAATTTATTCTCCTTAACAATTTTTTCTTCAAAGAAACTCCGTTCTTTTGGCACGCCTGTACAGGCCTCATAGAGAATATGAAAATATTTTAATGGATCATCAGCCGAGATCAATCTCTGAGTACCACAGATTTTCAATATAGTAGAAACTACTAAAAATATGGACACGAATTTACGACCTATGGGATAAAATTTGGAGAACTGAGTACTGAGCTATTGAAGAGATTAACGAATTTCTGCATTTTGAATGGTACCAAAGTGATTAGTTGGCAGAGGGTGAGTCGCCTCTCATTTGATCGGCCCCCAGCCCCTCACGAATGGGTGCAATGCCTACGGCGCAACATCGGTGTGGTCGGCTAAACATGTCGATTGATGTGGATCGGTTTCAACATTACGAGGACGAGGACGAGACCGTCCGGATCCATCGTTATTACGCAGATTTAACACTTCAACCAGAAGATGAGAGTATAGGTATAGTTTTTGCGCTCCGTTCTGGAGGTCACGGGTTCGTCACTAAGTGCCCTGCGGACTTATTGTTACTACTAAGCGCATACTTTTATTGAAATATAGTCAGTAATATCTCATTCTTAACAAAAAAGAGACTATTAAATGTTTAAAAAATATATTAATTTCATATAGAGCTAAATCTATCGGCGCGGCGTTTAATATTTTTTAAGAATAACTTTGTGTTATTTTCATAATATTAGAATACAATATATATAGCTATATATAATACATTATTAATGTAATATCTAATTAATATTTTTTGTTCCGTGCGAACTCTACAAATCCTTTCTTAGAAAAATCGACAAATATTTTTAATATCAAATAGACTTATTTATGATTAAATAAATTTCAAGTTCAAATACCAACACCTTTAGAGGTCGTCGTGTCGCTGTGGCACGTTGTGTGACTGTGAACGCGGCGGTTGTGGGTGCGATTCCCACTCGGGAATACAAATGTATTATTTAATATTTTCATTTCCTCGCTCTTAACACGCAACGTTTCAAAAGCACGGCGGAAAGTGAGGAACGAAGTACGGCATTTAGCGTGAAGTAAAAAAAAAAACTTATAATTGACACACCCTTTAACTCATTATGAAGTTGGAGATATCGTTTCCACAATTATATTGAGTAAGATGTTGATTTTTTTGATTGTATGAAATTAAAAAAATATATTATAATCATACGTAAATAAATATATAAGGCGACTTACTGTGTATGTGATATATTGAGTATCGCAATGGCAACAATTTGGTGAATATCGCCTCTAAAGCATTGCATGTAATATTTGAAGGCGAACCAGTTGGTTACCTGCTGGTTAGTTGATCGTACACAAGCGTATGTTGAAGTTTCGGCTATAGTAGACAAAGTTCATAATATTTAAGAATGAGTATTGCGATTGCAGTCCAGAGATTGAGGACGGTAGTGGTCTCGTGCGATATATGTAGTTTATATTTTTTTTATAAAGTTAGTAATCGAATTTCTATAAGAATTAATTGCATTTCTTTCAAGTTTTCGATATAAACTTATACTTTAGTTATATTTGAAAGCGTTGAGTTTGATAGTAAAAATATTTTATAATCATACTAATATTATAAGTGTGTAAGATTTTGAGGATTAATGTTTGCTCCACTTTCACGCAATAACTGCTGAACGGATTTAGATGAAACTTTACAGTAATGTACATTACAGTAACAATTTTATGTTAATATTTTGTATAATTTGGATATAATATAACAGTCAGTTCAAGCGGGCGAAGTCGCGCGTCGGTCGTTAGTACTTGCGACATAAATATATTGTAAGTTTTGTTTGAAAAAAAAATTAAGTTTCAAATAATGGACACGCTACTTAGTATAAATAACGTCAGAAATAAGGAGAGTTTAGGTCAGCATAACTAGTGTTGAAATAGTACACTCGTTGAGGCCTTCTTTAAATACAGAGTGGTCCCCGACCCGAATATTAACCAGTTTCTCTGTTTTAAATTTAAAAAGTTTCCTGATGGGTATATAATAATAGGTTTCAATGTCGAATAGGTTAAGTAATAGTGTTGATAATATTTTGCAGGTATAAATCCGGTTCGAGATGCAAATTGTACAAAAATTTAATAATTGCAGAATCTTAATCTTAACTTAAAATATTAATATGGCCATTTTTTTCTATTATTTGTAAATTAATTATATATAAGCACTTAAATGTTATTAAAAATAGTATCATAAAAATAATATCATTATAAAAGATCAAAATTTTTCGTACGCTTGTAACTTTTCTTGTGAATTTACTGCACCATTTTAAATATTAGGTATATATAAAATCATATTTTAGTTATCAATATAAAATCTAAATAAAATATTTCCTAATTGAAGTTCAATCTTCTAGATAAATATGCATATTATGTTTCTTTTGTCTATTATTAATGCAATTTTTATTTTCGACGTATAATACAAACTGGTTGGTAAACTACTGACCGTTCGATTGGTATTAGTTATTGCTAAATTGTACATTGTGCAAATTCGTATAAGCTATATATTTTATAATTGAAGTTAGTACAGTCATTTGTACTAGTGATTACCAAAGGTAGCGTCAGAAAAAAAAATGTAATCAATAAAATAAATTTGAACAAAAAAAATATATCAATTCTTCGACATCGGACTTGTGTCCTTATCATTTACACTCTCATCTTTTGCGTGTGTGTTAATAATGAAGTCTTCCATTACATCATCAAGAACAGCGCTGCGACTTTTTTTCTCTTCTTTTAGTCACATACATTTTTCTATGCTTGTACAGTGATCGTGCCAACTTTTTCTTTAACTTTTAATTAATTGAACCAAAAAATTATAATATTAGGATTTAAAAACGTGACGTTGACGTCACACGTACACTATCAACGTTCACTCGAGTAAATGTTTTTTTTTTTTGACAGATGGGAATAAATTTGACAATATTGACAATACAATAAAAAAAAATATTGTCTTTCTGACGACCACGTTTAAAAAATCCTTTGAAAATCCAATTAGTCTTCGCAAAAAATATAAACTATATGTAATTATGATAGTGTTCCTGTATACCTAAAATGTACAATTGCACAAGAATTACTTCTCGTAGGATCTACTTTTTAAAAGACCAAATATAGATATTCTGTATTTTGGTGAATGAGTTGTCATAAATAAACATATATGAAAATCATCCATTCTCTCTGGTACTTTGACAATATTCTGAACTGAATGTGTGTAGTAAATATTGGAATGAGAATGTGCATTTTAAACCTTTAATTAAACGATACGATAACTTTTTTATTTTTTTATCAGCTTCACGCTGTATCCCGCATACAGCAGGGTAGGCAGAGGGAACCTAGTGTTAAGACACTCCGTTCCCCATTAACTTAATATAATGTTTTTCAATCTATAATAATATCACGGCTGGCGATGGCCGCATATTATCCTGAAGATACGTCGCAATTGTTTAGTTTATTCAACCCTAAAGGTTATCTTCTGTTACATTAACGGTTATCTATTCTGTTGGCATATGGGTAAAACTCGGTCTATAATTGTAGTTTATTGAACAGTAGGTACATTATAGTGCATTATTAATTTCTTTTATTTCACTTCCATAGTAAAATATAATAAATTTTCTATTGTTTTTGCAATGGATTTTACTTTAGTAAAAACGTACTTTTTAATAGAATCATCAATCGTATGAATTATTGTTTTTTTTATCAAGAGATAAATATGTTTTTATTATACATACTAGTGAACCCGGCGGAAATCTCGTCTCTCTATGCCTTTATTATGTGTTTCATTCATTAGATCAAATTAGATCCAAGTCTCTGAGTTAGAATTGCATACCTATTATAGGTATTTCGTTAGATGTTCCTGATCAATTTTTAATAATTATGTCAACAAGCAATTCTCGTCTGGTTGATTGACTTTTGTTAAGGAACCATAGATATTTTTATAGCTTAGCTGATGTCTTAGATCCTCACATTAGATGTTTCTGACTTTTGATTTATAATATACGAGTATGTCATATACAATTCTATTTGTTCTTTTTATCCATTACTCTTCACAAAGTCAAAATGTGATTTTACTTAGATTTGTTAAAGTAACAACAAAACAAAAATTTTGCGTTTATACGATTTCAACTTTACTAAGAAAATCTCATAAACGTATCCTAGCTTCAAGCTATATCCCTAGCGGGTTAGCCAGAGAAAACGGAGCGCCAAAACGAGGGTATACCAATGTCTCTCGTTACCCCTGTTACCAAAGAAAATCTCAATTTCCAATTTTATTTAAAATTACTTAAATTATACACCGTTTTATACAAACGACTGTATAAATTAGTGAGTTCAACAGTTATTATTAACTTAATCTCAAACAGCGCGATGTAAATATGTATATTCCAATTCAGGTGAATAGCGCATGCTATCCCGGTATCTATCGGGCAAACGAAAGATATTTGGGCAGTTGCCAGTGATGCTCAAACTCGCGGCCGACGCGATGCTTCATCGAACCGCAACGATTGGTCAATTATAATGTAATACCGAACTTTAGAACGCACTGTACTAATAATTTGCGTTATAAGAACGCTATTCCTATTTATGAATAACATAGGATATATTTTCAGTATATTTCTCAAAGTTTATACGATTTTAGTAATAAATCACTTCACTAACGAGACCTGTCGTGGCGCAGGGGCACAAAATGTGCCTGTCTATCGACTGGTTGTGGGTTCCATCCCACGATATACAGATGAAATATTTATTTACATTTATATTTTCATTTCTCCGCTCTGGTGTCGGGGGGAAAGCGCGGCGTTAATTCCGCCACTCAACACGTAATGCCTCCAGAAATTTGGCGGAAAGTGGGAAACGGAGTGTCTTAACACTAGGTTCCCTCTGCCTACCCTACTGAATAATAAATACTAATAATGTGATTTTATTAAGTTTTAAATTCGTCACAATGTATAGTTTTATATACTTTCACAACACTACCGTATGTCTTCCAGTTATGTAATGTCATCTACATTCAAATAATCATTCTAAAAGGAAATAAAAATCAGTCAAAGATGGCCAGTTATTTGTATATAACTGATCGTGACAATAGTATGTAATTCACAAATATGTGTTGTAGACACTATTTATATTCAATTTAGGTGTTAATGTAAAAAATAAAAATCAAGAGTAATACTCGCCTATGTTCCTTTTTGTTTCGGCCTAAAAATAAACATTATAAAATTTATTCATACTTAAAATGATAAAAAAGTTAATATGCGAATAAACAAAAATTGAAATAAAAAATATATCGGTATAATATTAATAAAAAAAATAATTTCGTTTATTGCAGGTGAGTAACGGCAATGTCATCGATACAGGGACACCTACCTTACTGGTATATATATTTTTTATATAAGCATGGGAATGCAATAGATTATATTAATATACCTGCTATGTTTAGTTTTCATTATGTCATTATGATTTATGTTATAATTCGCTTGAATAAAAATAAAGGCCATGCTTTTATATCATACAAAATCGTCTTGATTGCCAAATACGTATCTTTATGTCTATTTATGTTGCGTTTATGTATAAATAGAGATACTTAAAACAATATTTAATATTTCACGAATCATATACTTTGCATATATATGTATGTTCTTTCAGTTATTAAATCATCCCTTTTAAATAATTTTGATGATCGCCAATCGGTATTGAATGCATTCGCTTATCTTTTATTGGATTTAAAATAAGTTCATATTGTATCCGCCATATAGCAGTGTCAACAGATTTAACTTAGTGTGAAGACACTCCGTTCTCCACTTTCTGCTCAATCTCCGAAATATTGCGTGTTGAGCGATGGAGTTCGACTCCGCGCTTTGCCTCCTAACATATAGAGGAAATTTAAACAATTTATTCCCCTAGTGGTAATCGAACCCACAACCGTCGGGCTTACTGCCAGACGCTGTGCCGTTTTGCGGCACGACAGCCTCGCGTCTTATTTGATTTAAATGCAATAATCAATATTAGTTAAAAAATATAAATTTACGTGTGTATTTAGTTATTTACCTAGTTTAATTTTGATCTTGCATAAATATTTAAAATATAAATGTAGCCACATTTATTTTTTCATACAATTGTAAAAATATCATTCAAATCAAAATATATACTGACAAGCAAAAAAACCGATCTGGTACCCTTCATTGCGCATATGGTAGACTGTGTTAAAGAAATCTTTCTAAATATATACAAAGCCAGTAACTGTTGTATGTCATGTATTGACCATGAAAAGCCCGAATTAATAACTAATATAATAACTTTATGTAAGTTTGTTTATAATTATATACTATAGAGCTAATACATTATGTTACAAAATAAGGTGTGTTTCATCTCAAAACAACGTGATGAAGCTGAATTTATAAACGTGGTTAAATTTAGCTACAACACGTAAATTTACAATGAAATGAACTTTTAAGAAAGATGAAAGAAGTCAGTAATACAGTACAATAAGCTTACGTGATGGCAGCTTTCATAAATTTATTGGTTTTATGCGTTTTGGTATGTTAAATTTGTATTTATTCGTAGAAACGAAAAGCTGTCGTCGGTATTAGGCATTTAAGTTGAATATATAATTTAAAACATATTAACAAAAAAAATATAATAATAAACCGTAGCAACCATAGAATAAATACGTAATGAGTAGGTACATCACTATATATTTTTTTAATTATAAAACATTTATTTTCTACGTCTATTCCCGTACATATATAACGACCAAATTTCACTTTTTGAATATACATTAACAAAGTTGATTTCTTTTTAACAATTATAATGGATACACTATGATTTATCCATACTTTATTGTCTATGCAAAATTATACACAATTTTAGCAGCCATTAATCCCTCAGGAGATGCATCATCTACATTTTTTATCAGACAGCTGACTGATGCTATTCTGACATTAGATAGATATTATTAAAATAAACATATTTCGGCATTGTTATATTGTAATGTATAGGTTATAAATTGTATTATGTAAATGTCAAAAAATGGTAATAATAATTTATACTTCATATTTCATATTATTAAGGTTTCATATTAATAAAATAATAACTAATTATTAAATTATTTCCCTTTTTACATCGTCAATGCGTCTTGTATATCTCTTACTGGTTACATACCTAGTACGACGAGGCATGGTATTGATACCTTCGTAGCAGCACATGTCTTGAATTCAAATTAACGTTCCCTCTTCCTCTACTGTAAGCTACTTTGAACTCTATTACTAATATAAAAAGAATATTTTTCATTTAATGAATTATATTACGTGGGCATGTTTTCTGATGCATATAAATAGCGTATTCTGAGTGTTAACGTTACTATAATATTATTTTTACCATAAGAATAAGCTTATTGTCCTCGCAACACTTTTATGATAAAATCCTACGACGGCCGTGAATAAATACTTTTGTTATTATTTCTATTTTTTGAATTTCACGCTGTATCCCGTACAAGCGTGAAGCTAAAATGCAGGTAGGCATAGGTAACCTGGGAACCTAGTGTTAAGACATTACAGTGGACAGAATCTGTGTTGCATTTTTCAACTAATCAATTAATCGTAGTGTACTTGTGCACTCATAGATAATTATTGCGTAACGACAAAACTAACACATTAGCCAAATATTGCACTCTTGGACTGTAAGCGAGTAGTAATAAGAGAGTGGGGCGCGTCTTCGTGGATGGCACTACCTTAGTATAAAAATTGTCATTTCTCATCCATTGACACTATTAAGGTCATAACAGATAGCATATAAGCTTCCTCCATAAATGGACTAGCCAACGCTCAAAAGAATTCGAACCAGTAGTTCCTGAGATAAGCGCGTTTAACCAAATAAACTTTTAAATTCCATAAAATTTGTATAGTTGTCATAAACTTCAATACAAAATGAATCGTAAATAATAAAACGTCATTTCTACATTAATTAAATTTATTCTTAATTTCTTGTCGCAAATAATTACAGTCTACATTGTTTGTTTTTTTTTATTCTATTGTTTATACAGAAACTTATAATATAATTGGATCGCATGGATGTATAACCTTTAAAACTTGTCATATATCGAAGTGCCATTAAGGCCTCTCCTGGATCTGTGCCAGAGTTTGGGATATTATTAGCACGTCGACAACGTCCGAGTTAATCAACTCAAATAAGATCAATATTCCTGTAGGTGATTTTCTCAAGGACGCAGCTCTTGGCGCCGCTCGATTTTAGTTACTACTATAGTCCGTAATGGTTTATTGCATCTACATACTTCCTTAGGAATATCTTTGTGGTCTAACAATTGAGTACTGCTGTCCTAAGATAAATTTCAATCGCCATTAGAGTGATAGGACGCAGTCAAATAGCACTTATTTTTTTTTGTTTTTTTTTTTAATTAATGGCCTGATTTTGCGATGACAGGCGCAAAATAATCTGCCAGTGTCACTTGCCACTCTGGCAGTGTTTTTTTATATTAATTTTTTTATTGTATTTCATGTCAATAAATAATAAATACTGATATATAAAATACTTTTTTGAAAAATATGGCACAACAAAAACAATTAATATTTTTTACATTATATTATTCGTCGTTCAAGTTTGTTCTGAACGTCCGTTTAAATAAATGATATTTTGTGTTAGAGAAAGCTATGTAATAGGTACTAAACTGAGTTTTAAACAACACAGACCTGTTCCATGCGAGAGTAATTTCCTAGTGCCCGGTCGCTACGCCCTACTGACACTAAAGTTAGAAAAAAAAATAGTAGTGCCTTATAAAATGTCATGGAATGTTTTAAAGAAAGGAATGTTTTAAAGATATCACAAAAAATATATATATATAATGTTACAATCGTTTAATTTGGCTCAATTTCAATATCAATGGTTACGATGATCTCTTATAAAGTGATATTAAATATAGACTTTTTTTAGGTCAATTCATTCGATCAGTATTCCGAATATTTCTCTCTTCCATACTCTTTAAATTTTAAGGCAGTTTTGACAAAATAAAAAAATATATATATGACTAGCTGTGCTATTATAATTGAGCCCAGTCGTGGCGCAGCAGCACAAGGTGTGACTGTAAAAACCGACTGGTTGTGGGTTCGATCCCCACTCGAGGAAATGAAATATTTACTTAAATTTATACTTCTATTTCTTCGCTCTGGTGTCGAGGTTAAGCGCGGCGTTGGGTTCTGCCACTCAACACGCAATGCCTCCAGAATTCGGCAGAAAGTGGGGAACGGAGTGTCTTAACACTAGGTTCCCTCTGCCTATCCTGCTGTGTGCGGGATACAGCGTGAAGCTGATTTAATTATTTTCCGTGCTATTATAATTGAAGCGAATTAATTTTTATCAAACGCATACCGTCATATTAACCTTACGCCGTTAGATTAGTTTATCCCGGACTACAATTGTGTCAGCGTGCTTCACGTTAATACGGATATGGTATTCAACGCGGGCTGCTGGCGTGCTGGGGACTAATTTGTCAATTGTATCCACGAGTGCGCTTCTCCTAGTCCGCTTAATATGTTTAAATATTGTATATTTTTTAATTCTCTGTCTTCTTCGTCGTCTTCTTTGTCGTCTTCTTCGTTGTCATTTGTTTCTGGGTGTACTACTGCTTGTTTAGTGTTTTTTTTAATATCAGTAATATTGTTGTGGAGTTAGAAAAAAAAACAGATTATTCCTCCTTCTTCTTCTTCTTCTTCCTGGCATTAATCCCGGCTTTTGCCAGGGTCTGCCTTCCTACTTAACCTACTCCACTTTGCACGGTCTTTAGCGTCCTCGGTGGTTAGACCATTGGCTCTCATGTCCTGCATCACGACATCCAACCAGCGCTTTTTTGGGCGTCCGAGAGGTCTCACTCCAGGGACTAACATAGCAAGGCACTTGCATCCGACATAGTTCTTAGGCCGGCGCGTAACGTGACCAAACCATCTCAGGCGACGCTCTTGGAGCTTATCCGCTACGTCACGGACTCCAAGACTACCTCGAATGAATGTGTTGCGTATGCGGTCAGACCGCGTTACGCCGCACATCCACCTTAGCATCTTCATTTCCGTGACGTGAAGCTCCTGAGTGTGCCGAGATAGTGCTGGCCAACATTCGCTGCCGTATAAAAGAACCGGTCGGAAAAAAACAGATTATTCCGTTGTCTACTATGTATTAATATCAAATTAAATCGGCGCTACACGCAGTATCCCGCACACAGTAGGGTTGGCAGAGGGAACCTAGTGTTAAGACACCTCGTTCCCCACTTTCCGTCAAATTCTGGAGGCATTGCATGTTTAGTGGTGGAACTCAACACCTCGCTGTTTGCCTAGACACCAGCGCGAATTAAATAAATATTACTATTAATATTTAATAAATAAATATAAAATATGTAACCTCTAAGCTCATATATTAATAACCAATAGAAACACTAGTGATTCATGTACTCAGTTTATGTAGCTTTATCTTGCTCGCTACCTAGCAAGGGGTGGTCGACACCGGGTTGAGGCTGCGCGCATCGCTAAGCACTGTAAATAATGCCTCAGTCACGTAGGGCCCCTCAAAACTGTTGAATATTAATAAATCATATTATACATAATAATATTGGTACAATCTTGGCAAATATAGGGAAGCAATCTTTATTAAAGCTTTTTTCTGATCTCGAAATTTCGCTACTGACTAATAACTACACGACGTAGAAAAATTAAGTTTCACATGTATGGTCCTTGAGGAGCGATTTTCGATCTTGATCCTAGAAATTCCTATGTTAACCGGAAGTAACGGTATTTTTCATTTTACGGCTTAAAGTCCATGCGAAGCTACGGGCGACTACTATTTTTTATATTAGGTATATGACTTGTCTAAAATGTACAAATTATTCTTTTACTTATATTATTATTATCATATATAGCGCTGAAAAATGTTTAGCTGTGAGTGTAAAATGAAATACGTTCAACAGAGTGCTTGGCACACTTTTTACATATAACAATAAGTTTACATATCGTCTATTTTTCATATACTTTATAAATGTTTTATGTAAGTTTCCTTAATAAAATTGTTTAAAAATAACCTGTAATAAAACCATACATATATATCTAAAAAGAAAAGGAAAAATAAATAAATTATTTATATATGTACATATATAAATAATAAAAATATATTGGGTGTTATAATACCCTCATATTATAGCACACAATATGGTTTTATATTATTAAGTAAGTAAATATCGTACTTACTAGCACGTTAAACTACGGGTAAAATATTTAAACATGGTCGTTTCTACTTTACGCATTTTGTCCAGTTAAGATCAATTACGCTTAATTGCTCGTAATATAATTTACTAATTGTGCGCAAGTGTTCACACTCCGCTGAATTTTATTCTAGTGGTAGAGTTTTTAATGTAAAATACACAACTTTATTTTCAGTTAAACTAGTAAAGCAGATATTTTTTTATATATATAAAACTCACAAAGCCTTAAAATTAAAATTCCCCACTTTTCGTCGAATTCTGAAAGCATTGCGTTTTTAGTGTAAAGTGGAACAAAGTGTCTTAATATTAGGCTCCCTCTGCCTATCATTCTGTGTGCGGTATACAGCGTGAAGCTGTATATGAGCATTGATAGTTTTAGTTTAGTTATATTAACCTTCTCTAGGTCTTCCGAAAAATCTCCAAAACATATCGATTTCAAATCAATTTTTAAGAAAATAAATGCCCTTTTTTGTAGATTTGTATACATTGGTAAATATATATCTTTGCTGAGTAATAAATGCCAGAGCAACGGTTGAATGTTCCAGGAGTCGTACGGGCGCTCTATAAAAAGTCAGTATGTTTACATGTCCGCCCCGGCGCGGCGTGCCGGATACGAGAGAACGATGGCTGGCCGTATGTGTAATGGTTTTTGTTACTCTTATCCTTCCACCAGCGTCTTGTTTATATGAATGCTTACATTACTTGGGCCACGTGATTGCGTGATCTGTAGATTTTTTTTTTGTCAAGATATCATCTGTGGAACAGTTCAAAAATAGTTGTTATTTTATTTAAATTGAATAGATATGGCTACTTACAAAATATTACGTACATATTGATTAGGCTGGAGTTATACTTTATTAATTAACTATTCCATAGACATATTAGGAATCTAAACAAAGGACGATAGCTTTTATACACAATACACAGACATACATGGACTACAGCGTCCACGGTGCATTATTAATTATGATTTTAAACAAAAAAAACTGACTTCTTCAATTTCGATTGGATCAGATAATCAGAACCTAACTGAACTTTCATCAAATGACCCTTGAAGTGTATCATTTCCAATAAAAAATGAATAATCGAAATCGGTTGGCGAGATAATAAGTTATTCGTTCATCGGTCGCTCACATACTAAATACAAGTTTAAGATTTATGTGATCTTCTCATGGATATCATTGTCAAAAATGGACCAAATCAAGCATTAGCTTTAAAATAAAAAAAATATCATCATCGGTTTACCCAGTCGAAAGTTCTAGATAACAAACATAAAAAATACAATCGAATTGATAACCTCCTCCTTATGGAAGTCGGTAAAAATATTGATATATTGACTCTACGTTGACTCTATTAAATAAACAGAAAAAGAAAAAGTAGAAGATATCTTCTAAAAGTATATAAGTTAGTATCACGAGAAACAATTAGAATTCACGACCTAAGAGCACTTCGTCCCCGTCGTATAGCGGCGGCTCTTCAGTTAGTGTCGTATATAATTTGCAGCTGTGTTCATGGAATTCTAAATATACCTACCTACGGGTATGTTGTATCTCCATCGAATGGGATATAGGCCATTATATTTTAATTTTGATTTGTAAGTTATTTGAAAGTGTTGTATTTATGTATTTTTGTATACAATAAAAAGAACTGTGTTTATCGGTGTCTATTTGCTAAATTTCCAAATTAAATTTCTTTCATCTGTTTAAGAATATTTTATTAACTTATACGGCACGGTACCATCCACCCCTATTGTATCATTACAACACCCTAAATTGAACCAACCTACAAAATGAGCTTTGATGATATTTTTTCGTTAGCATGTTGTACTATTGTAAATGAAACACAATAAGAGTAAAATTTCGCTTTTCATAGCTATTCAAAACATTTCGGCTTAATGTTTGTTATATTTCTTGCCATTAATTTTGAAGTGTATTCTTGATGCTTTATTGCTTCTTCCTTTGTATTCTACAACGTTTAACATGAAAAGACCTTTTTGGATACACGTTCCCGCTATTAGTTACTATTCATTATTGTGCTTACACCATGTTTATGTTTTTTTTTGTTAAATAGTTATTACGTAAAGTAATTATCAAAATTAAACAAATGTTAAAAAATATTTTATATATTTATTTTGTTATTATTATTATTATATAATTCTTATATACTCTAGGAATTATTTATACCGCACGTGAAGTTATTTTTAGAAACAAACATTTAAAAAATCAGCTTCACGCTGTATCCCGCACACAGCAAGGTAGGAATCCCAGTGTTAAGACACTCCGTTCCCCACTTTCCATTGCATTGCGTGTTGATTGGCGGGACTCAACGCCGCGCGTTGCCTCGACTCTGGCGCGAAGAAATAAAAATATAAATGTAGATAAATATTTCATTTCCTCGAGTGGGGATCGAACCCACAACCAGTCAATTTTACAGTCACACTTTGTGCCCCTGTGCCACGACTGGCCACTACAAACATTTAAATAATTATTTAAATTAACATAAACAAACAACAACGAATATTAACACACAATCCATATATCTAAAACATATAATATATAAAGTAGCTATAGCTTATATGATTCAGACGTGTTCAAAGGAGCTTAGGCAATTGTAGCCAATATACCACATCCTAATTTTCTCGCTTCCGCACATAGATTGTGAACTGCGTCTGTGAGTAGCGTTCTATGGACAATTGAACATATAGAACAGAATATAACGCGCAAAAGGCTGTTTTCGTTTTTATATTAGATATATAATGTCTTATATATTATATGCAATTAAATAAATATAACGTTACTTAATTTATAAGAAAAAAAAAAGGATTTTAACATGTATTTCCGACAATGGTAACCTACGGTTTTCCAAATTAATTTTATAGGATAAGGGTTGACATTTCGTGTTGGTAATTTAATTTTGTTTTCGACGAGGCTTCAGTATATTAAATAAAATCAATGTTTGTATGTAATAAAAAGTTATTCACGAGTCGTATTCCGAAAAAAGTGTAAACAAGGTACATCCTACATTTTTAATGATTTGTTACACGGTTGATATATTATATTATTCTTTGATCTTTACTCTTGACTACTGTATGGTTTTAAACCTTTTTTAATCATATACCAAACTTTTATTAGTCAATAGATAAATTAAATATATGATAAGTAACAGAAGGTGATCTACTGTAGTTAGGTATTACTTACTTGGGTCCGTGGATAGGTTGCCAGCTTCACAGTTCACAACCCTTTTGTCCCATACGCCGCTGACCCTGATATTATGCGAGTGCTCTTTTCTTGTCGGCAAATCGAAACTGCTAGAAGCGATATATACATTTTAAGAACTTGAAAGTAGAAAAGCACGTTAAAAGAGAAAATTGTACAACAGCTGTTGGATATTATTTAGGTTTAAATTATTTTATCACTCATAACTTCACCATTTTTTGAGGTTCGAAGATTAAAATGAAGGATATGTAGTAAATTATAGAATAGACAAAGAGATATATATACGTATAGAGTATAAATATTTGTTTGAAAACTTATCTTTTTTTCGTTTCCGATTCCTAATTGTGAAAAACCCTTACTGCTTACCTACACTTCTGAGCCTACCTACATAATAAATTTCAACATTTTAAGTCCAGTAGTCTCGTATTTACGTTATCTGTCTATCTATATATACCTAGATTGTTTGTCTGAGCAAAGCTATAATAAAATTTCAATGAAAATAGTGAATTTACACAAAATTCCTTACAACGGTCATGTTCTGGCACGAATGCTGTTTGACAATATTTCGATTCGTAGCCCAGAAATGTCGGCTATAAGCTGCGCGGTTAATTTATTACGACAGAATTAGTTTAGATCGTATTCCTGAGGCAAAAATATTTCAGTATGAGTTAAATATTTGTATTGAAAATTCGTATGTGAATAGTTTAAGTAATATTTAGGTAAATATAATTCTGTTATTTTTATTCTCGAACATTTATTTATGGACAAAAGCAAGATGTCTTTCCTTAGCAGTATAACATATTTTGAACGTTGAAAAATTGAAAAAAGAATAATAATGTAAATTTTAAATTGCTTTCAATATTAAAAATCTATTTTAATAATAATTGAAATCGCATTATTATATGTTATTGACATTTTTATATATCTTCTTGAAGATTATAAACATAACCAAAAATAATAGTTTATGGCATGAATATTATTTAAATACTTACATTTATTCGAAATATATGTTTTCCAGCACATGGTGGGCACGGGAATGGCGAACCCGTTCCCTGCGGCGGCGGCGGCTGCGGCGGCTGCAGCGCAGTTTGCCGCGAATGGTGACCTGACAGGTGTTAAAGCAGAAAGCGGGCCTACAGCGCAGTCTCAGCCTTCACTTGTCAAAAGTGAGGGCCCACAAACACAAGCACCACTTCCACCTAGTAATTTTTCACCTCAACCTCCATCGCAGCCGCACACGCAGAATTCAATAGATACTCAAAACAATAACTCAGTAAGTATTCTTGATCTGAAATTTTTAAATATATTAATTTAGTTAATGAAAATAACAATCTTATCTTTTTATATTTTTATTCTATTTAGATCTTTTATTGACTAATTTTAATATGATTTTCACATAATTATTTATTTTATTTTGAAATGATTATTCATAGAGATTATTTAATATTATATTTATTGAGAGTAGGCAGAGGAAACCTAGTATGACATTCCGTTCCCCATTTAGCGATTTTGACATGGGCACCAACCAATACATTACGTCTTTAGATCATTTGTCCTTTTCACTTCAAATCACATGGCTTCCCCTCTTTTTACTGGACTTGAGACTGGATGCAATATTTCAAAAATAGAACTCTTCATCATAGACTTTACTTTCTGTTTAATCATTGTTAATCTCGCTTTCTTGATAACTGTTCTCTTATCTATCTATACGCTTTTTATATTTATATCTTGTTTTTTATTTTACTTTTGTTCTTCTATCACCTTCCTTTTATACTATTATTTTCTGAATTTGAAGTTGATTTCATTGTTCTTTAAACGCCTTCTTCATCTCCAAAATCATTTTCATTTTTTTTATGTCATAGTAGTTGAAGTTAAAATTTAAAAATGTGTTACAATGGTTATTATTAATGAAAAATTAAATAAATTTACACATGTCTTACTAATTGTTCGACAGCAAAGTGAAGGAGAATCGAACGAGGAAAGTACGCCAGTAAGCGTAGCTGCGGCGGTGGCACAGCAGGCAGCGGCAGCGCACGCGGCAGCAGCGGCCGTGAGCGCCGCCGTCGCCGCTGGGGCCGCGCCCCCGGCGCCGCCCGATAAAACCCTCGTCCCGGTCTCACAAGCCTCTCAACCCAAACGCCTCCATGTATCCAATATCCCCTTCAGATTTAGAGATCCCGACCTAAGAAATATGTTTGGGGTGCGTACTTTTTTTATTAGCACTGCATGTCACGATGTCTTTTAGGTATTAGAACTAACGAGAAACCTTTTACATTTCAGCAATATGGCACAATACTTGATGTAGAAATTATCTTCAACGAACGCGGTTCCAAGGTAAGCATTTTTCTATGATAACGATAAATATAAATTGCTTTCTGAAATCACTTCGGAGATTTCATGGAAGCAATATCTGATATATTATATTATAAAGGAGAAGTAGTAAACCACTTATAATTAAATGAACAGAATACAAATGTAAATGATTTTATTGCTTCTCCAACTGATTATTTGTACATTACAGAAAAGTGTGATATATTAAATAATTTTCTAAGTATAAATATAAATGAGAAAATAAAATTTATTATTCTGTAATGGACAATAGTATGTATCCTCAATAGTTATTGCGGTTTAATTTAGTTAAATTTTAATTTTACATTAACTCTGATTACACATTTATACTTAGTAAAACAAAAAACAAGCAATAACTTAAGAGGATCTCAAAATAATTTTATAACTGCTGCCCAAACTAAAATTTTATTATATTCTTTGAAAAAAAAAATGTAATATAAATTTATTTATTTCAATAAAGTAATTTTATTTATCATAGCTTAACAAAAATTAATAGGCAAATGGGCTTAGATTTTATATTATCGTGATTAAAACAAAACTATCATAGTACATTCTTGGTTTTAATGTTTGGTGCAGTATCTCTAATTGCATTGTATATTACCATATCGTAATAATTTGTTTAAAAATTACTGAAATTAAAACATTTATATGAAGTACTTGTGACATACTTTCTTTCCTTAACATTTTTGATTAATATATGTTAATTATTTTTTTTTTACAATATATTATTAATATTATTACTATTTGTAAAGTAAGTCATGTGTATTTGTGTCTAAAAGGCATCATCTAAAGATTTTTCACTTTTATATGATTCTCAAAAAACAACTCACTTTTAATTATCGTATTAAGTAAGACATAGCAAGAGATACTCTTCAAGAATTTTACAATAATTGATTGGATTGACCGCTTTTTCGTGTTTACTGCTTTCCTTGTGTCAGTTTGGTGACCGACCCTACAAGTAGTCCATGCTCGCTCATGTCTAAAACGTATTTTACTCTTTTGATAATTGCTCCGAAATATTTTTTTCTTCAATGCCTCACATTGGGATATGCAGTATTACTTATTAGAGAATGATGCATCGTCACTATAACAGCTGATTTTCTAAATCGTATTTAAAGGACAGCTCTATTATTCATCACTAATAATATTGACACAACCGACCAAACTGCTAGTCATATGTTTCGATTTGTTGTGTTGTATGTTATTAAAATAAAACATTTTTTTTAAAATAAGATATTTTAAAAGTAAATAACATGAATGCAGTTTGGGCGGGCGACATTTTCTAAAATATATTACTCGGATGTTTAGATTGACTTTTTTTTATTTTTGTTTCTGCCAAATTTATTGTAATCTTTATTACTTTAAAATCATACGCTTCCTAACAAGGGAATATAATTCATTAGTTTTGGGCATGTCAACTTCGCTGAACCTATATGCCGTATTAATAAATCGTTAACGCAAGTTAAACTTCTTAGAAGTAACAACAATGGTGCATCAATTATATTATTAGTTTCGCTTATCTTGAATGACATTAGCGTCTTCCTCGCCCATCGGATCGAGTTCTGTGTCGGTAGCTGTACTATATCGCGTCACGCATCCTCTTTTCATTGTGCGACTCTTGGGTAATGGACGGGTGCTAGTCCTTGCTTCCTTTCAGTATTTTTTTATCTTCTATTTCACTTTTCGACAAATACTTCTCTTTCTCTCTGCCCCTTTATTGTTCTATTCAACTCTTGCACTGTGAATTTATTTGTAATAATAGAGCTGTCATGCTTTTATAAGTGTCTCGTGTAATCAACAACATGTCTGCCACTTTCACGACGTCTCTCCCACTGTACTGTGTGCTGTGCTAGCTGCTTTTTGTATCTATGGGTTATCACCGTGTATTGATATTGATAGTAGTTTGACATACCTTTAGCACGAGTGAACATTTTTAATTTTACAGTATTAGATGACAATAAATCTGTTTGTTATAAAATTATAGATTTTAGTTGGTGATGATTGATACACCACTCATAATGTGACGGTAAAATTTATATAATCGCTTTTATTTTTAAATGCTATACTTTTAAGCACTGTACAGTTATTGCACTCTTTTTTTTAATTTTGAACAATAAAATAAACGATAAAGAAAATATATTAGCGATACATTGCGCTACATGCAAAATCGATGGCCGACATTTTATAAAAAAGGCCACTGTAATATTTCCAATCATGTTTCTAGCTGGTGTAAATAGAAAATTGTAGATCCCTTGCATGAGCGATGACTTTTTAGATCAAATTGCAGCTAACACTCCATTTAAAAAAAAATATAGCAATTTTAAAAAACAGTAGTGTCTATCATTTTAGTTTCTATAATAATCCTTACGATATTTGTCAATATACAGTGATACAGCTCTTTCCAATAGTTAACTGCTAGGTCGAGCAGAGTATGAACATATATTATTTATATTGTTACCCAAACGCTTCTGTGTACCCATTCAGCTAGATTGCGCTCAAACTACCAACGAAATGAAAACAACAATATCCTATCGATTATTTCACTAGAATATTTAAATAAAATATGCAATGCATAAATGTTAATTTTTGTTGCACGTTGTTTTTTGAGCGACGCTGTTTTTAATGCATGTTTTGTCTGTCTTGCATGCAGGGATTCGGTTTTGTAACATTCGCAAATAGTGGTGATGCGGAGCGAGCACGAGAGCGTCTACACGGCACCGTGGTTGAGGGCAGAAAGATAGAGGTGTGCATGACTCAATGAATACCATCCGTAGCACTATGTAACTTATAACATCCCGCTCCTACGCCCACCGCCCACCGCAACCTGCGCTCGTCTGCTCTGTAGTTACTGCCATGCTAGTGCCGAGCCGGGCCCGGCCCCGCATATTAGCACTAAGTATGCCCTTATCTAATCCACAAACAAACCTTATTTATTTTATCCCTTTACTCTCTAGACGGTCATTTAATATGCCGATCGATTGAGAGAGTCTCACAGAGAATGTAGAACGGTCCCTACCACTCGATGTCGCTCAGGTAAGAAAGACACCACACTCTAATATATACTAAGGATAAATTATAAATATTGGTTGTTACTGGTTTCATTCAAAACAGAGGCTGAGGCATAGAGCGTATAAGACTTATTATTAATGATTCATTTACACTATATCAGAATTAAGGATTTTTTTTTGTCTTTATAAAAAAATATATGTTTTATATATTATATTGGAGACGAACTGCATTTAAATCGGTGAAACCGTTTCTGAGATTAGCGTGAACAAACGCACAGACAAACAAATAGACAAAAAATAAAAAATATATATTTTGTTGGTTCTATTATATGTATAAAATGTGCCCCCAATAATATATTCTCTCATATATTTTCTGTGTACAGACAGCGATCAAATACAATTTTGTTATATGTATAGATAAGGAAAACACAAACATTAATGCAACACAGTTTTGATTGTGGGTTCGAATCCTCAAACTTAAGTTTTATTGTGCAATACATTTTAAAAGGTAGTATGTCATTTAAATTTATATTGTAACATCTTTTATGCTTTTGAGCTGCTCACATTCGACATTTTAATATTAGTTATCTCACATGTTTTTAACTTCCCTAATCAGGTTAATAACGCTACAGCAAGAGTGCAGACAAAGAAACCACCAGCTGTTCCAAACGGTGAGGATTACGATTATATGTTTGTTATAATAAAAAAAAACTATAACAAGAAAAATATTTCTAAATGATGCACTTATTCCTTCCAATAGATTTTATGAAACACAATTCCAAAGTTATGATAACATCCAATATATTTATATATGTAATAATATAATGCATCTTAGGATTTTCTCTTTTAACCCATCCAGATATTCTGGCTAGAAACGGATCAGTTCCCACTCTGGGTGAGAGTGCTGGCTTATACACATCGGTGTTGTCCATGTTAATGTACATTGTTACATGTTGCCTAGATCCGTTGAATGCCAGTAGGTGAATGCTCTTTAGATAATGATGTTGCCAGGAATAAAAAATAAAATTAATAATTATTAAAGCCCCCAACACAAATAGTAAACAAACAACTGGCAAACACCTGTTATCTACAAACACAATATATTCAGCAGGATATATTGTCTTGAATCTAAAGGCTAAGAACACTCGATTAAGACCTTTCATGCCACAGACATACAGATACACATATACACAGACACGTCAAACTTATAACACCCGTCTGTTTTTGTCGGGGGTTAAAAATATATTGAATTGATAATTGCTTAAAAAATATTTTTAAACAAAATTTGTGCTTTAACCTTGGCAATATTATTAAAGAATCGCTCAGCGGCCGGAGACAATCTATAGTGAATACAATTTATTTAGTTTTTAAATCACTTACATCACAAATTACTATAATTAAAGTGTCATATTTTATTAATTAGTATATTTATGATCTGTGAACTATCTCCGGAGCCACTGTGCTGACCAGACACCCTTTTTTTCGGATAACACCAGAACTAGTCGGCTTGTTAGTTTTCACCTTCATTACAAAGATATTTCCTATCTCTTGACCTATGTTGGAATGAATACATTTTCGGCCTTGCACTAACGATATTTCCGTTCTGTAGTGGAGAATGACTTCTAGGAACGTTTTCATTGTCTTAGTCTAGCGTTGTACAAAAAGTTCACGAGTTTTAATAATTAATTATTTGTTGCAGTGTGTGTCCAGTGGCCGGAAGGTGAGACATGTTTCCAACTTCCTTGATCGTCCTTCATTTATCGACCTAAGCTTTCGCGTTTACATTGTTACAATAACATTCATTCGAGCATGATATTTTCTTACTTATGTGGTGGGACTATGGTTAATTAGTATATTGCTCGATGACATGTTGTATGTTACCTACCAATTGAATTGAAGGCATCTGTAAAAATCTACCGTAATGGCCATGCTTCTTTAGAGCAGATAGTAGATACCTATATTGTATTGATCGATCGCACGGTGGTGAGCATTACGATTTTCTTCCGTGTCATGACAAAGTGCTGTAATGTGGCATGGCCTTGACTTTCGGTACACTCGGTGTGAATAAAACATACAGTTATACTAGTTATTTGAATTGCATATAGTAAAATAGTATTTAGTAACATAGTTTTATTGTTTATTTGTGATTAATAACTGAAAAATAACGAATTCGCATTTTGGATCTGCATCTAATACAAGAGTGGAGCGCAGTGTGTCTTCTAAATTGGGACCGATTTTACGTGTTTCTTAATGTCTATAATTAAATTAACTGAAAAAATATGACAATGACGTTTGACAAACAAAAATAAAATAGAGTTTTATGTAGAAGAGTTATCGCACTACTTTGTAATAGTTACTATCAAGAAGGTTACATTGATGTAAGCCAAAACGAGAAATGTATTTTCGTAAGTTTTTACCGTGTTTGTCATATACACTTATTGAAAGATAAGCAAAACATAAGAGTCAACTCCGACATAAAGCAATTGAGGTCGGATAATCGGATACATGAGCCAATAGGGCTCAGGCGTGGTGGTCAGTGGTAGTCAGTGTGTAGAGGCGCGATGTGTGCGCAGGGCTGCGGGTGTCCGGCGTGACGTGGCCGTGGCTGGGCGCGGCGCCGGCGGCCACGCCCGCGCCGCCGCTCGTGCTGGCGCCGCGCGCCGCGCAGCGACGCAGGTAACCGCACCCGCCCCGCCCCGCACCCCGCATGCCCGTATCTGTGTGTTGCATGTAGGTCCGGCGCTCCGCGGCGCGGGCGTGCTGCGCGGCCGCTCGCCGCGCCTGTCCCCCGCCGCCCCCGCGCACCCCCACCCCCTCCAACCCGCCGTGCTGCCCCGCGCCGCCGCGTACGCATCGCCGTTGCACGCATATGCACCGTGAGTACTCACCCCGCCTCACCCCCTCACCCAGCACCCCGATGCGACAGCGCACTCCCATTTGTTTCCTGTGTAAAATTTTATAATTAAATAATAATTAAAAACCTTGCATTCTCCCTACGCTATAACTTAAATTTCTTACAATTAAATTTTCGAATGTAACTCTATACTCAATTCCAGTTACACGATAACGTAAACACTCCGACTTGTACTAAATACACTAATTTAAAAAATTGTACAGGAAGCGAGGATTCTCCCTAGAAAACATTTCAATAAACCATAACCATTAAACAGCCTACCACGTCCTGTCCAATTCCTATATTTGGTATGATTAGTTCGTTTGTAATATAACAACCTTAACTGTCATAGCTTTAAATGCAAAATTAAAATTAATTTAAATGTTAATTCATCAGCATCTAGTATATTTAATAGTATTAATACCATGTATAATATAGCCCACTGTCGCATTTAGTGTTTAGTGCGGTAAGAATGTTACTGTTGTATTGTAAATTTACTTAATATAAACTTGCTAATAGGACAAGTTCAATAACAAAAAAATATATAAATTTTATAAATTTTGATTACATGACTGTCTTTGTGTTTCTTCAAATTTTGTATATTATACACTACTGTGAAGTAAAAAATGTTGTAAACAACAATTAATCTTATATTTTTCTTGGCCTATTAGTCTTTTATATTTTATTAGTTACATAGAAATAAATTTAATTTGATTAATGTGAATTATTTATTAATTCACTCAAATTAATACTAACGATACAAACCATTGCATGGAGCAATTTAAATTTCTTAATTTAGCTCAGTATATGATGTATATAGTAAAACAAAACATAATACTTATCGTTGCTTTGTATGAAGTAGAGTTCGAGTATTAGTTTAGTTTCTTCTCTTTTCTTAACATTGGAACCATTCTTCTGCACTAAACATTTTTATGCTTTTTAATAGTTTTAGAATTAATAGGTTATGGTGACGACCAATAAATCTGTAAGTGATATATTCAATTTTCCCCCTTTATTTTTTTATTATATTAAATTATATACATATATTTTATTAGTCTTTAGGTTTATTTTCCAAAACATCATTTTCAAGCAAAAGTTAAAGAAAAACATTTATCCAACCCAATCTCAATAATCTGTTTGATTGTGTTATTTATTTTATTATCAAATCAATATATTTTATTTATGTCTATGTATCTAATATTAGTTAATTCCATTACTATTTAAACGTGCAATTTTTTAATTCGCAGTGTGTATTACGACCCCTTCTTAGCTGCAGCTGCTACGGCTGACTCTAACTACAGACTCCAGGTAATTTAACATTTAATATTTTTTATATATATAAAATATCATGTATCATCTATATAAACAAATTATATTATATATAAAATGAGATGTATAGTACAATTAATTTAGTACAATTTAAGCCAAGTGTGGAGGTGACTGTCCGTGTGTTGTTGCAGGCGGCGAAGCCCGCAGCAGAGGTAACAGCGCGACTATATGAATATGATCTGTTTTCTATTGCTTCCTAATTCATGTTCCACCACGCTAGTACGGTTTGATTATCATTGTGGAGTGAGTGCTGGGATTTTGGTTGCTCTTTACTATCGCATAGCGCGGTCCCGGCGGCGGCGTCGCGCGGCGGAGGGCGTTCGCTTTGTTCAGTTGATCCTTGTCCGTTTAGTGCTGTGGTGGTGGTGGGTCTACTATGGGTAGTACCACCAAGTTGACACCATGCTCCGAGTAGAACATTGAGCCCACAACGCTCGAACCTCCTTCTTCTCATTTGTGTTTACTAACGTTCACTCAGTATTTAGTCATAGCGAGTTATGTTGACACTCGGTCATTTTGGTAGTTTGTGCCACGAGCCAGTATTGTTTCTCATCGATTGTATATTGCATGCCTTTCGGAGATTTTTTTTATAATGTGGTGTTTTTCTGCATCAAACCAAACATAGCATTAAATATTATTTGCTGCAGAAAAATGTTCATTTCAATCAGTAGGTATGTTGTTCGGGAACGTTGCATGGTAATAATGTAAATAATATACACGAAAATTTCTATATTGTTTTTGATTCTACTTTTTTTTTATGCATTAATATTGCTTTTTTTGGGCAAATTTGATTAATATTATGGCTTCCGATTATCACAATTTTTAAAAACATTCGATATTCATACGTCGGAGGCGCAAGGTGGTAAAGTATTCATTTAGAATTTGTCTCTAATTTTGAACAGTGTTTCTTATAAAATATACGTTCAATCATTACAGCTTATTAAAATCAAAATTATTTAACTTTTGCTTAATTTTTTTTGGAGCCTTTGTGGGCTCATTGTTCTTTATATGAGAACTATATTAATATTACACAATTGATATAAGTAACTCTTTAATAGGTAACTATTTTACTAATATTTTCATAATTTCCTGATTTGTACTAGCGTACAAAGTACATTTTTTTTTTAATCATTGTACATTTTAAATACACAATGTATATACTTGAAACGCAACCTAGCAATATTCTATCATAGTTACATAATAAGGCTATTATAGTAAAATGAAATAAAGTACAGCTAGTACAATATGTGTAATGATGTTGGTTTTTGTCGGTCCCTCGTAGCATTTGATCGCGTCACATGAACAAACGACGTTGCAGGCGGCGGCGGCAGCGGCGGCGGCGGCGGCGCCCCTGCTCAAGTCGCCGCTGACGACGGCGCAGCACGCGGCGGCGGCGGCGGCGGCCGCCAACTACGGCGCCGCCGCACGCGCCGCCGCCGCCGCCGCCGCCGCGCCCGCGCCCGCCGCGCTTGCGCCGCTTGCCGCCACGTGAGTGCCCTACGTACTACCCCTTTCCACTTAGTATCATTTTGAATATGACAACACGCCGTTTCTGAAATTAGCATAGACAAATACAAAAAAAAATAAAAACCAGTTTTCGGTTTAATAACACTTTTTCTCGTATATCTTCCATAGCGAAGACCAGAGCGAAGAATTGGAAATATAAATTAGCAAATATTTCATCTTCTCGAGTGGGGATCGAACCCACAACCAGTCGATTTTACAGTCACACTTTGTGCCACTGCGCCACGACTGGCCTCAATATTTTATTATATGTATAAATTTTAAAATATAAACTCACGGAACTTAGTATTTTTTCCCACCCCTTGTAGCACTTGCCCTTTACAGACGGATGATAAATGTTGGAGTAATAACCTAATAAATGATTCAATTAATACAGGTACGGCAGGGAGTATGCAGATCCATACCTGGGACACGGTATCGGGCCAGTGACAGGATACGGGGTACGTACTATTATTATTAGATATTGTTTACCATAAAATAAAATATTGCCATATATTATAACGTTATTATTATCATTTCAGACGGCTGTATACAGAAGCGGATACAACAGATTCGCGCCATACTAAGCCAGTGGAACAAAGTAGGATTCTATCACTCGAATATGAAACTACCTTCGTCATCTTCACGCAACATGACAATGAACTCTCTTTGTAAACGTACAAACATAATTATATATAGTATCAGTATAGTGGTGGCCGGCAGCCGGCGAGACCGGCGTCGGGCCGCCGGGAACTTATGAATACCAAAGTCATTAAAATTTCTAACGGAAATAGTTTAAGTCCAACGGTATTGTGAATTATGTGAGAGATGCATAGTGCATATACAAGTGCGAGCAGCTAACGGGGTGCATTTGTTCTTTAGATATTTGTAAGATATATTTTAATATTTGGTGAGGAGTCACTGCGCAAGTGCGTAGTGGTACTGCGTAGTTGTTACATTCGTACCGTCGACAATAGAACATTTCGTGTAACGTATATTAGTGAGCTTTGCACTTGCATATCATATGAACTGTAAATATTAAAATTCGAGCACGTTTTACTCATTTTACAACATAATTTTAATTTGGTCGATCATAAGTTGTACGCTTCATAGTACGCGGGAGTTTTTAAACAAGTATAAAAAAAAGTTTTTAAATTTTTCATACTCGTGTTACAATTATATAAGAGAAAGGTGTGCTGTCCCCTGCGTTTGTTTTACCGTGAAATGTTATTTTTGATACTGTGTTTTATTTAATCTGTATTTTATACGTATACCCTACATTGTAGATCGTTTGTATTCGCGAGGATACGTTCGGTGTGTAGCTAGCCGTTTTGTAGTATATTTTATTAATATTTACAACGTGGTGCGATTAGATAGCGGTGCCATTTACTCGGTTGTTATTTACACGTATGTTTTCCGAAGGTTGCCCTCTGAGGTGTAGCAAGAGGAGCGGCGACCTGTAGCGTAATTGTAGGTCTAAGCGAGCGTCGTTCGGCTCGTAGCGCCATCTGCCATCAGGAAAGACAACAATTCAAGACAATAACAAACAAATATCCAAGTTATACACAGATATAGTACTACAGGGCGCTACGTTCGAGCGGCGCTCAACAAATAAGCGTATATTTCAGTCGTGCTGTACACTTCGCTTCTTGTCGATAGATTTATTGGAATGTTTATTTTTGAATCCCGAATGGTTTATCTGTCGTTAGTACTAATATCTAATTTTACTGGAGGTAGTAGTATGCTTTAGACGTAGCGTTTAAGTAAAAGAGTACTCCGCGGAGTTCTTCTTACATATCACTGAGATTTCTCCTCGTAATTATGTTTTAAATATTTTTTCTACTGTATCCAATTTACAGTGCTATCTGATATACATTCATTTTACTGAACAAATATGCGTACGGGTCCAAACCCTTAGAAATCGTAATTTTAGATCTAACCTTTGCATTAGGATTGTAAAATATTGTTAACATCTATAAATTCGCTCAACGTTTATACCAAAGCACAAATACCCATCGATTCATAATTTAGCGGAGCTGTCGCGCGTCATTCATCTTCTCATTAGATTTAATAGTCTTTCAGTTAGAAAAACTTAGAAAATCTACTAGTTATACGTATTAACACCACATAAGATTTTAGATTATTTAGCTTTTCTACATCGTTTTCTTTAACCTCCTACGTAATCGAGTACATCGCAGATCTGACGCACTCAGTTAAGTCGCGAAGGGAGTCCACGTGTGCCACGTGTCCGCGCGTGTACCGTGTCCGTTGTCAATTGATAAGATGCATGGTGCCGTCTGCATTAGCTTTAATTACCCTCACAATAACGTTAGAGACGAAGGAAGCGTCTCCGAGACACCTCTGATGTATATTCGACTCTATAGAAGTTTCTAGTCTTTTCGCGCACAATGGTGTAGGTTCAAAGGTGCTCGCATTGCCCCCCACTGGTTATTATTATTATTATGTGATATTTACGAAGTACAGTTTCGTATATCTGATTTTTAAACTAAGTTTTTTTTGTGTCATATATTTTGAACGCCGAACTTGGCACTTCACTCACCTAGTGCCACTGGCTTTATGTTTTAGATTAAATTTATTATAATACGTTAGTGTAGTCAAGTTGCAGCTTTGAACAATACACTGCTTTATTGCTAAATACTCATGTGTGAATGTGTAACTTTAGGATTTTATTTTATAGTTTAGTGCGATTTATATTTACTTTTTAATGCGAGCTCGTACCTAAGTACATAAACTGGAGTACACGTGATTTCTATCGATGATTATGATTTTTTATTGTATTTTTAATGAACTGTGTCACAAATTTTCGTGATTATTCGAATATTTTTTCAAATATGATTTTACAAGCGGCGTACGCGTTGCGTACTTTTGACGCGGACTGAATCTAAGGACTGAAACGAAACATGATTTAGGCTTAAGAAAACGCTCTCTGGTTATAGTCTTCTTCCTCTGTTCGCGCTGAAAGTCGCCACGCGTACTCGATCTCTTTTTATCTCTCTAAATCTTATTGATTTTTTTATTTTATTTTTACTTTTTAGCACATGATTTCGATTAAATTATAGAACGTAGATCGAAACGTATGAAATGAGTTATTAAGATTTTAGATATTTTCATAATCTAAGCCAAAAATCGTTGTTACTTGGAGAAAAATCTGAATTTAAATGACATATCTGACAAAATGGTTAGTGTGCTACAATAAGGTTTTGAAAAGAAATCATCAAGATCAATGTATTATAAATATAATAATCGTTATATTAAGGATAATATTATGTATTTTGTATCAACAATTGTTTCTCGTTTTTAAGAGATGTTAAATGGAATCAAATCGGATCCGTTCATTCGATACCGCTGTGCACAAATCCGAGGTTTGCGTGGCCGCGCTGTACATACTGTTATCGGCGTCTTGGCCGCTGTTGTTGTTAACTAGCGAGTTAATAAGTATCACTTGTTCGTCAATTGCACTCGTCGACGTCGAGCAGGGTCAACGACCGCGTCATTGTTAAAATTGAGGGGCGCACTGCCGTCGGGCGCCCTCAGGACCCGCGCCGCGGAGGACCAGTATTTAGATACTAATAACCGTGCTCAATTTCCGTATCTCTATGTTGTACGTGTAATGTTGAAACTTAACGTTTTAAAGTTTTTTAATATACCTAAATACCTACGTTTGTTATGACTAATGGATGTCTTCCGTTCGGCACGTTTTATAGAATCGATGCACGTTTTGATCTAGCACGGAAGCTCAGGAGTGGCCGCTCTGCGGTCCACCGCCGCCGGAGCCGACCGAGCCGAGTGCACAGCGATCTTTTCTCATGCGATTTGTGATAAACTAATGAATAGATTTTTTCGTGTGACAATTTTATCATAGATTGCAGAGCTGATTTTCTCTTCTATTGTAAATATATATTTTTTTCAAAATGAGAAATGTTGAATGAAGTGAATCATTTAATAAAGCCTTTGGCATTGTGTACTCATTTACGTTATTAATAAATTATAGTATGAATTTATTTGTGTTTTTATTTTTTGCACATAACCCTATAATTAGCACCTACGTAGTAAGCAGTAAATACATATAATAAATATAAATACATATCCCATATGTTATTGGAGTATAACTAAAATACAAATAAACAAACTATTAATTACTAGTAGCATCATCAAAGTCTAATAGAGACAAACTTCATTATAGTTAATGGAGTTTTGATTTGTGGAAAATGATAATGATAAGATTACAAGGTTCTTTGATAATAAATAGAAATCATCATTCAATGCGGAATAATTAAAGCAATCGGTAAGGAAAGATAATCTGACAATGCGATAAGGGCTGCTTGTGCGCCGATCGAGCAGTCTTAGCTTGCAACGCGGCTACTCCGCGTCGCGCCACCTGCCTCCTACCGTATCATGTGTGTACTTTACCTTTAGTGACTTGTGACTCTACAAAATGGTGTTGTGTCCGCCATTCAAATGGGCGTCTAGGGGTGGGTTCAACCTCGCCACTCCAGTTCGTCGCAGCGATTCTGACGATCGTAGACAGACAATCGTCGTAAGTATTGGCAATCAATCTATTGTGCAGATTTCGTTACGACGGTTTACTTCGACACAAAGAGGTTGACTAATATTTTAATATTCTATATTTATATTTTAATATTTTCTTTAGAAATGTAGTGCAATTTCCTTTATATCACACTACAATTTCTTCAGATTAGAAAATGTTAAAAAAATAACACATTAATGACATGAAATTAAAACATTTTCTAATAAATGACATATACAATTTATCTTTTATAAAGTATTACGATAATAATATACCTTCACGCTACTTAAGCGAGTTGTAGGTATATTGTAGAACAATAAATAGTTACTTCCATTCCTATTTTCATCAACATAACAAGTGATACACGTTCAAATTTTTATACATTTTCTAAATAAGTGATAGACGGTATACCGTACAATGTACGTAAAGTATGTAAATATAAAAAGAAACTACTACTTGCGGCCGTCGTGGCGCAGCGGCATAAGCGTGTATAACGGTTGTGGGTTAGATTCCCACTCGGCAGGATGAACTATTATTTATTAATATTTTCATTTCATCACCTTGGTACTAAGGCAAAATCGCGGTGTTGAGTTCCGCCACTAAAAACGCCATGCCTGGAAAATTGAGGGAAAAAGGAAACGGAGTGTTAACAATAGGTTTCTTCTGCCTGCCCTGCTATATGCGGGACATGATGTCAAGTTGAGATAAAAAATAATAAAACTAACTTAGAGGTCAATTTCTAAAGAGAATATAAAATTTTAAAACAAATCTTCTATCTTTATAAAAGAACAGAAGCAAAAACACAATGCTTAAAATATTTATAAGTGTGTAAAATATTTATAACTGTTAACAAAAATAAAACGAAGGTATGATTTGGGAATCCCCTGATTATTAGTTACCTTAAGAGACATGAAAAAAGGCCTTAAGAACAATTGTTCAGTTTTATGGCTGTGAAGTCATCAGATGCTATCAGAAAGTGAACAATTAGAGAAAGTGATTTCTCTTATAGATTCTGATAGCATCATAAAATTAAAGGTCTGGAAAACCTAATGTGAAACCCCAGGACACCGGAGAAAACTAGGAAAGGTTGATCGAGTGTGGCCACAAAATTTTACTATATTATTAAAAAAAACGCAGTAAGAAACCTTAGACTTGGGTTGGCTTCACCTAGAGATTTCATTACCTCCTATAGAGAAATAAATATCTTCTTCAAGCTTGGCTGGTTTTATAAGGATATTTTTGGTGGGATAACATAAATATATTATTTCTATATTATATATTTCAGGATTGTAGGTCAATGGGAAGTACAACTTATAAAAGTTTGCCAACTTAAATTTGCGAGCATATGTACTTAATTTATTTAAAATGAACTACAAATATAAGTTTGTAATGTTTTTTTTTTTCTATTAAATTTCTATAAGCTTTAACTTTTCGGAATGTTTCCTTTATTTGTGTTATAACCTTTTTTTTATTATTTTTTGTCTGTCTGTATGTATCACACAGCGTAAAGCTAGATTAGACTTAACTTCACGCTTTATCCCTAGAAGAGTAGTCAGAGAGAACGGAGCGCCAAACGCTACATTCTTTACATACCTCTTACGCCTCGTCTACTGTCATCAACCTCTTCATACATGACCTCCGGGGTGTTCTCATGCTTTTTAGGTGAACTTCCTCCAGTATCTTTGATACTGTGTTTTCGAAGATCAACCGAGGTCTTTCCGATTATAAATCTTATTTGCCATTCGTTCGTCGTACCCAAACTAGCTGAGCACGTTCTTCTTCATTCTCACCGTGACATCCTCGCTGGTACCTGCCATTCTCTATATCTTTTCATTGCAGATTTGATCAGCTAAGCTAACTCCAAATCCTACGAAGAGTACGCTGCTGTATAATAGCGTCGGAACCAACACTGTATTGTATATGGCCAAAAGCGCAGCTGTGCTGACGTTTCGCCGTCCATCAATGCAGCTAAGGTTCCATTAAGCCTATTACCGGCAGCAATACGCTATTCCACATTCATCTCGTATTTTCCATCTGTACTGAACATACTTCCCAAATGTACCACTTCATTCACTTGTTCCAATACATTGCCATTTACACTGATCTTGCATTTCGTCCTTTCTTCATGTCTTTCAAAAATCAGAACCTTTGTCTTATTCGCACTCATGCTCAGACCATTATCTTCACACCCTTCTTTCAGAGTGGTGACTAATGCCTGCAATTCGCATTCTAATGATGCAATGAGCACTGCATCATCTGCGTACAGCAGACAATTCACATTTTAAGTCACCTACTTTCGCTCCCATATCACTTTGTTTCACTCCTTGGAGACAGCCATCCAAATATAAATTGATCAACCAAGGTGACATGGCGCAAACTTGTTTAACACATGCCAGCTGCTACTCGCGCAGGCTAAGTGATTAGAAGAGACTTTACAGCCTGCATCAAGGGTCCGCTCACATTGTACCAGGGTACCTACCATAATTTTGCTCCTACAACTCGGTCAAACGCCTTTTTCCTGTCCAAAAATGCACAGAAAACTTTTTGGTTAACGGCCAAGTTTTTGGTTTTTCCGTAATAAAGGGGGGGGGGGGGGGGTTCATTCTTCTTGTTAATATTTTGTCTATATGGTCTATATGGTCCAACTATTGTCTGTAATGCGAGTGGCAAAGAGCAGCTTTAGCTTTAGTTTACTGTCTTATGACGGTATGGTAGATTTTGTTGATTTTCCTATTTTTTATGTTATTTCTTTCCATACTTCTTTAGCTTATTATAATTTTCCTAGTAAATTTCCAAGTTTCACAAGCGGCAGACTGGCAGACGTATGTACGTAAAATAAACAAAGATTTCATTTATGCAATAGTAATAATAAAAAACTTTCACTAAATATTGTATTGTTACTTTCTTTCTTTCGTTACTTGAAACAAATCTCATCATTTATCGTTTTAAAAAAATTACGTTTCAAAAGTTATAATTTCACATTGAACATTTTCAATTTTCGAAATGAGTATTAATTAATTCTATAAAAAAAATAAGATTTCACACATATTGCGTTATGTAATAATACGAGAAGGTAAAGATCAAAGCTATTCATAATCATATAAGACGTAATCAACCGAAATGATTATTAAGATGTAAAAAAAGATAACATATTTGGTTTGATTGTATCTATATTATATTCATAATTCAAATAACAAACCGATTAGTACGATTAATTTTAAAAATATATATTTCGTATAGGGCGTTGCATGTGATACGTTATTTTTTGTTTTTTTTGACGTACTTTTAAGGAAAAAGGAACCCTTATATGATCACTTTATTGTCTGTCCGTCCGTTTCAAATCTACAGCCCCATGATTTCCTGAATAAAACGTATTTCTACATGTATCTTGTATCAAAATAAATAGTTCCCTACTTTTTTAAATTATTTTTAAGTTTTTACTCCAACCCATAGTATAATATAACGGCTACAAAATGTTTTCATGTACATCCTCATGCTATCTAAACATTACATACATGTAATACCGAAGTGATAATTTGTCGTAATTATGGTCTTGTCATATCATTTTTTGAAGTAAATATAGAAATACGATTTTTTCAAGAAATCATGTTTTCAATTTCGACTCGACATCTCCAAGCATTTCTGACATAAAATCTATTGACAGACAGGCAGGCGGACAACAAAGTGATCTTATAAGAGTTTCTTTTTTTCTTAAGAGGTAAGAAACCCTAAAAAACACTTGAAGTGAGAAATAGTAATGTGCGAGTGATGTGATATTTATTTTTAAGTAGGTATAGGAAATACCACGATCCTTCAAGTGCGTATCTCTTAATCCCTGTCCCTTGTTATCAATTCTTTCATACATCCTGGGTCCTCGTGGTCCATCCTCATGGGTTTTAAATGACGTTCCTCTACATAGAATCATCGACAGTAAATTTTCGAAGGACATCCGAGGACTTTCTATCTTTCTAGTTTCTTACCACTCTTGCATCTTTTATCTTTCTTCCATACTCATATTAATTTCCTATTAAAGTATTAAAATCTCTTGAGCACGATCATCTTAATTTTTAGCAAGAATAATTTAATAGCACTATCTGTTAAATAATATAATCTTCGTACAAATTGTAATCGATGCTAATTGATGTATCTAAATGGGGAACGGAGTGTCTTGACACTAGGTTCCATCTGCCTAACACGATGTGTGCATGCTGTGGGATACAGCGTGAAGCTAATGTATTTGTATTATATAAGCTAATGTATTTATATAATATATTTTTCCTTATAAAATTTCATTCCATTCTAGAGATTGCCCGAATTACCTCCAGATGTTGCAAGATTCGAAAGTAGACCTGTCAATGGAAATGTTTCACATTTCAAAAAAAGTATTAGTCTTCCAGTGGACTCTGCAGGTTCTAGTAAAAAGTCCAGTTACATGAGCATAGGAAGTGAAAAATCCTCTGGAAGTTATAACGACCTTAGGGATTCATATTCCGAATACCGAGATGAACGGAAAAGCAGTGCCGGCCGTAAAACAATTTCTGACTTAGTTCAATCTGATCCTGAGAAACGTGCTCGTAGGAAGAGGGGTATCATCGCACCGCATGCTCCCCTTGACGCTGGAAGATTTCCCACGGACTTAAACTATGACAAATTTGAAAAAGATGAAAAGTAAGTGACTTTATTTAAAACATATTTAGATATATGTATGCTTAATACATATAAGTTGGAATTAAAAACAATATTTTCATTCTTATCTTTAGTCATGATTACACAAATAAAAGGAACTCTATCAATACCCATTAACACATCAAGATCACAAACATAGGTTTTTATCAATTATTCGATAAAAATAGACTGCTATGACTCCATTTCTTAACTTTGTGTATTTTTTTAATATTAGGTCTGCTGAACAGATCAAAAAGGCGATAATGGCTAATGATTTTTTGAAAAATATAATGGACGAGGAGCGTCTCAGTGCAGTAGTAGAGGCCGTGAGTCCCCAACAATTTCCTGCCGGTAGTTTGATGATTCGTGAAGGAGAAAGTGGAAGCCACTTGTACGTTTCTGCATATGGCCAATTTGAAGTTTTAAAAGGAGGCCAAGTTGTTAAGAATTTTGGTCCTGGTGAAGCTTTCGGGGAACTAGCTATTTTATATAAAGCAAAGAGATTTGCTTCCATAAGGTGTAAGTATTTTTAATATTTTAATCCGATAGAAATACAGAATCTTTAGCAGTCAGTACTTTAAACAAAGGAGCTTTACATTTCTATATCGTTTTAGGTATAACAGAGGCAAAAGTATGGACTTTAGAAAGACGTGTGTTTCAAAAAATTATGGTGCGCAGTGGCCGCCAAGAGCAAGAGGACAACATACGATTTTTATCCTCTGTACCTTTATTACAAGGAATTCATCCTATTGAATTGACTAAAATTGCTGACTTTTTGAAAAGGGTAAATTACAAAATATATCCAAGTCAATATCAAGAGTATTAGTAGAAGTTGGTGTATTTGCAACAAAATATTTCTATTTATAGGATTCTATTCTATTCTAATAGAATAGTACCTAAACTTTTGCTTATTAAAGATCTATAAATTATTGTAAGTAATAATTGTTGATATGGCCGCGATCCAAATACATAAACTGATTAGTGCGTATTGCAGCCTTGTGATTAATAATTTGAAACAAACAAGATTCATGAAAACGTTGAATTAGAACTATAAAAATGAGATTCTTCTTGCGTTGGCAGGAGTTCTTCTCTGCTGGTACAGCAGTAGTGCGTCAAGGGGACCGTGGTGATAAATTTTATTTAATCCGTGGCGGTACAGTGGTGGTAAGTAAACGTGAGGAAGATGGCGAAGAAAGACGTGTTGGTGCTCTTCGGAGAGGAGACTACTTCGGAGAACAGGCACTACTTCACGAAGATAGACGTCTTGCAACTGTTACAGCGCTGCCTCCTGGCGTCGAATGCTTAACATTGGAACGCGGGTAAATTAAATTAAATATTATGTACTGTTCTCTTAAATAATTTTGTTGTAATATAACAATGTAAAAATGAATATTGTTTAATTGTGTGCATTTGATACGTGCGTTAGAACATTATCATACTATTAAAATGACCAAAAAAACTTCAATTTGTGTCGTCCCGCCGTAGGAGGACAATTTTATTTATCTAAGTAACATCGCCTGAATACTTACGTCATTTAAACTTACAATAATTATTTTTATTTTTTAGACCATTTACAGAGTTGTTGGGCAATTTAGAAGAACTGAAGAATGTAAGACACTCAGATCCACGGCCTTCCCAACACAAAAAGACCTCAGTTATTAAAAGCGGTAAGGTCAAAGACAATACATATGACTGATTAATACACTCACATTTATCTATGTGGCTACGAGCAACGATAAGGCAAATTAGGATGATTAATTATACTATTTATCTTTAGCTACTCACATTTTACACATATTTTTCAAATATTATAAGTTTATGTCTTTATTTGGAAATCATTAAATTCCATGAAACTGTTAAAATAACGCGATAGCTGATTAACAAATTATTAAATCATCAATGCCATTGTTAGCCATTTTATTTTAAGCGGTTTTTTCTTTTATATATTTCTAGTATTAATATAACACAGAATTTATTCAACTTAAAAACATATCTATATAATATATAATACCTAAAATGTTTAGAAATCATACATTCAACTATAGTAAAGTTTGTACATTTGCGGGACTCGAGCCTGCATGTCTAGTTAACCGTCCAAGAGGCGTGGGTCTGAGTCCCGATATGTTAATTTTTTAAGATTCTTAAAATATTTTCTATCTTTAGTATATCATTGTACACATTAATTATTAATTACAAAAAAAGTATGAAACTACCATATCTGTATTTACATATTTATTTAGAGTACCAATTCGTGGAGTTAAAGGATTTAGAGATAGTTGGCACTATGGGAGTCGGTGGATTCGGGCGCGTGGAGCTGGTTCAGTACAAGCGAAACCCATCCCTTACATTTGCCCTTAAATGCTTAAAGAAAGTGGAGATGGTACAGCAACAACAACAAGAACATGCCTTTAATGAGAAAAACATTATGATGATCTGCAATAGTAGATTTATTTGCAGGTAATATTATTAAAAATATATATTAGAAAAAAAAAGAAAAGTTATGTGCATATCTAAATTAATTTAATTATTTACAGACTCTATAGTACATTCAAAGATAACAAATATATTTATTTCTTGATGGAGCCTGTGTTAGGTGGAGACGTGTGGACAATACTCCAAAAACAGCGATATTTTCCAGAAAATATAGCTCGCTTTATGGTCGCTTGTGTGGTCGAGGCTTTTCAGTATTTACACTCCAAAGATATTATTTATAGAGATCTTAAACCTGAAAACCTTATGCTGGATAAACAAGGTTATATTAAATTAGTGAGTAAAACATGCTTTTTTTATAAATTAAATAGCTAGCATATTTTTACATTATTATAAGATGCTCTTCTTTGGCTTACAGGTTGATTTTGGATTTGCGAAAAGGTTAAGTGCAAACAGTAAAACATGGACATTTGCGGGCACTCCTGAATATGTCGCGCCTGAAATTGTTCTCAACAAGGTTTGTACTGTTCATATTGTTACTAAGTCATATTATTTTATCTTACTTATATTTCAAAATTATGTTTGTAGTCAACTCATAGGAACACATGGGAATAAGTATTAACTAAATAAGTTTAAGAAGATAAGGATATCCAATTTTAAATATTATTATTAGGGAGCAAACACGAATTTCAAAACGATAAACTCCTTAACGAAAATCTTTTTCGCTCCTATGACCTGCCGTTGTTATTGTAATGTTATTGTAAACTGCCAGTTTGGTTCACACTCAATTAGCGCCAGTTGGTAGACAATGTACTTAGCGTTAGCCGTACTTGAATTAATAGGACATTTATCACGTGTCAAAGTTAATGAAGCACTGTAAAAAGGGGCTATATTTTCAATAGAGTTATATTTCCCGCAAAAAATCACATAAAAGATTTTTTTTAGGGTCATGACCGTGCTGTAGATTGCTGGGCACTGGGTGTTTTCGTGCACGAGTTGCTAGTGGGTAAGCCACCGTTCCGGGCTCCCGGCGGAGACCACATGAAGACATATACCCTCATACTGCGAGGCATCGATGCTGTCGCCTTTCACCCTCGTGTGCCTAAATCGGCGCAGATGCTTATTCGTAAACTTTGCCGCGCAGTGCCCGCCGAGCGACTTGGCTATCTTAAAAATGGCATCGTGGATATCAAAAATCAAAAGTAAATAATATTTTTCTTATACTGTAACGCCAATTAAATTCTTAATTAATATGTATATGGATGTGCTTTAATATAAATGTAATTTAATACACATCATTATTAAAAGGCCAGTCGTGGCGCAGAGGCACAAAGTGTGACTATAAAATCGACTAGTTGTTGGTTCGATCCCCACTTGAGGAAATGAAATATTTATTTACATTTATATTTTCGTTTCGCTCTGGTGTCGAGGCAAAGCGCGGCGTTGAGCTCCGCCACTCAACACGCCTCCAAAACTCGGCGGAAAGTGGGGAACGGAATGTCTTAACACTAGGTTTCCTCTCCCTACCCTGCTGTGTGAAGACAACGTGTACAACGTGAAGCTGAAAAAAAATGTATTAAAATAACGTTTCATTTAAATCGTAAAAGCTGCTTACATTTTTTAAATATGTATTTTTTTTTTAATTTTGATAAATTTTCAGATGGTTCCTGGGTTTCGACTGGGAAGGCTTGCGGGAAGGCAAGCTTAAGGCACCACTGATACAACCAGTGGCTAGTGATCTCGATTTGTCTAACTTTGATAAATATCCCAAAGACAAATTACCTCCAGATGAAACATCCGGCTGGGATATTAATTTTTAAATCATAGAATCGGCTTTTATACTTTTGAGTTATTGAAATAGAATTATAAATATGTGGTATAAGATTTTTAAAATTATTATATTTAACATAATGAAGATAAAGAGAATTATTTATTTACCGATATATGTTATGAAATAAAATATTTTTATTATAATTCTTGTTTCTTTACCCATAGAATATGTACACGTATATTTTTTAACAATAATTTTCAAAACAATATATTTAAGTACATTTTTTAGCTTCACGCTGTATCCCGCTTATAGCAGGGATTAGTGTTAAGACACTCCGTTTCCCACTTTCTGCCGAATTTTAAATATTGCGGATTGAGTGGCGGAACTCAAAGCTGGCGGCTTTCTCTGGCAGCAAAGGTGACGGTTCAGCATGCTGTATATTATAAGAATACACTACATATTACATTTGAGGCCAGTCGTGGCGCAGCGGCACGAGGTGTGACTGTAAAACCGACTGGTTGTGGGTTCGATCCCCACTCGAGGAGATGAAATATTTACTTAAATTTATATTTCCATTTCTTCGCTCTGGTGTCGAGGTTAAGCGCGGCGTTGAGTTCTGCCACTCAACACGCAATGCCTCCAGAATTCGGCAGAAAGTGGGGAACGGAGTATCTTAACACTAGGTTCCCTCTGCCTACCCTGCTGTGTGCGAGATACAGCGTGAAGCTGATTTAATTAAATTTTTACACTACATACCTATACTCGTTTGTATACATACCTATATTCTTATAATATTCGTATTATATATTATTTACTAATCTAATTTAACTTTAATATAGTTTATGTTTCTTGCGTTTTCGGGTCATTAACACATTAACTTGTTTGTTGCCTTCATATTAAATTTCAATCAAAGTTTCCCTGTCTAATGTCTATCCTAGGATGAGTTAACTACGTATAACTCATTGCGCCAATAAGTTGCTAAAACTGAGCCGACCTGACCGAATCTTACAACTCGAACAAATAATAAATTATATAAAGTTTGTTTTTAAAAAATAATTCATAATTACAAAAATGCAAGTTAACCAGTCGAAATGATGAGAAACTCGTTAAAACTAACTTATTTAATGAAAAGGAGGGCATACTCTACACGATAAGCAAAATGTAGGTTGCACGGCGACCTCGTGCCCCGGTGCCCCGCACTTTTCCACGCCTCTGCACCTTCGGCTACTCTGACACATGCAATACAATAGCTAAAGTAAATTTGCAGAGAAAGTATTCATAATAACTTTATGTCCTCTGCACCAGTATTTTAATTAAATGAGTGCAGTGCACCGACTGTTGGCTGCAGCGTCTGGGGTCTGTCGCGACTTGCAGGCATCCGACGAGAACGGATGATAGGGTTCGACCGAACTGTTCACTATTCAGTATTAAGTCTCTCGCGAGTGTGCACAGAAGGCTCGCGTGGTCGCGTATGTGGCGCGTCATTTCGATTTTTGCAACACTACCGCGTCGTGCAACGAATACAAAACATTACACGTACTTACCTCACGCATTTAAATCCGACTATAATTTTAAACACAATGGACTATAACAACAATATTGTAATTTATTCTATTTCATTCCGGTGGCTTTAAAATGAAGTGTGTTCTTGTGAACTTGAAATTTAAGTGAATAACATTGATAATTTTGTGAATATTTATATAGGTGAGATAATAAAATTGCATTAACAGATCAACACTTTCTATGTAGGCAACCAATTCTGTACAGTTTTCGGTCTGATTCATTTGTATATTGTTGGATAGCAAGGCTGTCTCATACGAGTTCATGCTTATATGCATTAATTTTTAAGAAAATTTAGCAACTGACATGCAGATTGAGTTTACAAAATATATATAATACAGAAAATAATAAAGCAGCAGAAACTAAGAGAAAGATTCCAAAAATATTCATGTTGAAGTGCAGTGTAAGGAGATTGTATTTCGAGGATGTTGTGTGAAATGTAAATGTTTCGTTCTTATAACCACCTACCTGGCTGCGTCCACTGTCGCTATTGACATTCCTAACACATTCTATTTTACTTTTATTTTCTCGCTTAAGTATAAAATTTATACTTAAAGCAACAAAATCAATATAATATTGCAAATGTGTACTAACCAATATATATTTGTAATTATTTAGCTATTGTAGCATGCTACTTCTTTTTACTGTTACTAATCAATTCCATTTGGATTTCTTTTATAAATAGATACGCTTTTAAACATGAAAATAAAAATAGCATAACTAGAAGTAGATATATTACAAAAATATTAAACGTTTTCTTTAATACATCATCTTAATCAATTTACACGTTCAAACGGAAATCGCAGAATTCCAATAAGTTGGGAATAACCAGCCGCTGCTGCCACTTGAGCATGACGTAGTGACCCCAACATTGTGGTGCATTCCACTGGAGTACTAATACGATATACTTAATAAAATATTGCAATGTAATATTTTCAGAATTTAATTTTCATATTAATATTCAAATGACAATATTTAATATTTTTAGGGTTCCGTATTTTTTTTGAGAAAAAGGAACCCATACAAGATCACTTTGTCGTCCGTCTTTCTGTCTATCTGTCAACACCTTCATCTCAGAGACGCTTTGAGATAACGAGTTGAAATTCAAACCATATACTTAGATCTACGGCCCCATGATTACCTGATAAGAAACATATTTGGTATTAAAGCCGCTGGTGAGATATCTAAAGAAAGAGCTAAACTAAGACTGAATTTCGGAAAAAGCCCGAGAACTCCAAATTTTGTACGGAACCCTCGGTGGGCGAGCCTAACTCGCGCTTGTCCGGCTTTTTTGCTAATTAAATGGCAACAGTGCCTACGTTAGTCATCAAATTAAAGATAAAATATTTTAGTCTCGTGTACCTTACGAGTAATCGCTTTAATAGCGCAACCATGATCCAACAATCAAGTAAACAAACACCAAACAAACTTGTTTTAATTAAATAAAATGAAGAAGGACACAGTGAAACGATTAAAATTAAGTCTTTAAAACACGCACATCTTGGGAACTATTGGACGGATGAGACCTTTTTTTATTATATACATGTAGCTGTAAGGCCTGCACAGAATCTTTGCTATACTTCATTTTAAAGACTGGCACACCTGATGTAAAATTATAGTGGTCCAGCTAAAGGATAAGAAATAATGAAATGCGTTGTTAAAAAAACTTATGAATGAAATGAACATTTTCCATTGACATATCAAACAATGAACATCTATTGGAGAACTACAACAATCCAAACAATTTCTAAGATGTCGCCTTATACAGTTATACAGTATGCTGTAATGGGAAATTTTAATCTATTCAGATAAGCAAAGGTCAGTCGTGGCGCAGGGGCACAAGCGTGTGACTAAACGCGACAGGGTGTGAATCTCGCTCAAGGAAACATTTCATATTTGAGTTCCGACAATCAACCCGCAATGACTCCAGCTAAACCAGCGGAACAACTGAACCCACTATTTAATTTTCGCGAAATCGGGATTTTCGCAGCAAAAACCGTGTGTGTCATGACCAAAATCAAATAAAATAAGAGTATAAATAACCATACTAAAATAATAATTATTTTTTTCATAAATACGTTTAACTTCTTAAGTAAATAAATATTCGTATCGTTCAAGTAGGCGAAGGCACGTGGGCTGCTGGTCAATAAATTAAATATCTTTGGAAATTAAGACCATCGTGGCACAGTGGGGCTCTTCACTGTTAGACTGTAATTGCGGGGGTTGTGAATTAAGGTGAGGACAGCCTCAGGAAAATAATGATATTTCAATAATTTTTATTTCCCCGTTCTCTTAAGACAAAATGTGTCCTTGATTTGCAACTCAACACCCTGTTACTTCAATTTGGGTGAAAAGTGAAGAAATGAGTTGACCTTGACCACACATCCTGCTTGCCGACTAGCTGCAAATTTCAATCACCATGGGATGTAATTTGAAGTAGCACAGCAGGTGTCATAAAGTCCACGAAAACTAAGTATATAAGTTATAATTTATCAATTACATGTTAAGAGTAATCTGTTGTGATTATTATTCGCATAAACGGTGCCATCAAATGGCTGTTAAGTTTCTTAATTCAATTATCTATATAAATTTTAATAACTACAAGAAAATGGAGGCGGTGTGCGTGCGCGGCGACGGCACGTGTCAGGTGCACGCGCTGGCTGCGGCACTGCATACGCTAAGCCTCTACTGTGCTGCCATCTCCACAGCCCTCATCTGCTGCTGCTCATCACGACGTCCTCGCTGGTTAGAATCTTTTTAAAATACTTGTTATTTTTATAATATTTACATATAGGTAGTAGGTACTATATAATGTAGGTAACATTAAGTATTAATAAATGTGCGATAAAAAAATGATAACTATAATTACATAATTAAATTAAATTAAACCGGCCGGTCGTGGCGCAGTGGCACGAGGTGTGACTGCAAAACTGACTGGTTGTAGGTTCAATCCCCACTCGAGGAGATGAAATATTTACTTAAATTTATATTTCCATTTCTTCGCTCTGGTTCGAGGTTAAGCGCGGCGTTGAGTTCTGCTCAACACGCAATGCCTCCAGAATCCGGCAGAAAGTGGGGAACGGAGTGTCTTAACACTAGGTTCCCTCTGCCTACCCTACTGTGTGCGGGATATAGCGTGAAGCTAATTTAATTTAATTTTTAATGTTTTTAAATTTAAAATATTTCAAGTAACATGTGGGAATGCAACAGCGCGATTTGAACACAAATTCTAAAACGTACTAAAACTAAAACACGATAATTATAAAATTGAAATTGAACACCAGACCAGCTTGATATTATTGTATTGTCACCTTTGTTTAAAAGTGGGTGAAATTCACTTTCTTAGATTTTATTACTCATAGATATACAGTATATAGTTACAGTTCGACCTATAAAAGCATGTTAATTTTAAAACAACCGTACGTAATTACTTCGTTGTAACTCAAATGTATATATAATGTACATATACCTAAACCTATTTTATAACATAATTGCTTTGATTATAGTATATAATACATGAAACGTTTCAGGCAAGGCAGCCGGTGGCGTGGTCAAAACGTGAGAGGGATAGCCAGCCTCGCTTTAGGAGTAATATGGTGCTGTGGTGCAGCTGCCGCATCCCTGCGCCCCGCAAACACAGTGCGGCTGGTCGCAGCCCTGATGGCGCCTTTAGCGTGGCTTGCTGCAGCAGCGATGCATGTGTCTCTGTGGTCCCGAAGATTGACAGCCCCTATACTTTACTTAGTTATCTATTGGCTGTTATCATCTACTGTTTCTGGTACTATCGTTTACCACTTTTTGCTCATCGGTGCTTCATCAAATCACGTTGAAATATACATACATGGAGCCGGAACGTTGTTAGCGTTCATTATTTCAGTAGTGGACTGTCTATGTTTTTATGATGAAGTAAGTAAAATTAATAAATAATGATTTAAATGTTAACATAAAAATTCTAATGGTGTCCATTTTTTTATTGACATAATCATGAAAAACTGTACGTTTTACTATCTCTCTTTATTTTTTTGCTTATGAATAAAACAAAACTACATAGACAAGGAAGTCGTAGCGCAGGGGCACAAAGTGTGCCTGTAAATACGACTGGTTGTGGGTTCGATCTTCACTCGAAGAAATAAAAATATTTATTTGAATTTACATTTTTATTTCTTCGCTCTGGTACCAAATCAAAGCGCGGCATTGAGTTCCACCACTCAACACGTAATGTCTCCATAATTCTGCGAAAAGTGGGGAACAGAGTGTCTTAACATTAAGTTCCCTCTGCCCACTGTACAGTGTTCGCGATACATCATGGAGCTGATTGTTTTTTACATAAACTATGAGATACATTGCAAAATCAATTACAACAGGTCGCACATCGTCCTCAAAGTTGGCCCAAAAGCACAGGAGACTTCGACAAGACTTTATATAAATATAGTCAAACACATTTTTATTCAAAAATAACTTTTTTTTGGTTAAATCCTCTGTTATATAAAGGATTTTGGTCGCCATTAGAGAAAGACGACTTAGGTGACATACCCAAAAGTGAACATGCAAGTATATATTTTGATAAACTAAAGGTAAACAATAGAAATTAACACGAAACATTGTGATATACGTTTTTTATATTTATTTTTTCTTAATAGAGTTTTTTTGTATTTCAGGTTGTGTTTAATAATGAAAATATGCTTAGCTTATGGCACGGTTACATGCGCATGGTTTGGCCTAATTTTTATATTGCAGGCATATTGAAACTTTGTAGTGATTTAATAAGCGTCGTACCCGCCCTAGGGTTAGCCATTATAATTCAATTTGTAAATGATCCAATTCTGAACAATAATTTGGAATCAGAAGTAACAATTCAAGAATTACTATCCAATGGTTACACAATGCTCGTAATAGTTACGATAGCGCTCATTGTTCAAGCTTTATTGTCACAAAATTCCACTCATTTGGTTACAGTCGAAGGTACTCGGCTAAAAATGGCGTTGCAAGTAAGTCACTTCAAAGTTAATTTTATATATAATAAAATATTCGCCTAATATTCTCTTAAATTATTGTCTTCTATTCAGAGCACTATTTACGACAAGTGCACAAGATTGTCACTGTGGTCTACGGACACGGACTCAAGTGAGAAGTCTCCACTGATGAAACATGAAGGCGAAGCTAATATTCAGTCTGGCTTACTCACGAATTTAATATCACAAGATACTTATAATATTATGTCGTGTATTTGGATCTTTCATTACACGTGGGCGATACCGATAAAAGCAAGTATTTCACAATATTTTATTGTTAGTATTTTAAAAAACGTATAGATAATATTATTTTCTTTATTAAAGGTAATTTTTATATTATATCTGCTTTATACTAAATTGGGTATAAGTGCTATAATGGGCACAATCATCTGTTTCTGGATTATAACCCCTTTACAACTCTATATCGGCAAAAAGATTTCCGATAACTCACGAGATATTTTAAAATGTACTGATCATAGAATATCAAAAATATCCGAAATTTTAGAAGGATTGAATGTCATAAAATTATATGTATGGGAAGATTTATTTAATGAAAAAATATTGCAATTAAGAGAAGTCGAATTAAAAAAGTTAAATAAAGATTCTGCATACTGGGGAATTTTGAGTAAGTATATGCACTGTATACCTTCTCTATAATTATCTATTATCATTCAAAAAGCAACTTCATGTTATTTATTCTTTGTCAGATTTTACAACACATGTTTCGTCAATATTGGTAGCTGTCGTAACTTTTACGTTGCATTATTATTTCGGAAACAACACAATGAGTTTAAATGCTGTCAATATTTTTGCTGGACTAGCACTTTTTAATCAATTGACGGTACCATTTTTAATTTTGCCAGTGACCATTCTTATGTTCATCCAAGCGATGGTAAGCTCGTGATATAATTTACGTTATTTTTAATTGTTGTTTGTTTTCTGTTAACGTGAAACTACCAGTAAATAAAAGAATATTTTTTAGGTGAGCACAAAACGAATAAAGGATTTCCTGGAACTTCCAGAATCCTACAATGATGCTGATAAAGACAAAAATTGTATAAAAATACCAAATAAGCAAAATGAGACTGTTCATAATGTTAGTCCTGAAGCCAATCCACTTACAGAATACGATGAGGTCGATGTAGACGTTGAAGATAAATTGTTTGATGACATGAAGTCTGCTCACAGAAATCAAGACCAATATTTGATAAAGTTTAAAAATACTGCTTTTTCATGGAAAATGAAAGATTTTCCAAGTTTTGGGTTAGAAATCGATGATTTGGATATACCAGCAGGTAAGAAAAAATGAATTGTATCTATGTATGCAAAACCTATAAATAAAGAAAAGAGCATTTTAGAGAAACAGGAACTACTTAATCTAAGTTTCCTATTTTGACAATGATTCGAGTACGTCACAAATATCTTTCCTAACGACAACTCTTTTCAAACACACTCATTGTCTTTTGTGTATCTAAAGGTATGTTCTGAGTGGGGGATTACCTGGACTTTGAAAGATATGTTCGTGTAAAGACATTTTTTATTTTTCAGGGATTTTTTTGTTATTTCCTATTTCCTTAGAAATAAGTAAAGCTATGCCTTCCTTATTTCTACGCCCATGCTCATTGTGTGCCATTTTTATATGTTTTTTTTTATTTGACTTCTGACTGATTATAATATTATATACTTTATTTTTAATGATATGAATTGTCTTTAGGCAAATTAATAATGGTGGTTGGAGCTTCTGGATCCGGTAAGTCTTCTCTGCTTTCAGCTATAATTGGAGAAATGTATAATGAAAAAGGAGATGTAACTATTAGCAGGTATTTTAAAAAGAACTACTTGACAACAACTATAGATCATGGTTAATGAAAAAATCTTTGAAAATTACACAAATTCCGTTTTTCAGTCATTGCCAAATGTGGTATTGTGGTCAACCCCCTTGGTTACTTCAAGGTACAATAAAAGATAATATACTCATGGGAAATATGTGGTGCCCTCAAAAATATGCGAGAGTGTTACGTGCTACGGGCTTGCGACCGGACTTGCAGATTTTACCAGGTAATTTCGACTTTTTTTAGCTTCACGCTGTATCTCGCATCTATCAGGATAGGCAAAGAAAACCTAGTGTTGTCTGTTACTCACATTTCGCCAATTTTATGAAACCATTTAAGGCTGCAGTTTATCTCTTACCAGAGCAGGGAAATGTAAATAATTAATTTCAGTCACGTTTACAATCAGATGCTGTGCTGATGTACCACGACGGCCTCAATGTTATTACTACTCACAGTATATATTTAATAAAAAATAAAACAAAATGTTTTTTTTCGTTGTTTGTAAACAATTCGCCATCTGTAGATGGCGACAATACGTTTTTAGGAAATTATGGGACACCGTTGTCTGGAGGGCAACGTGTGCGCTTGTGTATAGCGCGCGCACTATATTCTCGAGCAAGACTGATTGTGTTGGATGAGCCATTTGGTGCTCTGGACGTCATCTTAGCTGAGCACATAGTTTCAAAGGCACTGTTGCCTGCCGTCCGCTCTGGGCGGACTATTGTATTAGCTACTAATAGATTGGAATTACTACACTACGCCGATATGGTAAAGTATTATCCATATATTTTTAAAATTAACTAGGCTGCTTATTTTGTATACTTTCCTTAATTATTGAAAATTGTATTTAGTTTTAGTTCACCCAGTGTTATGTTTAATTAGATAATAGCAATGGAAGATGGCCGTGTAAGGGGTGTTGGTCGTTTAAATAAAGCATGCAACGGCGTGATCAGCGAATGGGCGCAGCTGGCGGCGGAAGCGCGAGCGACAGCGGGACGCGCCGGCGCCGGCCCTCCTGGGGGCAGCACGCGGGAACGACTACAACTTCTTCGAACTATTAGCCGCAAGGAATTTGATAGGCAAATGTCTGATGACACTTTGGTGCGTTTAACCTTTGAAAAGCAAAACATTTATTTTTCTTATTTTCAACCAATAGTCAGCAGGTGCTGGCCCATTATGATATTAGTTATAATTAGGATAACTGGCTATTTATTTTTATTAGATAAACGAAGTAATCGGAGCTCACTTACTGACAGAGGTACCAATGTGCACAGCTGGCACTTGGCGACGGAAAGCAAAACAAATGGGACTATCATTTTCACGTCAGGTTTCTTCCCCGCCTTCCTTGGTGCAACGTCTGAAGTAAGTAGGCATTGTAACTTTTTATTATGGACCAATGCACCCGTTAACCATCGAAATAAACAATAGTGCACTTGACTAGTTCTGGTCGGAGGTGCTACGTGTTGAGTTACGAGGGACACTACTACTAATTTTGACTTCTTCGTTTTAAAGAATGACGCCGGATATCAATATAACTTTAGAAAGGAAATATCTAAAATATATTTAAAAGTAATTTTGATAAGTTTATACGTAAAATGTCATAGGTTTTCTCAAGATTAATAATAAATTTAGGTACCTTTTCGAAATGAATACCAAATCAAGTGTATGACTTTTGCAAAATATGTACTTTAGGAGATGAAAAGGACTTGGTAAGAAGAAATATTCTTACTCCGATTCCTACCCTGAATTAGAATTCTTATTCACTTGTGGTCGCAAAAATTATTATTTTAGAAAATTATATTCTCGTTTTATTACAAACAAGGTGGTCTCGAGAAGTGAGGCGAGCAGTAAGCGCAGACGCCACAAATGAAATGTTGCAGCATGAAGCTAGTTTACTGTGGCGTATATTGAGTGGACGACCCTATAGGACTCTATCTAGGTATTGATTATTGTAATAAACATGAAGAGTAACGACTAATAAATGATAAAAGTATATAAGTAGGAAGAATCTTCTAAAATTCTATATATTTTCCCTTACAGATGGACTGATAGAACATTTCAACGTCTTTTAAGCGTAAATTCTGAATCGTCTAATGAAGTACAGAGCAATGGTGAGCTTAGTTTGTGATTAAAGATATATATTAAATATATGATTAGTACAAAAAATTAAAATCATAAGATCTATATCAAAATATTGGTTTTGTCCAAAAAATGTTAAAAATAAAGTGTAAATAATAAAAAAATATCTAAAGCTAATGTCAACAAAAACCAACCAATATGTTACCGCTACAACAATACATACACAGTTGATTAAGAACTCAAGGAATAACAAGTAATATGATATAATGTAATATGATACAATAAGTTCTTTGATTTTCATGATTATTACACATTTTAAATGAAACTTTTTTAACCGGATTAATCGGCGTATATTTAACACATAGACTATATAGAGGGAGTCTGCCCGTGACCACAGACTACTGCAAAGTGTTCGAAACGTAAGGTTTCCAAAATGTAAAATTTTAAATATACGCGATTAATCCGATTAAAATAGTTTCATTTAAAAAGTAATGTGATAGTTGTTATAAATTTGTTCTAAGGAGTTGTAATTGAATCGGCGCCCGACGCGACATTCACCTCAATAACTTCAAATGGCATCGAGACATCCGCTGCGCCAGATTCTAACTTCCTAACTACTGCTAATAAAGAAGTTACAGAACCTGTTTTGAGCGAGGTAATTATATTTATACATATAGAGAAATTGCAGATTTCTATGAACTCGTGGCCGGTACCTTTATTTATTCATCTAGTAGCGCACCCGCGCTAGCTTCGCCTGCTTGAACTATGCGAATATTTATTTGATATATTTATAAATTTATTTTTTATTATGTAGATAGATATTATAAAAAAATAAAAAAAATAATAATTAGCTTCACGCTGTATCCCGCACACAGCAGGGTAGGCAGAGGGAACCTAGTGTTAAGACACTCCGTTCCCCACTTTCTGCCGAATTCTGGAAGCATTGCGTGTTGAGTGGCAGAACACAACGCCACGCTTAGCCTCGACACCAGAGCGAAGAAATGGAAATATAAATTTAAGAAAATATTTCATCTCCTCGAGTGGGGATCGAACCCACAACCAGTCGGTTTTACAGTCACACTTCGTGCCGCTGCGCCACGACTGGCCTCATATATGTTATATTTAACAAGAGTGTCTACTGACTTAGTGTACAATATGGTGGAAATATTCACGCGCTTGCGGTTGGTGGGGCGTCGTCTACCTGGTGTGTGCGGCCACAGCGCAAGCCATCACCCTCACTGCTGATTATTGGCTGTCGCTCCTAGCCACAAAGAACTCACAGCAACCTCTCTCCTATGAACAGGTCAACATTTAATGTACTTTTTAATAGAGATATATGTAGATTATACTTATAATTTATATAAATGTCTATAATATTATATTAAGCACCTTCCTGTTTATGTTCATATTGTAATTAAAAATGCAGACTTTTCTAATCACGGTCTGATTAGACGATTTTTACAAATCTCGAAATAGGTAGAAATTGGATTGGATTTTTTTTTAACTTTATCTCCGCATTGAAAAGAAAAACAATTATTTCATCATAGTAACATCTCTTCAAATTGATGTTTTAAACTATCAATGATATTTATAAAATACAGATATGGGGCATGTTACGCGCGTATGCTCTGTGGAGTGCTGGTGGTCTGTGCGTGGCAGGTTGTGCCCAAACCGCATGCGCTTGCGCAGGCGCGTTTTCAAGAAGAATTTTACATGAACGCTTACTCCATGCTACTCTGCACGCACCAATCGACCATCATAACACACACGCAGTCGGGGACACACTACACCGGTTTTCTTCTGACACATCAGTTATTGATAAGGTGATTTTTTTTATAAGTATCATTAGGTACTTTATCATTTGCGTTATATAATTGTGTAACAATTACTGTACACTGACAACCCTTACAGAAGCTACCGACGGCCATAAACAGATGGGCTCAGTTGGGTTTCCTGTGCATCGCTGCCATAATCGTCAACGTAGTGGCTTCACCGTGGACGCTCCTTGCGATGATACCGGTTATCGTATCATACATTGTTCTGCAATCGATATATCTACGCAATGCTAGGTAAAAATAGAAATATGAAATTATATGTATGATTAATTATATAAAATTTACTAAACATTTATATTATTAATCATACGTTTAATTAATCATATATGATGTTGTTCCAAGAGAATAGATTTTAATATTTTTAGAGTTCCATCCATCTAATCAATTTCTACACTTAGCAAAAAAAAATGTGGCCGTTTATATAGCAAAAAACGCGTATTTAAACACTATAACGAGAATCAATATTAATAGGGTACTTCCAGTTGGAGATCCTAGATTTATGAAAATTGGCAGCTAGCATCTATAAGTAGTACTAGCTCGGGAAAAAATGTGAAAACTTATTTGTGGTTAAATTCTAAAAAAATAATATCCTTAAAAAGGAGACAAAATTTCGTATTAAAGCCACTAGTTCAAGTAAGGTATCAGATGAAAGGGCTAAACTAAGCTTCAATTTCAAAAAAGCTCGAGACCTCCAATTTTTATACGGTACCCTCGGTGAGCGAGTCCTTCTCGCGATTGTCCGGTTTTTTCTATATGAATAAACTAAAAAATAAAAAGTCAGCTTCACGCTGTATGCCCACACAGAGCAGGGTAGGCAGAGGGAACCTAGTGTTAAGACGTTCCCCACTTTCTGCCGAATTCTGGAGGCATTGCGTGTTGAGTGGCAGAGCTCAACGCCGCGCTTAGCCTCGTCATCAGAGCGAAGAAATGGAAATATAAATTTAAGTAAATATTTCATATCCTCGAGTGGGGATCGAACCCACAACCAGTCGATTTTTCAGTCACATTTAGTGCTCCAGCGCCACGACTAGCCTAAAAAGAAAAGTAATAATAATATACTGTGTGACAGAGAGCTTCAGCACATGGAAGCGGAAAGCGCGGCGCGCGCGGTGTCGCTGGCGGCGCAGACGCTGGCGGGGGCGGCCACGGTGCGCGCTGGCCGCTTGCGCGCGCAGATGCTCAGCGCCTTCTGCCGCCGGCTAGACGACAACCATTATGCACTATTACTGCTCAATTCTGCTAATCGATGGTTAAGTTTGACATTGGTAAATTGGATATTCTAGTTATAAACATTTTATCTTTAAAGTAATATTAGCTAGTATATACATATATTTTTCGTAAACTTGGGCACAAAGCGTGACTGTAAAACCGACTGGTTATGGGTTCGATCCCTACTCGAGGAGATGAAATATTTACTTAAATTTATATTTCCATTTATTTGCACTGGTGTCGAGGCAAAGCGCGGCGTTGAGTTATCTGCCTACCCTGCTGTGCGCATGGTAGGCAGGGGATACAGCGTGAAGCTGATATATTTCTAAACTTATTACTAACTTCGGTGTTAAAATTGCTGTTCATTATTTTAATATATCTATTAGAACCCTCAACATGAATATTTTCAGTAAAAAGCATCAAAAAATAATATTTTCCCAAGGTATTCATTTAAATATTTACAATTTTAATAATTATTTCCTAATAGTAATTTGTGGCTAGGACATGGTGGGTGCAGCGAGCGTGTGCGCGTCGCTGGCGGCGGCGCTGTGCGGCGGCGGGGGCGCGCTGGCGGGGCTGGCGGGCGCGTACTCGCTGCTGCTGCCGGTGTACCTGGCGCATCTGGCCAAGTGCCGCGCCGATTTAGACTTGCAACTCTCTGCTCTGCAGCGAATATTAAACAATACTGATATACCACAAGAAGATTACAAAGAAGATTGTAAGAATCTTTAATGGGTTCCTTTAGTAAGAAATTAATGGTACAATGAGTCACACCAACACCTCAAAATTTAATTAAAACAGTTACTACATTTAATGCGCGTACTCGTGCAAATAATTGTAGTTATTGTTATATCAAAATCGGGTGTTTTATCAAACTCGCCCATTTGCTGCGTGACGTCACGCGGCGACTGCTATGTGGATTACAGATAATACAGTGTTTCTACTAAACGCAAATTTAATAATTTGAGATCAAGTGGCACCCCGGGGGCCAAATCGAACTTAATGATAAAAACCTAGTGTTTAGACACTCAGTTCCTCACTTTCCGCCGAATTTTTCAAGGCATTGCGTGTTGAGTGCTAGTAAAACACAGAAGTAGTTAGTAGTAGTTTTACTAGCAGTAAAAACACGGAAATTCGCTACCTTTTTAGTTTTTTTTTTCATAATTTTAATATTGTCATGTAAATTTTCCGTTTCAAAAAAAGTTTAACTGGATAGTATAATTTTCAATACCTAGTGTTAAGACACTCCGTTCTCCACTTTCTGCCGAATTCTGGAGGCATTGCGTGATGAGTGGCAGAACTCAACGCTGCGCTTATCCTCGACACCAGAGCGAAGAAATGGAAATATAAATAGCAGTAATTTAGTAAGTAAGTAAATAAAGTAAATATTTCATCTCCTCGAGTGGGGCTCGAACTCACAATCAGTCGGTTTTACAGTCACACCTCGTGCCGCTGCGCCACGACTGGCCTCTTATACTTAGATATTATATATTATTGCCTTTAAATTGTTACTTATACAAGTATTATTGTAACTTTACAGGTCCGATTCCAAAGGACTGGCAAAGAAGTGGAGAAATAGAATTTCAAAATGTAAGCATACAACATCAGGAAAATGGAGCACCAGTGCTCAAGAACATTAACTTTACTATAAAGCCTGGTCAAAAGGTTCGTATTGAAAACTATACGTTTAATTACTCTATTCATTCTTATTGAAATTGTGTCAGCATTTATTTGTCGATATTCAATGTAGGTAGCTATTTGTGGACGGAGCGGAAGCGGAAAATCAACTTTACTTCTAAGTTGCGTTGGAGCAACTTACTTCCACAAAGGCCGTCTACTAGTCGACGGCCACGATATCACGCACGTTCCACTTCGTGCCTTGCGACATCGTGTGGTTGTTTTGCCACAAGAAGCTTTTATGTTTTCGGGAACATTACGAGAAAACCTCGATCCGCTCGCAGTACATACCGACGAAGAGATCTTTCGATGTCTTCGTGCCGTAGGACTGTATGACTATGTGACTGCTCAATCAGCTGGTTTAGGTAATAATATTTGATCAATATTTTTTTTATTTAATTATTTAGCTCTTTTATAATATTGTAGGCAGAGGGAACCTAGTGTTAAGACACTCCGTTCCCCACTTTCCGCCAAATTCTGGAGGCATTGCGTGTTGAGTGGCGAAACGGTTGGTAGTTCAACCCTTATTTGTGGGAATGGTTATACTAACTAATAATTTTTGAGTTTAGTAAAATAAAATGTATCGCTGAGTGCAGCTACTGAACATGTGCGTAGAGTGCGGCGTGAGCGGGTGGTGCGGGGGACGCGGCGGCGGGCGCGGCGCGCGGGTATGCGCCGCGCGAGCCGCGCTGCACGCGCAGTTCGCGGCGGCGCTGCTGCTGGACGAGCCCGGCGCGGCGCTCGACGCCTCCGCCGAGCGCGCTCTGCTACAGGCCTTCTCCGCTGTGGCTCCCAACACTACCATTGTTACAGTCGCTGTAAGCATTTCATTATTATTTGTTAACCAATATCGTGCTAGCTATGCTCCGTTAATACTACTAGATTCATGCTTGTTCATATTTTTTCACTGTCCTTTATTCGACTGTAGGACAATCCGACGTAAATGTTAAATGCAAAAGTTGGAGCATTTAATTGATATAAAATCTAATTTAAATTGCCATACTTATACTATTGAAGCAACCGAAGTTAATCAGTTAAATAATATTGTTCAGCATCGCGTGTCGTCTGTGCGCGGCTACGACAGTGTGGTCGTCCTGGAGGAGGGCGCGGTGGCGGAGCGCGGGGACCTCGACGCTCTGCTGAACGCACCAGCCTCGCGCCTCTCCTGCGCCCTCGCCGCTGCAAACACGCGCCAGAGATAACTCTGAACACTTAAGAAATCATTCTTATCAGTTCGTACTATTGTATACCTCTGTATTATGAGGACAACAATTCTCCAAACACATTGTACTTATAAAGATATTTGATACGACCTTTAATGTACTTTTTAATGAATACAACAATAAAACCAATTGAACTGTAGCAGCACACATTACACGAATATTATCATAGAGCAAACTGAAATGTGCATTTCTAATTTGTTCTATTTGTACATATATAATTATGGTATTTTATACTACTTTTTGATTTTTTTACAAAAACTTATTATCCAAAAAGTTAATAAAAGCCTATATATTAAAAACTAAAGCATATATATTATATTAAAAACTTAAAGCAAAAAAACCTAAAGCATATATATTCAAAACCTTTTGCCATTTTTATATCTGTAACAGTAACATTAACGTGGATTAATTTTGACAAATGTTTAAAGTGATTGATTTAACATTTATACCTAATAGCACATGCATTAATATATTTGTATTCAGCAAGATTAAAGTCATGTAAACATGATATGAACTTGTACTTAATAAAAATTTTAATAACTATTTCACCAAAAATAATAATTTATTTGTATGATTGCGACACTAATTTTTCTTATGTATGTAAATGTAATTTAAGCGACGAGTGACATTTATTGTATAAATAAATAAATAAATAAATAAAACAATTGAAATTTCATTCCAAACTGTATTTTCCAATAGAATAACAACTGCAAATAACTCATTAAAGCTCACTCGAGGGCCGCGCGCCCTCCCTCGCCCAGAGTCAACGATACATCATAAAATTATATTACTACATAACAAATTACAACAATATTTACGTTGGCACCGATTTATACAGTTTATATAAAAACATTTGTGTAACGACACAAACCATATAAAAATATTCACTTTTAAAGTACCTTACTCACGTAAATATACTTAAAGTAGCTCTTAATTACATCTCGCCTTACCGCCGACCTCGACATCGACTTATTAATAAATTCTGGTTAGTTTTTTTTCCTTAATTACTACATTGGTATTCACGTGTAATGGAACGGCAGGGCCGACGTAGTTGCATACATCGTTCGGTTATATCACATTTCATATATTAAATTCGGATCGGTGGTGTTATCAGAACGTTATTGATATTATTGTATATATAGTTTATATAAATTTAAGGCACAATTTTAAGCCACCGAGTTACTACACATATAAAACTTACAGTAAATTCGTTGGTGCACATTTACAATTTACATTGAACAACAAACAAGCATATTTGGCTCATATCGACCTCCACACACAAATTTACTAAATTACGATAGCGAAATTAAGAAAAAAAAATCAAGGCCCATCACATAGTATTGTGCGTAATAAACGGAAAGTGAACACCAATAGATTGCACAAACGTCACTTTTTCTTTTCTTACTGAGTATTGTTTCACTTTAGGTACAAGTAGGGATCTTATTAGAAAGTAAATAGATTTTTTTTCCTACACAAATACCTCACACGTGTAATCATAGAGTAATACACATACGTGCATAAACATTAAACAACAATATGTTTGACTCATTTATAATTTATATAAAATTGTAACATTGAACATTTCATCAATAAATATAAATATTACTCGATATATATACAAAAAATATTCTAGGAGATATTTCTGATATGTTAAAAAAAATTTGAAAGGGCAACACCAAGTAACACTGCGTCACTATCATTGATCTATTATATAAGATATTAAAGTACATTGAATTTATCATTAATAAACTTTAATTGGGGGTTTAGGCAGAGGGAACTTAGTGTTAAGACACTCCGTGCCCATATTCCGCCCAATTTTCGAGACATTACATGTTGAGTTGCGAAAGTCAATGCAGCGCTTCATCTTGTTACCAGAACGAAGAAAATAAAAAAAAGTCATTCTCCCGAATATGATGGTAATGTCAAACACTGTGTCCTTGTATATCAATCGAGACAAACTTTAAATAAATGCAGTGTTATTTCGGTGTTCACCCGCCATGCAACCTACTTTACGATGAAAATTGCACACATTATTATTAAATTTAATCATAAATAAGCATATGCCCAGAAGGGAAATAACATTATAAAAATATCTAAATATTTTTTTTTATCTTTGCAATATTTAGAATAGTTGACTGAATTTTGTCGCATTGATATTACTATGTTGAGTGTAAATTTTACCGTAAAGACGTAACACCGCACCAGCCACACAAAATAATATTATTTTATGCACACATTGTTGTAAATATATTTACTATCTTTATTATAACAATATTAGATACTTCTGTGTGACTCCTAGATATATAGTAAACTTAACATTTTTGTAGAAATGCAGGAAAGATTTTCAGAATTAAGGCAATCTTATTGAGTATAATGATTGAACATATTTCGTAATGTGTAAATATTAAACATATAGACTTCATTCTACATCCCATATAATACAGCAATTTCTCACTTCCCACCCAATTTTCGAGACATTGCATATAGAATGGCAGAAGTAAAGGCCGCGTCATCTTATTAAGTTTTGTCAATTTTTTTTATGGAAAACGCGAGTACAGAAACGTCATATGTAAATTTATATTGTAAATTTTATCAAAACTGAGATGTTGTGTTCATCTGAGTCTTTGTTTTACCTAAATTTTTAAAATATTTTTGCATTTTGACGTCGATTAAAATATATCTTTAATGATTACTAAAAATTGATCTGTTATTTCACATTGTTTGTTGGTTGGTTGGATTGAATGAATCTAAACCCATCGACACTTAATAACGAACTTAGTTTTTGATACACCAGACACCTGATACTATATAAGTGTTGAACTTCAAATCCATTCTTTTACACATCCAATTCATTTTTTTGGGCTTTATGTTTTTCACACATCGAATTTAGTTGTTTAAGCTTTAAAATTAATTTACTGACATTTCAAACTCGTTCATTGGTTTTGTAAATTTTATTTTAGTCAATGTTGTTGTTGTTTTTTTCAGCGTTTCAAAAGGGTGACTTTGGAGTTCAATACTAATAGTATAATGAAAAATTTAGAAAGGGAACGATAATAACAAGATGTTAGGTTATTGCAATCCCGCTTATCTTACTAGAGAATCCCATAATTCCAAATGTGTTTAAAAATTGCTGTCAAATCTTTCCGACAAGAGCGTTTACTTCAATTTTTTGTAACAAATACCTAATATGGCATTGTTTCATGATAGATATATTTAAAGTGAAGAATTGAGCATAATCCTTAAGGGCTTGTCCTGATGACTCGTTTTACTTGCGATTGTGGGATATTAGAGGCTGACACATTGTGTCGCTTTCGCGTGTAAGGTGCTTCGAGCGAGGTGGGTCGCGCGGGCTAGGAGGGCTCGCGCTTGACGACGGCGGCGACGGCGGCCGCGCGCGCCTCCTCCGGCAGCCGCTCCGGGCTCGTCAGGATGTCCGTCTTCGTGCACAGCCCGCGCAGCGAGTTCAGGACGGCTGGCGAAGCAAACAAACATTACATCTACTGAGAATTCATTTCTAAATCTGTAACTTGATTATGCGCGTATGTTTTAATACTACGTATTTTTCGAACACTATCACTTAAAGTTACAGGTTTCTAAAAATGTGCAATAGTAAAATATACGCAATTATTCTATTAAAGAGTCGAGTCGAATCGAAGCCGTCGTCGCGCAACAACACAACGTCTGGCTGTAATGCGACAGTTTTGGAGTCGATTATAATAAATTATTATTATTTTCTCACTCTTGTAACAAGATAAACCCCGACACTGAGTCAGGCCAACTCTATACGCAATGTTTCAAATACTGTGTGAGGCTTAACTTTGTGTCCCTCCTGCCTACTCTTCTGGTATTACGTGAAATCAAATAAAAAAATCTGCTTCACGCTGTATTCCGCACACAGCAGGGTAGGCAGAGGGAACCTAGTGTTAAGACAATTCGTTTCCCACATTTCGCCGGATTTTGTGGAGAAATATAGTGTAAAGCTAAACAAAAAATGAAAAGTATGAAGTATACCAGGTCGCATCTCGACGAGCGAGCAGTGCTGCTCGGCCCACAGCAGCGTGGTGCGCACGAGGTCGGCCGCGCTGCTGCACGACGCGCACGCGCTGAACGACTCCACCAGCGCCGCGCTCACCTCGCTAAACTGACACGCTTTAAGGAAACTCAACATTTAAAAGATAAATTGTTCTGCAGTTTTAAAATGAAACAAAATTAAAAGTTAAAATCTTCGGCTGTTTAACATACAATGTCTCAAAAATTGGGACGACCATGTGACGAACTTCTTAATACGATCTTAACACTAGATTTCCTCTGCCTACTCTGCCATTTGGAAATAAGTACAAAATAGATTTTATTCGAAATATAATATAAATGCACGCTAATGCCAACATGCTATGTTCAAAAGGATACGAGCCAGTACTTCCAGTTGGCGGCGGTGCGCGCGGCCACGTGCGCGTCGAAGAGCGCGCGCAGGCGGCCGGCGCGCCCGCGCGACACCGGCGCGCCCGTCGCCGGCAGCAGCGAGTGGCAGTTGCTGCGGGCACAGCACACGTGTATTAACTATCAATGTTTCATTTCTGCGTACTCCTACTAATGTTACTAAGCAGTTTTATTTGCGTGTACTATAAAACGAAAAATCCCGTTAACCTCTGTTCTTGTAAAAAAATCCAATTTTGAAAAAATCTCTCTTAATAGTCCATGTTGGAAGTAAACATGTATCTGCACGCAGTAATTTTAGAAAATACGTATGTATATGTGTTGTCGATACCTCAATTACGACCATCGTGGTGCATTAAAACATTGTGACTGTAATGATTGGTGATTGCGGGTTCTGTATCTCAAAGGGGTCATAAGTAAAATTAAACATTAAATTTTACTTAGTATTAAATATATGACATTAGGGCAGAAAGTGAAAAACAGTGACTTGATAAGCTGACATCAGGTTCCCTCCATCTTTAGACAAACAGAGTGCAGAAAAAACTTGAAGCTGTTTGGAATTTAAATGAAATAAAATAAAAGAAAAAATTTCTAAATAAATCAAACCATAAAACCATAAATATTGAAACAATACAAGTTTATTGACTAAAACCCACACTGATAATATTTAGGTTAAGTAGATAACAAAATAGTAATTGTTCAAACTTAAGCCTATAGCTTATCATCTCATATATCGATACCAAAATGTTCTTAAGGATTTATCAATAAAATAAATATGTACATTTCAATGTTGTGTTGACTTACGAAATGGAATTATTTAAGCACTCTATCTGTTGACGCAAACTTTCCATTTCTTCTCTTATCTGGTTCCTCTCCGACTTCAACTGCTTGATATACTCCGCCCCTTTTTGTAACATCGCAGCTTTGCTTATCTGAGCAATAGATACAGAACATTAAGCAAATATGTTCATAGAAATATTTTAATATAGTTTTTTTAGGTTAGGCAAAGTAGAAGGAAGAGGGACTTAAGAGTTTTGACATTCCTTTCCTTAAGCATTGTCTAAATTTGAAATATTACCGGCGGCGAAACTCTACGCCGTGATTTGCTTTTATACCAGAGTGGAAAAAATTATTATTAATTTCCCCGAGTGGTAATCGAACCCACGATTGTTATTTTTACATTTATACTCTGCGACACTTAAATAAAAGAATAAATATTCCTAAATAACTCATTTCATATATTAAATATTTGGAAAATTAAATCAGTAATCATTTATTTACTATAGCGGCCCGCCCACGGCTTCGCCCGCTACATGATTATTGATTTAATAAGCAGAATTGATTGACAACTCTAATGACTTCTAATATGATTTTTTTATTACTTTAATCTGTAATATTCTAATATGATTATTTTACGACATTATCGTAACTTCTATAAGAATTTTTGATTGTTTCAAACTAAAAAATATGACCAATGTTGATATTTGATATTCATAAAATATACATAAAGCTAATTATTTATTATATGTATATATTTTTGTAACATTACGTTCTTTTCACTTATGTTATGTTTTTTAAAGCTCCGTTAAATGTGCTGATGTCACTTAATAATTTAATGTACTGCTTCAGAAACAGCCTTAAATGTAAAATTATTGATTTGGGTAAGGATCCATAATATTCATTGTAAAATAACTGTAATGTTTGCATATTAACTCCTGTACAGTTTTTAAATTAGTTACACATATTATTAGCTAAATGTACAATTGGTAAATATGTAGTTATTACAGAGTACACGTAGAAAGGATGTTTTTAGGCATTTTTATATACATTTATTTCAAACGAACGAACCAAAAAATCTATGTATTTGCTTGATATCTCTTTGAAGATCAAATCGTTCTTTATCTCTGTGTTGAATTAATTCCAATTTCAACTTAACTGTTATGATTTATGAAGGTAATCTCCACTAACAATTCAATGTTGTTTACTTTATTGTATAAAATATTGTATAATAGTGTTTCAAAAATATATATTTTTATCAACAGTCATATAATCAAGACGTTTCGAATGTCATTCTTTAGTCAGGAATCTTACCAGCGCGATTGCTATATAACATTCGCAGGCAAACTAATGCCTTGTGTTCATTCAAATGACTATAACTTTTTTTTAATGAATCGATTTTGATGAACCAAACTTTAGTAGTTAAGTTGAGTTAAAACAATGCAATTGGTGAAATTTTCAAGTAAATCGGTTCAGTACTTTCAGAGAAAAATGTGGACATAAATATATCGACAGACAGACAGACAGACAAGAAATTCAAAAAAAATATTTTTGCTTTCTATTATTCTTTTTAAGTGTCCCTCTATCCATTTCAGTCAAAATTACTAAATGTACAGACAAAATATTTTTACTGTCTTATTATATATAGAGATGTTTTATAATTTTTATTTATATAACGTTTTTAATGAATTGTAACACAATAATAGTTGGCGTGTGGTACCTTGGCGGCGGGGTTGGCGTTGAGGTGCGGTATGAGCGCCTGCAGCGTGTCGAAGCCGTTCTTGATGTTGTAGCGGCGCTTCTGCTCGGCGTGCAGGTGCGTGCGGCGCGCCTCCCGCGGGGACCCCGCGCGCTCCGAGCCCGGCGACGCGGGCGGCGACAGCGACGGCGCGCGCGACGCAGCCCGCGACTGCACACAACGACTTATATTTCGCTTGCCACTTATTAAAAAAACGTTAGACTAAAGACATATCTTTTTTTGTTAAATTTACGAAAATGGAGTTAGCTGGTTTGCAAATTAAGATATTGATATCGTGGGTTGGCACCTGTAGCTTTAGCCACGGGTGGTTGAGGAGGGGCCTCGTGAGGTTTTAGTGGGTGTTATGAACGACCTGTATATACCAGCTTATAAATACATAATTTACTCGAGATTGAGGTTTTTTTCATCGTCATAAAATAAAAAGACTCTTCATTTAACTTAATGTAACGTATTCCTGTATCAAGTCTCTCTAAACGTTATGTAACATCCAAGTATTTTTTTTAACTAAATCCCGACGAAGTTTGTTTGTTGAAGCGGGCTGCTACCTCGGGCCTCTACAAGAGAGGGGCCTCCGCAATAAAGATAAACAAATCGCATTTTAACGATAATACTTACCTATATAAGAATATTGTTTGTAGCATCAATATTATTATATGGAAATTATGGGAAACTTAAAGCAAACGAATAGTAATTATTAAAGTTTTATTCAAATATATGTAATTTTTTTATAAATTTTGTATGGACAGTAGCGGCTTCCACATCTTTAAATATATCTAAAAAAATTATGTTAGTTGCTACTGTCATTTTTATTTCGTTTGAAAAATAAAATTACACAAATATAATTTTACTTTTATATAACTAGGATAAAAAGGAAGACTGCAAACTTTTTAGTCCCTTAGTTTTTTTTAACATAAAAATGTTATGCAATATGCTCGCAATCAATGCGTAACGCATTAATCTTAGTAAAAAAGTGGAAGTCATCTTTATATTTTAGACTTAGCCTATTCACATAAATACTGCTATAAAAACAAAGGATCTTTATAAATCCTGTTGCAGAAAATTCTAGTTACTATAAATAATTATTTTATTGATATTAGCGTACTATAATATTATACGTAATAATTAATTTGCCAGATTATACTAAGTAAATACATACATTAAAACAAATTTATATAAACATCAGATATTAACAGTGACTTATATGTTTTATTCTTATATAATGTTACGACCTACTATTTTTAAAGTTCAAAAATAAAATTGTAATCATCCATACAATGTTTTTTATGGATTTCCCACACAAATTATTGTATCATAAATTGTTTAAAAATTCAAGCCTACAAGATAGTGGCGATAGGCGTCTTATTACTTTAATATAGATAAAACGTACGGGATCGAAGTCTGGTGTGAGACGACAATATACACAACTTTGAAGCGTGATACACGATAAAAAAATATGACATATTGTCAACATCGAACCATTAGATTAGGATAAGAACTTTGCAGACTGATAACACCCTGCGCCTAAGAATAAAGTTGCCACAGAATATTATTTGAGAATGTATTTCCTTGTTTTATCTTGTATTAATGTGAGATTATTCATTATAAATTCTCACGTGAGATTTTTTTACGACTTTTATGACTGTTATAATAAATAAAATTAAGCGTCTAAAATTAACTTAATTTGCATGATATTTCCTTTTCTTAATGCTAAGAAAATTCAAGAAGAAAAAATCTAATTATCTTATATTATATGAATATTTTTAACCAATAAGTATTGTGTAACTCTAATACAGGTCCGTTTATATAAACCGCTTCTCAAATCGGAGATCGATTTTAAGATGCCATTTTCATTCATATATGAATATTTGAATGAATATGAAAACCGCATTTCAAGATCGATCTCAGATTTGAAAGCGATTTATAAATACGAGCCATAGATCCTTATTTATAACATAGATCTTATCAATGAAGTACGTGCGTAAATAAAATACAAGTGTACGTCAAGATCTAAGAATAAAACAAATAACGATTAGATATAAACAGGTACTCAGAAACTACAAGTATTTTTGCTTTAATATTAATAAACCTAAATAAGATAAAACTTTAAAAATGTTTAAAACAACTGTGGATTATATTTCTATTTTTGGCAATAAAGTATTTTCATTTTATCGCTCTGATATAAAAGCAACGAAGCATCGGGTTCCGCCGCGGAACACACAATTGCTCGAAAATTGGTGGAAACTGGGGAACGCATTGTATTAGCTTTAGGTTCCCTCTGCCTATCATGCTTACTGCGAGAATATAACGCGAAGCTAAAAACACATTTCTCAGGATAATCGATACGGTTATTGAACCGTCCCCGTAGTTATATCAACACGCCAAATATAAAAGATTATACAATAAGACTTACATGATGCGGTGATATAATATCGCTGCCTATAGGCGAAGGCTGCCCTTTGAGAATTGGTGACTTAGTAGGGTCACTCACTACACCAGTTCCATCTTCTAAACTACTATTTAATTTATATAAACTCTGAGCTGGAACCAAAAAAAAACATTTTTAATGTAAGGTCATTTAATTACATGATTTTTTATGATTTTGGTAGAGTAATGTTTTAAATTAATTGATATTGTTCTCAATATATGTATCGACGTACACAAATTTCAAATATTTTAAATAAATAAATAAAATAAATCAGCTTCACGCTGTATCCCGGTTACAGCAGGATAGGCAGAGTGAATCTAATACTAAGACACTCCGTTTCCCTCTTTCCGCCGAATTCTGGAGGCATTGCGTGTTGAGTAGCGGAACTTAATACCGCGTTTCGTCTTGACACCAGAGCGAAGAAATGAAAATATAAATTTAAATAAATATTTCACTTCCTCGAGTGGAGGTTAAACCCAGAACCAGTCGCGTTTACAGTCAGTCACACTTTGTGCCCCTGCGCTGCAACTGGCCTCAAATATATTCTCTCTATTTTTACTTTCCAAAATAGAAATATTTTGGAAAGTAAAAATAGAGTTTAGTAAAATAATTTATCACTTATAACAAGATTATCAGGGTAAAAGAAATTATTGGTCTTATATAAGTTATATTTGTAGCAAATTTAATCATTGTATGTTGAGTGGCGCAATTCAACGCAACGCTTTGTCTTGGTCACCAGAATGAGGAAATGAATATATTTCATTTCTCCGAGTGTCCACAACCGTTGTGTTTTCACATGACGGTTGTGGATTCGATATCCATAATATGGCACAGCATCTGACTGTAAAGTCAGTCTATGCCATACGTTACGACGCCCCTTACTTAATAATTTGTATACATTGCTCACTATAAGTTATTGTTATATTAGAACGATATACGAACAGTGCTGTGCAGATAAAAGCTGCGCGAGCATAACGCTGGCCTGCGGGAGGGTCGGCTCGGACGCCACGCTGGTGAGGGGCGGCGGCCGGCGCGTGCCCCCGGGGCCCCCCGGGCCCCCCGCAGGCCCCGCCTCCGCCGCCACGCCCCCCGACGACGACCGCGACCGCATGCGGATCGCCCCCGTGTGCGCCTCGCGTGTCTGTATGTGATAGCATTTAAAAATGGAATTAAACTTTTCTTTAACTTCAATAAGAACGAATGACTTAGTGGTTGAAGTGCTTGGACAGGTTTGGAAACTTAACCGTTCCTAAAAAAAAATACTTTTATTTAAATAACGACACTAATTTGGTTTTCTTATTATCATTATTTATTATATAATTATTGACATATATAATAACCTATCATAAGAAAATATGATCATTATTCATTATCTTCACATAAATTTTATAAACACTCTCTTCTAAATCGTGAGTGTTTTTTAAACGGGTTTTCAGTGTTTAAATATTTACTTACTTACAAATACCTACATCTTATTAAGATAAGAGAAAAGAACATTTGGTTTAAGAAATCACATGTTTATACGTCTGCCTACATAAGAACATGTATTAACTGACCCGAGGCGCGTGGTGCGCGCTGACGGCCCAGTCGGCGTTGAGTTGCGCGCCCAGCGGCAGGCTGTGCGAGCGGTACTGCTCCTTGCCGCGCACCGCATTCGCCGGCACCACGTTCACGCCCACCGACACCTGCACCTGTCACACCACATGTATCACTGAACTCACCTAGATTATTCAATTATATGAAGCATGTGCAATTTCACAAAAAAATATATTATTTTATATACAAGCTGTATCCCGCATATATCAAAATAGAGAAGTGAACTTTGTGTTAAGACACTCCGTCTCGCACTTTCCGCTAAATTTTTGAGATACTGCTTTAGGTAGCGAGACTCAACGCTGCGATAAATCTTACTAGAGCGACGTAATTCAAAGCAATGAAATTAATTCAAACCCCCAAAGCTGAATCAAAATCACAAAAAAAATATGTTCATCGGGTAGTAGTACCATTGGGGACTTACCTGTTGCGTAGTCACGGGGACTAACGGTGGGGACGGTAGCTTGAAAGAACGCGAATTAATAGCATTCGGCGATGAATTCGATTTGTAGTCGACGGGATTGGGCTGCAAGTATTGCATTTGCGGCGGCGAGTGGCGCACTGAAGACCGCGCGTCGAACCCCTGAGGCGCCACTTGCACGGGGCTCTGCAGCGGCGAGTACCCCTGGTAGTGGTTGTTGGGCATCTGGTTGGTATAGTGGCTGAGGCGGGAGCGCGGCTTCTCCCGGCTGTAGCCGCCTCTCCCTTGCAGCATGAGGGGAGAAGCATACTTCGAGTTCTGCACCGGCTGCTGCAGGAGCGACACAGTTTCCGGCGCGGTTTGTGACGGCGGGAGCGCTAAGAAATATTGCGAAATAAGATAGCCACACAAATAAAAGCGGAGTTTTTTTTCTTAAGACATTGACACTCCCTAGGAGCCATCAGAGAGATAATTTTGAATGTATGTTCAACATATTTTTTTTTCTTAGAAGATGTGCCTAAATATTTTCTAGTGTACCTACCAGCACTGTATTTAGGGTAACAGACTTCTGGCTGTGTTATCTTGGCCTGCGGGGCGGAGTAGGCGGGCGCGAACGAGGACATCATATCCTGCGCGCCCAGCAAGCTGTTAGCCATCTCCGTGGACGCGAACAGCCGCCCGTTGTCATACATCCTCATCTGCTCGTTCTTAGTCTGCTCGGGCATCGTCAGCATTTGAGTGTTGTTACTGGTTCCTAGAGACGCGGTAACATTTATATTTATGATATTTCAATTCAACATTCAGTACAATTAATTTAGCGAAAATACCATGTATTGTCATCTGACTGGTAGGCATTGTCACTGGTGTAGAATTGTGACTGTCAGTAATATAGCTCTGATTATATGTATCTACTGACATTCCACTCCTGTATAAGTTATCTTCCGCGGCAATCGTCGGCTCTTCCGGTACGGGCGGCAAACGAGAACTTGATAGAAGATCTGTGCCGGCGACAACATATATTTAGTCAATACAATTCGAAAATGTATAATGTGCTTAGAAAACGTAAATAAAATGAGACATTTCCCACCAACCTTGGAGCGGATCCAATGTATCCATGAAATCATCGAGATTAGGCTGCAGAGGACCTAAGCTTGGTTGAATGAAATCAGCTAAGCTTGCACCTCTGGCTAAAATCAAAACCAATTATGAGTCAACATATACAATCGAGTAATATAGCTTTTTTCACTTTCATTGGAATAAGTAGAATTGGTTGATATTGAAGTAAATAGCAATACCGATTTCCCTGCAATCTGGGAAAGCGAAAGGTTGGTGATTTGTGATGGTTGAGAAAAGTGTGTCACTCATGAAGTTGAGATAGTCCTCGTCGGTGAGCATGTTGGCGGCGAAGTCGCTGCACTGGGACTCCACGGTGTCCATGTCCGACATCTGAAAACCGCATAGTATTGACATCTGCAAATGCATTCATCAACTTTCTTTATATACTAAGCTCGATACTATACTTTCAATTAATAACTATGAAATATAAAATAAATAAAATTTTATTTGTAACTAAGCGTGTCTACTGAACCTAAAAAGCACTAGCCCACAAATATTTACCGAGTCCTGGACAGAGGTGTCCCCCTTGCCGAGGAGCCTCATAATATGAAACATGCGCCATTTTTTATATTCGGCTATTACGGCTTCAGCTCTTCTTTTCCAATATTTTCCCTCTAGTATAGTTGTCTGCAAGTTTTAAGTGGTTGTACATTTATAAGATGCAGTTTTACCAATTACATATAAAATATTATAAAATGAAATTCATTGTGACCGCACCTCTGGTTTCACGTGGGTGTCAACATCCAAGGGAGATGCGAACTGACATACTAAAGTATTTTGTTTCTTTATAACTGAAACAAAAAAAGCTGAATAGAGTTATTCATTACATATTGCATTTTTTACGATACAATCCAATCAACAATGTTATATATCTACAGCTGTTTATTAAAAAAACAATAAGATTGGTTGGATTATTCTCCTCATCTGGGGAGTGACTGAGTCACTGTGGGCCGGGAGAGTCACAGTGAGTAACGTCTCGGGCTGAAAGCAAGCCCGCAGGAGGCCAGTCGTGGCGCAGGGTCACAAAGTGTGACTGTAAAATCGACTGGTTGTGGGTTCGATCTCCACTCGAGGAAATAAAATATTTATTTACATTTATATTTTCATTTCTTCGCTCTCAACACGCAATGCCTCCAGAACTTGGCGGAAAGTGGGGAACAAAGTGTCTTAACACTAGGTTCCCTCTGCCTACCCTGCTGTTTGCGGGATACAGCGTGAAGCTGATTTGATTATTCTTTTCGAAATAATAAAATATGGTATGAAATATAGTACTCAAAAAGTCAACTTTCGTGTTGTTTCGAAATTGGACAGAAATTAGAGAACATAGAGTATATTTTGATTTAGGGAGGTGTGAAGATAAAAAAAATTAGCAATAGGTTTTATCTTAAGACCTCAAAGACTAAGAAACACCATCCAAGCGCAGTTGGAGAGTATCGTTTAGGTGTACAAAAAAAAGACGCCAGCTGTGAACTTAATATATTTATAACCTAAAATAATATTTTAGCTTCAAAATTGAACACTATTGACAATTGACGATCGATAATACTATCAGTATTAGAGACACAACGCAACTCACAATCACTTGAGCAATATTGACTAGCTACTTTTATCAATATAGGTGGACGACCCTGTAAAGTAAAAATTAGATTACAACAGTAAATGAATAGGTACATAAATAAATAATTAAATTATTTAATGTTGTGCCAAACAGTTATAATATTATTAAAATAATAAAATATTAAAAAAATAAAAAAGTATTAGAAAGTTTCAAATTCATAAAATATCTTACGTAACTAATTATATTAACCACCAATCTCGATATCAATAGTGTATTAAAATATGGTTAATATTGAAAATGCATTTGTTCAAATATATTCTCTGTTTGCATAAATTTAATCTCTGTTTTTCATTAAGTTGACATGATCTATACCAACATCTAATACAGCACTCTTCATATATGGCACTGTAGTAATTATCATGTTTATGTAAACTATGAATATTTGCTTCATTTATAATTTATAAGTGTTATAAGATCTTGCCACATACTTTATAAACAATCTGAAGATAAAACCTGATACCCAAATCATAAAAAAGATGATATAAAGTAAAATTTTTATATTAAAATCTAATCAACTTCACGCTGTATCCCGCACACAACAGGGTAGGCAGAGGGAACCTAGTGTTAAGACACTCCCACTTTCTGCCGAATTCTGAAAGCATTGCGTGTTGAGTGGCAGAACTCAATGCCGCGCTTAACCTCGAAACCAGAGCAAAGAAATAGAAATATAATTTTAAGTAAATATTTCATCTCCTCGAGTGGGGATCGAACCCACAACCAGTCGGTTTTACAGTCACACCTCGTGTCACTGCGCCACGGCTGGCCTATATTATATTAATAATTTATTTAATTATATTAATAATTGACATAACATTATCTCTATATATAACAAGACAGTAAAAATATTTTGTCTGTACATTTAGTAATTTTGACTGAAATGGATAGAGGGACACTTAAAAAGAATTATAGAAAGCAAAAAGATTTTTTTTGAATATCTTGTCTGTCTGGGACATATTTTTGTCCACATTTTTCTCTGAAAGTACTGAACCGATTTACTTGAAAATTTCACCAATTGCTTTGTTTTAACTCAACTTAACTACTAAAGATTAGTTCATCAAAATCGGTTCATTAAAAAAAAGTTATCGTCATTTGAAAGAAGTCGTAATTAATTCAACACAGAGATAAAGAACGATCTTGAAAAAAATATCAAGTAAATACAAAGATTTTTTGGTTGGTTCGTTTATATAATATATGTAACTAATTTAAAAACTGTACAGGAGTTAATATGCAATTATTACAGTTATTTTACAAAGAATATTATGAATCCTTTAAATCAATAATTTAACATTTAAGGCTGTTTCTGAATGAGTAAATTAAATTATTCACTGACATCAGCACATTTAACAGAGTATATTATATAGGTAAAAAGAACATAAAGTAACAAAAATATATACGTGTAATAAATAAATAGCTTTATGTATATTTTATAAATATCAACAATGGTCGTATTTTTTTATTTAAAACAATCAAAAATTCTTTGACGATAATGTCGTAAAAAAATCATATTAGAAGTCATTATAGTTGTCAATCAATTCTGCTTATTAAATCAATATTCATGTATTTTAAGCGGACGAAGCAGTGGGCGAGCCGCTAGTTTCCAACATATAAACTAAAATATTTATTATAAATAATACTCACACTGCATGTGCCAGCACCTCCATATGACGTTGTTCAATCTTATTTTGTCCTTCCACCGGAGTTTGATACCTTTGAAACGATTCCATTTAGGAGATGTTAGTTTTTGTCTGAGAAACAAATAAATCATTTTTTTTATTAAAATACTTACCATAACTTCAAATACTTCAACGTCACAAACTACTATTTGATAAAAGTAATTTCATAACTGAATTCACTTTAAAAGTTCTTAAGTTCGCAGGAAACATTTTTGCTTTGAAAGGATTTAAAATATACATTATTCTGATATAAAGTTATAATAAACAATTATTATAGTAAAATACAAGTACAGTCTCAGAGGTAAAACTGTACTGGTACAATAGACATAAATGAGCACTTGGTGAGCGCTCTTATCTCATGTCACTATCAATAAATGATCTTAAGCTTATTACAAATAACACTTTGATAAGAAGGAAACCTGACTATATCTTATCATTATTTCTAGCACTCAAAAAATATATATTTTTTGTAGTTAATAAATTTGATAGTTATTAAAAGTAGAAAAAATATTAGAAGATTATTTATTATAGTAATATTATAAACCACTAAACAATACAAGTATATTAATTTACTGTAGCAAAAAATAATGACCATGTTATATAACAATATTGTAATAATATTTAAATGTCTGAACCATTTTATTTACTTAGTAAAAAGGGATATAAAAAGATATTTAAAATGTTATAGTACAATTGCTGATAGAAGAATTGTATAGCAAAAGAAATATAGTAATTCAACACTCTCACTGTATAGTGCCTAGCTATTTCAGAGCATAGTTTTTTTTATATACATTTATGGCAATCATATATTTAATTTTATTCTTAAAATCTTTACTCATACAATTTTCATTTGGGCATCATTGTAAGTGCAAGTGCCACACAAGGAAATATCTACATTTAATTGTGTTTGAAATCTAGTTTGATAAGTTGCAGTATAGGTTTATGCATTCCAACAAACAAGACCAAAGTTACATATTATTTGGGTGATTCTAGATCTACACTATACAATATTGCTACAGAATACATGTTTTATTTTACTTGATCAATCTTTTTTAATGTTGTGTATTTATTTGAAGGTAAAATAATATACTTGCAAATATGAATGTGTAATAATTAAAATAATTTTCTCAAAATAATTTTAATATTGTATTATAGACTTGTTATCACATATAGTGTGACCTGTCTTCTGTACTAGCTATGATAACCTTTCATCTTATCTTTGCAAAGTAAGCTCAAGCAGAAATGTGTTTCCTTATTCTCAGAAAGCATTTTTTTAGTTACATTAACTTATGATGATCAAATATAAAGATACAAATATGATCAAATAGTTAAATTTATAAATTTGTATTTAATCCATAATTTGAATACACATGATTTAAGACCAATAAAGCCATAAGCAAAGCAGCCTTCAAAATTAAAATGTAATGTCTTTCTCTATAAACAAAATTAATAAATGAACAATCATTACTCTATAATAAACACCTCAAATTATTAACTTACCTATATGCCAAAGTCATACATTTAAATAATTTTGTTAAAGATATTTCAATAGAAAGATGTTGATGTTGTTTACTTTCTTCTTTATCAGAACGCGGTACTATTTCAGACGACACTGGCAAAATATATGTTGCTACGGCCGATTCTTTTGGTACATTTTGTTCTTCTTCAGGTATAGGGACGGCTAAATCATCAAAATCATCCTGCTCCTCTGCTTCAAAGTGCGATACCATAAAATGTCCAGAATGTATTGTCTCTTTGCCAGGACGATTCTGGTGTTTCTCGACATGAGTCATTTTAATTTTTGAGATGATAAAATTAAGCTTAATAATAATGTTTTAAGTTCCAGCTATTCATAAATTTCAACTTTTATACCTGGCCATATTTTCACTTATCACTCACATTGTTTTTTTCCATTTCCATCTATTTGACATTGATTTCAAATGTTGCTGCAGCAAAGTAAGACTACATCCAATAGATAATAAAGCATACACTGTCAATGCCAGGTATAAAATCATATTCTAATGGTACCAAGTCGTAAATGGCGTGTACAGTACCAGTACCATTATAAAATAGTAATTTTAATAAATTATAAGTTTCAAGGGGAAGGGTTGGGGAAGATTAAAATCTTTAATGTTATATTTTCTAATATTTATTTAACTTCTATACCAATAATATTCATTGAATTTTTTCGACATCTATATTTGCTATGTACACACCGACCGCACTGATTTTCCAGTTACATATATATTTCAAAACTCTGGCCGGTATATGTGCTCTGTGATTTATAAAGCTGTATAATCTGCGATCAAAGTTTTTTACAACTAAAACAAATGTAATAACTAATATGTTCTGTCAATTCAATTGTAAACTATCAATTGTCATGTTCTAAAACTTCTAAAATATATGTAATTTGTAATTTTATATCACTTGTAATGTCAAATTATTATTTTGATGTTGTATTATGTGAACCTTAAATATTTAAATTTAATTAATATTTTTCATATATATGTCACATTCAGTGCGTTATATTTGAGAATTTGAAGTATTTATAAAATGGATTCACCTAAAATATGCTCTTCGCCTTCTTATAAAAATCTTAAAACAAAGCAAACACAATCGCCAATTGAATTAAAAGAGAAAATGAGAAAGGTAATTAGTTGTTATATACTCAACAACAACAAGTGTAAAATTTTCTTTCTTTCAATTGCATTATATCGTCTAGGATTACAAGAATAAGGTGCAAAACTGTCGCAACATGCTTATAAACAAATTCCGAGGCTCTGGAGAAATAGATTTAAAGATGACACTTACTAGTATCTACAATAAAACATTCAGCAGTTATTATATTGAAATAAAAAATGAAGTTTTAAATAGTGTTGAAGAAATAGAAATATTGGAGGAAATTAAACAAGAACTTATACAGGAAGAATTAGATTGGTATTTAATTTTTTACTTTAATTATTAATTGGATTGGATTATCATAACACAGTGGGAACATCACTGGTTATAATAGCTTCAATAGCTAGTGATTTCCCCACTAAGATAACACTGGCAGTGTTGAAATCGACATAGACATGCCCAAATTAGAGAAATTGCTCTAATTTGGGCAGTAAGTGGTGAATAGTGTGACTTGATATTGGGTTTTCTCTGGCTATACTACTAAATGAAAGGGACTCCCCCTTTCATCAAAGCATAGAATAAATCTGAATATATTTATAAATTTAATATTATTATATATTTATTCTGCTATTTAAAGTATTTAAATATATTTATTGATACTCCTAATATTAAACAATTTTAGTACAACGTGATCAAATTATATCATAAAAACAGAAAAGGTTGCATTATTTTGCATAGAGCTGAAAATTAGTAAGAATATTCAGATTATGGTTATAGAATATGATCAAAATTGAAATCCTCAAAAATCATTTGTGTTAAAAAAAATTGTGGTCACAGTTTGTAAATACAGTTCTCTTTTGCTTCCTGTTATATGCAAGATGCGAGTAATATATATGAAAAATATACTTGTAGTATTATTGTGATGATATAAAACAGAAGTTTTTCCACTGTTAGCGTTTTTGTAATCTTTGATGTATGTTCAATTTAATTATATTTGTACATAAGGCTGCCCAAATATTGATGTTCATTTTCTATAAGATTAAAAATATTAAAATTTTGTCATAAGTTGTAACTTTCCATTCAAGTGTTCTCTAAATTGTATGCTGAGAAAATTTTAGATCAGTTATTTAAAAAAATCTTAACATTCCTCGGTTATTCCTTGATTTGATACCAAATAAGTGTTGTTTTACAATTTTTGTTCTACATAGATCTATTGGTCTATCTAAAATTAGGGAGAGGGATTTCTTATGAGTGGTGAAATTAATTTTTAGAAAATTTTTACAAATCACATAAAAATTTTAACTTAGGGACTCAAACCCTTGATAAAAACGTAAGGCTTAGGTGGTCACTCGAAACAGCGTATTTGAGAAACCGTCTTGAGTTGTCTAGAAGACACAGTTTCGATTTGTACTGCGTTAAAATTTTTACAATTTGTTTGTTTCGTGAAATTGCTTTTCTATCCTAAGTCTATACTTATAAGAAAATCGTAACTGATCGGTGTCTGTACTTGGAAGATAAATCAGAAGAACTATTACTAGGGGCATTACTATCAATGTAATAGAACCCAAAACAATGATTTTTAAAAATGTCTGTGCGTTCACCCTAATCTTAGAAACTATTGCATACCTGCAAGCTTCACTTAACATATAGCGTTGTCTTGTCTCTGGGAATCTATTACAATCAGTTCATAAATAGAGCAATAGAAAAAGATTTTGTTCGAATTGCTACTTGCCAAAAGATTTATATTATACAACTATTTTATTGAATTGGCTAAATCTTTACTTTTCAATGTTTTCTTTGAAATTGATTTTTTTTCAGCTTCACGCTGTATTTCGCATATAGCAGGGCAGAAAGAACCTAATGTTAAGACACTCCGTACCCCACCTACCGCCGAATTATTGAGGCGTTGCGTGTGGAGGGGCGGAACTCAATGCTGGGCTTTGTTTTGTTACAATTGGGAAGAAATTAAAACATTAAAAAAAAAACATTTCCCCGGGTAAAAAGATCAAACCTACAACGTCGCACACTTGTACCTTGCGCCACGACTGGTTTCAAATTATTATTTAAAATAATTTTGGTTCAAAAAAGCAGACAAGTATTTACCACGTTCCTTTTTATCTTATCTCTAAAATTATAGAAGATAATCTAACTACTTCTAATCAAAAGAAAACAATTTGTTTTAGTTATTAGTTATTAGGTTTTAATTTGTTCAAACAAACAACAAATTAAAATCATTTTTGGGACGTCTCAACTCAAGATAGTCAACTACGAAAACCCTTCCACGCAAGATTTATTCGCGCTTGTTTTAAATATATTTAATACTTAAAACAAGTACGAATCCAATCAATTAACTTGGAATAAATAATTTATTAAATATAATGTGAACACACTTTATTTCATTTTAAAAGTTTTCTTATCTTAAAATATTATCAAAACTCAAAATAATATAAAGTAAATATTGTACTTTAATTATTGTTTTTATTACATTAATTTAGTATAATTTATTGAAATTTACCGTATATCGGGATCAAATGATATATTACTCGTTGACCACAATTTGCAAAGTGAAGCCTGACAATAACTAAGTACGACTGAAAGTTCAGACAGTCTTCGACCGAAAAGGATACTATTTTTGGCCGTAACTGAAACCAAAATATCGTGCGGTCACTACTTTTCACATATTATTTGATATCAAATTGATATTGTAAAGAATGGTACCTATTTGAATATAAATAAATATGTCATATCACTTACTAAACATGTATTTTCCAGGTGGCTTGAAGAGTATGAGAAGTCGCAAGTTGATAACGTTGATTGGTCACTCTTAGAAAAAGATGACAATATTATATGTTTCATTTGTCAAAAAAACAATTTAATACTACAAAATAAAACATTGTCTTGCAATTTCTGTAATATCAATGTTAAAATAAATATGAATATGCAAGAAATTAAAGCAATTGCCAATGAAACATTAGAAAAACACAGTAACTCATGTAATTGTAATGTACAATTTACAGTAGTTGACTCTGGGGAAACACATATTTATTACATTTGTGAACATTGTATGGATATGCAGATAGTTATTTAGAAAGTATAAGGTTTTGTTATTATTCTTTTTTTTTTAGTTACGTTGAATAATATTGGTTTTGTAGGTGCTAAATGACCACTTTATTATATTAAATTTGTGGAGTAATAAGGAATTAATCTTATTATTTTATAAATATAATATACTTGATTATTTACTTAATTTTGTTTTTTGTTTTCTAATTTTTTATCAGTCATGATGTAATAAAATTGTTAAAAAGTTATAAAAATACATATTGCCTTTTATTTGTCTACAATTGTATCTCCATTACATTTTTTTATTGAAAAAAAAACTGTCTAGTGATTCTAAACATCGGCTTAGTCCTCCCTGTACTAATAATTAAATCATCTAAGTCTTATCTAATCATATAAATTTGTGCTGAAAATAACTACCTTCTTTTAAAACCGGTAATTAAATTCTAGTCTAAGTAAGACTACGTAATTTTGGTAAAATTCGTAAAAAGTTATAAAATTTAAAAAAAAATTCTAGTCAAGAGGGGCAGATTTTTCCTAAATCTGCTTGTAACATCCCAATTGACAAGAATGTTGTTCCTATAAATATTTATATTGGGTACTAAGGTTAATTATGATAGAATAGTTTAAGTATCTTAATTTTGGCTTGACGTATGTAGGTATATCAGAGTAACCAGAGAGACACCACTATTCTAGGCTCTACGCCCAATTCGTCTTTCGCATTAAGTGGCGGTACTGAACGTCGCGTGTTTGTTTTCCCAGAGTGGGTTAATGAAAATAATAAATTTTCCTATGCAGGGAACGAACCCATAGCCATCACGATAGCAGTCAGATGCTGTCCCACTGTTTCGTGATGGTCTCAAAAAAATATGTTATTTTGTTAAATACCTTTTTTTATTACACTTCAAGACCTATACGCTTTTTGTAAACTAACTACTCTAAATGTAAGATAGGATATATTTCGGATCAAAATTTGATTTACTGTAAATATATATTAAAAATCAATATGAAGAAATTATAAAATTAAACACCAATATACAAAATAAAAATGACCTTTTAATTCAATTCATTAAGCATGGTAACAAGGCATATTGTAAGTTAATTTTATTAATTATTTTTTTCATAATAGTTGGGTTATAACATTTTTTTAATACATGTTTAATTCCTACCAAAACATTAAACTAAACGGTAACTTGTATAAAATGTACATCTAATAATAGTTGTATAAAAACAGTACCATTATTTTACGGACATTAGATGGGCAGCATTTGTAGTTGAATTCATCCTTTGTATAAAATAGCCAACTATATAAATTATTCTAGGCCTGAAAAAAAGGCGTTATATTAATATTATAATAATAAGATGTTACAATTTATCACGTGAAGTCTGATTAGTCAATATTCAATATTATTGTGTACATATACAAACTACATACTTCTTTAATTTTTTTTTATAACATCTACGATTCAAATTAGAATGTCCAATAAGCCTCGAGTCAAAAAAAAAGATACGCCTTATAATTCAAAAACATATATTTTAAAGTTAATAAATGTTAAACAAAAGTACGTAAATACTACACACACAGTCACAACATAATATCAACTGATTTTGAGTCATCCATAAACCCCCTGTTCCTGACATAGCTTTTGTTAGACACTCTCTACCTAGTGTGACGTCACATATTTTGAAATTTCAGATCTACAAATTAATTAGGACAGCAGTTTGAAAATCAATTTTGTTCTCAAAAAAATCGTGTGTGTGTAATACTCAGATATACTTTTTAATGTGACGTCACAAAATTTGGGACCACTATTCATTGACATATAACATTTAGGGAGCGGCGTGGTCTATGGATGGCCCCTATCATATAAATAAAAACTAATTGTTGAAAGACATTTTTATTTATTTAATAAATTTTATTATATTCACTTTTTACATGATTTATATTGAGGTAAGTAAGTTTTTTTTCTTGAGTTTACGTGACATACTCACTATATAGGTAAACCTTGTACATCCATAAGGTCCTCTTGAGCGTGCGCGTGCGCATGTGTGTGGGCAGTGGAGGCGGGCACGGTGAACGCGTTGTGGTTGTGGGGCCGCGGGCGGCGAGGCGAGCGGGCTGTTATCACGCGAGGTTTGTGTATCTCGTCCATTACAGATGGCGCTACGTACGTGAAGCCCTACCACAAAAATAAATAATACTTGGAACTTTTAAACTTATATGTTTAAGGTTTACGCAGCAGCATATAGCAGGTTAGGCAGAGAGAAACAAGTGTTAAGATACTCCGATCCTTACTTTCCGCCCTATTTTCGATACACTGCGTGTTGAGTGGCGAAACTCAATGCTAGCACAACATTGTTTTATTACAAGAGCGAGAAAACGAAAAAAATTAATTCCTCTTAGTGGAAATTGAACCTACGACCGTCGCATTTACAGTCAGACGTCTTAATTGCCTGTTCATAATTTAAAAAAAAAAACAACTGTGTGTGATAGTAAGTAGTGCATAATGCTGGAATGAGTAAGCCTAGTGTTTAATCCTAGAAATGTGTGCCCCCGCAGGCGCCGCACAGAAAAGTGTGAAAGGCATCTTCATTCGTTCGGGAACACTTCCTGGCATGATGCAACCTGTACCTTCTGTAATCGTTATTTGTTGCTTGAGCATCTTCACAAAGTTGTCCAATTTAATATTTGTTAACATATAATTGCGCTGTATTAAATGTATATGGACAGATTTTTTCGACATTTATGGCAAGTCCTGATAACATAGTTTGAAGAATTATATAAAAACGTTTTAGTAATGCCCCATCAACACCCGTTATTTCTGCAGAGCATTGGTAGTTTTGAAAAAAAATCTTCTAGCCGTGTTTCCATCATTGCTATTACCAGTATTTTGTCATGGTTTGTCTACATGCAATCCGAGATCCTCACGAAAACGTCTCTGCACTAGTTTTTTTTACTCTTTATTCTCTCTCTTGGTTGTTGTTGCAGACCACTTTTTGAAATATAAATTGTACTAAATATGGAGTATTATCCATACAGCCAATCCTAACATGAAATGTATCCACATTTCATGTTAGGAAGTATGCCAATATTTGAAAGAGTTTTCGTTGACTTCTCTTGACATTACTTTTGTAAGGTCATTCTTCTGCCTTGAGGTTGTCCCCACAAACACTGCAGGAAACACTAGACAGTGTATTAGTTAAAATAAATAATTAAGCCACCTTTCTATCAATCATAGTTTTAGTAGCTCACGTTTCATTTTTATCACCTCGCCATTTTTATTTAAAAGAATGCAATGTTAAGCTCTACCTAGTGTTAATACTAGGTTCCCAGATCTCCTCTCGCCTCGACTCTTGCCTGTGTGTAGCTTAGATTAGGATCACCCTGGTAATGATGAATGTCGCCTCTTACGACATCACTACCAGTCACGTCGGCAGCATAACAATATGGGCGGAATCGACAGGATTATGACCACTCTCGGCATTTAAATCCGGCGTTAAGTAGGGGCTTTCTGCAACTGCGTTTCGCATTACGTAATACTAGGATCTGGCGCCCATCCCTCCCTGGTAAATGATAGCGGCATTAATAGATACACTACCCCAGGAGAGCACCAGCACCGCCGGTGCTGGAGGATCCCTCTTTGAGTCTTTAAACTTTGGCCGCCCGTCGAATTCTGGAGAGGGCACAGTACCGCTCTCTCTCCAAGTTATCTGAACTCTGTCTTCTATGGACATCCACAAGTGAAGCGCGCCAGATGGCATCACTCCTTTAATGATCCGTGCATGTGCTCCTGAACTGTCACCGGTGTTGGCGCGTCTATTTCCAGTCCCAGGCTAGGGGAAAAGCGCTCTTATCCACCCGAACCAGAAGATAGGCGACGGTTCTTTTTTTTCGAATGAACTTTATTGCTGTTGACCTGGACTGGTCTGGATAGCGACGGGGAGGGGCGAGAGTAGCTCGCCCCTAAAGAAAAAGTACGAGCTTTGATGGACGCTCGTGAAGGGTTGGCGATCGCGGAGAATGCCCTGAGTACGCTAATCAGGGGAGATTTTGAGAGATCAACCGATGGGCCCCGTCTCACCGAGGCGCGGACGTGCCGTGAAATAGGACTGGCCTCGGCCAGGAGTGGTATTTACTGGGTGTTTGCGGCAGTAATTGAATCGTCGGAATCTAGAAGGACTCTGCGAGAGCGTCGAAGAAGCGAGTGTGGTTGAGAAGCGTACTTACACGCTTCGGCAATGAGTGGATTGTAGTGGGAATCTGCACGCTCGTAGTAGCGCTTGGCATTTGCAGAATTCCTGTAGCGATTCTAATTAAAAATTGAAAAGAAATCTTTGTGTAAGTCCACGTTACGTACGTACCATGGGCATCCGCATGCTATACGGAGGAATTTGTTTTGGACCCTCTGAAGGAAAATGTCCACCAGCTGTGTATGACCTACACCGCTTGCATACAGACGTAGGCAGATTCTAATTCTTCAATAAGACCCAATTGCGGATAGCTCAGAGTGTCATAGCGGTGAGAGCAATTCGGGGATACCGTACGGTGTCCAGTACACTCGCCACCTCAAACCAAATTGACAAGGCACAACCTTGTTTAATATCTGATTGAATGTCAAACCAAGGTGACATGCCAGTTCCTTCTTGCAAGCATGCTGAGTGATCTCTATAAAGAGACTTTACACTTATATTATACCAGGGCAGGATTTTCGATATATTTTTTCTTAAAACCCTTCCAAATACCTTTTTAACAAATCCACAAAGGCACACAACACTTTTTATCGGAGTCAAAAGATTCATGCACCCTTTTCCATATGTAATCCTCTTTGGGCCTCTTAAAACAAACTTTGACTTTTGTATCTCTCTCGCATTCTTCTCACTAAAGGCTGCATTAGAAAAATATTTTGGATTTCAATAATTTATAGTTGGCCATTCCATTATTTCATCATTAATAATTGAGTTAGTTATTAAAAATCAAATAATAATAATAACAAATATCAACAATAATAATGACAGAGACACTGGTCAGTTTATATTCCATGATCAACAAGTGGCTGGAGTCAGTCACTAATGCGATTGGCCACTACAACACACAACTACAACTATGTTTGGTGTTCAATATTGTGGCTCGCTGGAGTTAGACAGCCTTAGGTTAGTGGCAAAAAAATTGGTGTGTTGCTATTTATTATAAAAAGCAAAAAATGGTAAAATATTTAATTAAAAGCCAGTGTAGCTTTTCCATGCTTATCTTACTAGACTCTTTGTTTTAATTGTTCATTAAAATGTAAAACTTTGTGCTCTCTCAGATACATGTAAATTTTTATCCATATTAAGAAATAAGTAGATCTTTTTACATTAATTAATAATACTGATAATCATCTGTTTGAAGTTATTATGTTCAGAAACGATTATAAAATATTATATTGCGTGGATACACTTATATATATTTCAATTATTTACTGATTTATAATAAAATTATGTAATATATAAGTCTTACCTGGAACATAAGATTAGCACTTTCACTAAGTGTTGATTCATCTGGAGAGTCAATTGGTGTTTGCAATGTAAATCTAGTATCGAACTGGGAAACATCATCTTCACTGGCCTAGAAATAACCAAAAAAATAGTAATATACTTTAGGATAGTGTATAATATATATCATTTTATGCCGTTATTATGTAAAAACTTACTAAACGAGGTTTAATAGGAGGCTCTAATCTGCGAGCAAAAACATCATCCCAGTGAACATGTTTGAAGAAAGCATGACCCCGTACCGCCGCTGCACCAGTAGCACCTAGACGTTGGGTCTCTGACCGTTTCATGAGACGTCTTATCAAATCACGAGCATCTTGTGTGAGGTAGGCCGGTAACATTAATTTACCCTTTAGTATTTTTTCTATTGTTTTTGTACGATTATCTCCAGTAAACGGTGGCTAGATGATAAGAACAAAGCATTTTTAGATAACAATTTTTTTAAAAGTCAAATATATTTTACAGTGCTAATTATAAATAAACTATTTGTGTATTTTTTATAACTATTTGCTTAAATATAAAAAAATCATACCTGACCAATCAACATATCATACATTAATGCACCAAGGCTCCACCAATCCACCGCTTTGCCATGACCACTTCTAGTTAAAATTTCAGGTGCCCTATTGAAGACAGATGAAAATTATAAATATACTTTTATTAATAACCAGTTCAAAGAGTTTGATATAATAAATTGTTATGGTTACATACATGTATTCAATGGTTCCACAAAATGTATGAGTGACTATACCCTCTTGAATGTGTTCCTTACATAACCCAAAATCTGTTAATTTTACATGTCCTTGTGCATCCAAAAGAACATTTTCTGGTTTAAGGTCACGATAAATTATACCTAAACTGTGTAAGTGTTCCAAGGCCAGTATAATCTCTGATAAATAGAAACTGAAAATACAAGGTCCAATCAAATTCAAATTAATTTAGCTATGTGACAATATTATATTTTATTGATATATTACAACAAACAAATCAACATTTTAGTAGTATGAATTATGAGATATATATTGTGAATTACATTTAACAGATGCATTTTTTTAAATTGCTTTAAAATATGTAAAAAAATAATAATATAATTACTAAAATTGTTGAAAATATATAATTATACATATATATGACTAAATAAATAGTAATATAGTACAAATAATATGAGAGTGTATAAGATAAGATTTCCAGACATTAAATACATTATGATCCTTTTTTTAATTATACAAGCTTAATGCTCAAGTGATAATAATTATATATACTCTGCAGAGGTTTGTACATTTTTCGTTTAATTTAATACTAATATAACTAATAGACAACCTTATATCTTATCTGATAAAAGTAACTGAAGATTTGAATATATAACATTATTTTTAATTCTTATTCTTACATTATTGAGGCCAGTTGCATGTAAGTGGCACAAACATGTGACTGTAAATGCAACAGGTTGTGGGTTTGATTCTCCTATTCAAGGAAATAAAAAAAAAATCATATTTTCATTTCTTCACTCTTATAGAGAAGCAAAGTGTGGCATTAAGTTCTGCCACTCAACATGCAATGGCTGCAAAATTTGGTGGAGAGGGATGTCTTAACACTAGGCTCTCTCAGCCTACCCTGCTACATGCGGAATACAGCATGAAGACTAAAAAAATGTGGAATAAGTATGCATTAAAATATTTGATATCCCAAATTTTAAACTAATAAATAAGGAAATTGACAGTTCTGTTACATTATTGATGTCAATCATATTTTTTATGAAAAATTAAATTATGATATAATAATCGTTTTTTCAATAAATGAATCAATGATTACAATAAATGATATGCACAATATTGTGGTATCAAAAATATGCTTATTTTGCAGTAAAAATACTATCACTTACCATGCTGTGTCTTCAAGAAATATTCCTTCACGTTCCAAGTGCATAAATAACTCTCCACCACTTAAATATTCTAAAATTAAATATAATTTACCTCCAGTTTGAAAAGCATATACTAATTCAACTATAAATGGATGCTGAAAACGATAATGAAAAATTTGTATTAAAATAACAACAAAAAAATCATATATTTTAGCATTTTAACCTATAACATAATATGTATGTACAATGAAACAAATCATAACCCACAGCTAAGTTTGCATGGACTATGTATAAAATGTAATAACATATTGTATGTTGAGTGGCAGTACTCACTGCTGTGTATTGTCCTATTACCAGAGTGAAGAAATAATTAATTTCTGTGAGTGGAAATTGAATCTACAACCATTGCATTCACAATCAATTATATTAACATAAAATGTATGGTTTTTCTAAGTACCTTAACTGCTTCTAAAATGTTTCTTTCAGCTTTAGTGTGAGCAGTGTCCTTTTGGTTGCGAACAATTGAAGCTTTCTTAAGCACTTTCATTGCAAAATGTGCACCGGCATCCGTTCCAGTGATCTTACGTACTTGAAACACCTTTCCATATCCACCTTTTCCTAAAACTTTTCGTAATTCAAAATCTTGAGGACCAAGTCTTTTGCATTGTCCTGGATTTACATTATCTTCAGAAAGTTGAATAGTCTCAGATCCTTCCGCTCTTAAAATTAAAAATATAATTATAAAGTTTACTAAGCAAAAGTATTTTATCAATTCATAAAATTATCAATTTGAAGATATATTTACTTACTCTACTATATTATTGACGTGTAGCTCGGGATCATAATCTACCTGTAAAAAAAACAAACAATGAAAAAAAAACGTAGCACCAAAAACCAACAATTTATCAATGTATCAGAATAAATTATGAACACAACAAAAATTGTTTAATTCGGTTCATCTCTTTAACGAAATATACGCAAATTAAGTATTGGTCAAGATTTAGGTTAGGTGTTTATTTATTAACTATATTTAGAAATATAATGCATATACCTCATCAACTTCTATAATATCGTCTTCATCAGAGTCTGCAACTGTAACTGTATCCACATCTAAATCTAAATCAAAAACACCTGCCATATACGATGACATCTCAGTTAAATCACATCAGCAAAATAAAATATTTTTCCAGCACTTTAGTGATATAAAATGATCCCTTAACCAGCTAAGATGAGATAAAAATTTAATTACAGTAAACTAAAAATTAAAGATCTTAAATATTATCGTGATTTTTTATGAATATGAAAGAAGTCAAACACACAGCACTGCTACTTGGTTTTTACGAGCTCAGATTAAAAATAGGTATACAGATTACAGACACAGGGGATATCTTTATATAATTTAATCTGTAAGCTGTTTTGGAGTATAGATACAGATAAGGTAGAAAATAACATAGAGTAAAGTACTATGTTCAATAAGTTGCAGACAAGAATATTTGATTATGCATGCTTATTTTATCCTACAAATTTTGCTTTCTCTATCAAAGTATTTCATAAAATTAAAAATTAAAAAATTAAATTAAATTAGCTTCACGCTGTATCCCGCACACAGCAGGGTAGGCAGAGAGATCCTAGTGTTAAGACACTCCGTTCCCCACTTTCTGCCGAATTCTGGAGGCATTGCGTGTTGAGTGGCAGAACTCAACGCCGCGCTCAACCTCGACACCAGAGCGAAGAAATGGAAATATAAATTTAAGTAAATATTTCATCTCCTCGAGTGGGGATCGAACCCACAACCAGTCGGTTTTGCAGTCACACTTCGTGCCGCTGCGCGAATAAGGTGGAGAACTGATAAGTATGTATAGTAGAGAGGAAAAATACGAAATGGATGTGAAATTCCTATTGCTATCAATAAAAGTGCATAAGCTGCATCGATGAGACAGCGAAACCTCTGCATAGCTGCAACCATATACAATGCATACTGCATATTATATATTACTGATGCTGCTATACGACAGCGCAACGTGGATATTACATAAGAAAAATGAATAAAAGAAAGTTGAATGCTGCGGAGATGCGATCTCTTCTTAGAACACACAGAACCATACACAGAATGATAGGTACTAACGAGAATGTAATATTGAAACTGTAGAAGATGCTCAGATCGTTTGGTCACATAGAGATAACGACTGACAAAAGAATAAAAAAAAAGATATTTGAAGCAAGAGTGAGTAGTAGGAGGCGCTGGAAGAAACCGTAGGTAATCTTCGAGAACACAATATTGATGAAAAAAAAGCAGAGCAAAGTTAAAAAAAAGCAGAGCAAAGTACGAGACGGACGGTTAAGCTCATTACAAAATAAATATTATAGTAAAATATATTTTCATATATATATTATTACATAGTCTTTTTTTTATTCAATTATTTATTTTAAAGAATAATTTATACAATAGTAATGTAACATATTTAATAAATTAACAATCTTCATGGAATATAATATTAAATAAATCACTATATAAAAATTCAATTATATATTTTAAAGTGTCTACATAAAGTTTTTGAACAGATGTCAAACAGTTTTTAGTCGTCAAGGGTGTAAACATGTATTAGTAATCACTTAATTAACAAAAAAAACTGTTTTGCTACTTTTATACATTTGTAAAATATAATGCTGCTCCGTAATTTTAAATTTATAATTTTATAACGATTTTAAATCACGTGATGATTGCTTAAAAAATATTCGATGGCTAGTGACAACGAAAAAAGTTTGTGTAATCATAATTCAGATGGTTCTTTGAAAAGTAATAAGAAACAAAACAACAGTGTATTTGTTGGTAAGTTATAATTTCATGTTTCTATTATTATTCTTTATACAGACCTTATTTATAAATTTTGTCTAAGCATAACCTCCTTATAATTATATGTACAATGTAACTTAATGTACTTTGCCAAAGCTAAGACAATTATAAGTATATTATTTTTAAAATCAGTCATAAAAAGGTATTTTATATTTTAACGGATTTTTTTCCCAAGTGAAATTAAAAGAGTTATTATTAAATAAATTCATCATTAGTTTTTTTTTGTTAATTAAAAAAAAATTAATCAGGGTTAACTGAAATGTAAAAAAATATCTCTGTCTATTGTTAAAAATAATGAAATATAAATATGTAATAAGTTAGCTAAATTTTCACTAAAATAAGAAAAAACAAGCTAGTGTAGTCCGTAACTATGGTGTTTATATTCATTTAGTATGTACATATAATATGGACCATGATCCTGTATATTTATTATCTTTTTATTATTTTCACATTAAATAGCTTGATAATAATATTATATAACTTTCCATTACTATAAATTGGTATACTTTACATTTAAATAACTACCTTGTTTTGTTAAATGTGATTTAAGAACAATGTCTAAAACACATTGAAATAATATTTTTTTATTGACTTTTATGTATATAAACATAATCATGATAAAAAGATGACTTCCTTTTATTTGATGTGAAATACTGCTTTGGTCTGCTTTCAATACTTCAGGCTTTGCTAAAGTTAATTTGGTTTTGCAAATCCAAATGACCCATAAACAGTGCCTTATTTAATAAGTCAGTCCCAGGTACTTTAGTAGTACAAAGAGAAATGGAAAGGAAAACTGGACCTTAGGCACTAAAGTATTTTGTGTTTTTAGGGGTGTACATACAAATTTATGTGTTCCAAGGGTGCTTGGTATAAGAAAAATTGTAGGAATGTATTTCATTCATGCTAGCTTAGACAAAATATTGATGAAATAGTAGAAAAATATATATTAACTAGATATTTAAGGGATATACTGAAAAAAAAAACAAGGAAACTTGGTTTCCTCAGCAGAGAGATTAAAAATAAAAATATCATGACATAGTAAAAAATTAATATACAATATTTTTCGTGTTAAAAAAACACTCCCATCCACATTATGAATTATTTCTTGATCTATGTGACAGAGTATTTAGTTGCTTTATTGTTAATTAATTCATTTATTTTTTTAAAAAACAATACCTGTAAACATGGGAGGTCATTTAAATTATAGTAATTTTTTTTCATCCAGCAAAATGCATACAAAACAAACTATCATCTTCGAAGAAAATCTTTTCGCAGGGGAAATTTGTAAAAATCTCTACAGAGATTCTAACGACATAAGTTATAAAAATTACATAAGAATTTTGACAGCTTGATGAGAATGTATGGCTTAGTGATTAGACCGCTTGAATGGTTTCCAACAGGTGCAGGTTCAAATCCTGCTACATAACATTTTTTATGTTTCTAAAAAAAATTTTCGAATAACACTTAAAAAATTATGTAATATGTAAATACTTATTGAAACCAATAAACCATAATTAATATGACTAACAATTACAGCTTATTTTAGAAATTACTAAGTATAAAATTATATTTATCAAGATTGATGCTAGTGCTACTAATATTAACTGACTGAAAATCGAGATAAATGTTCCCTACTCAACATTGTTTGCACAAAACGGTATAAAAGAACATTGCTTTTCAAATTACCGTACATAATTTCAATTAACTTTCAATTTACAGAATAAATGTAATTTAATCATTTATGATGCATATACATCTTATATTGTATGCTAAAGGTTATTTCAGTTTCCATTATATGTCAATGTCACAACTCATGACTAACCGAAATGACAGATGACATTATACATTTATTTCAATGGTGTACGACTTATAAATTTTGTTGTTTAATTTGATTTTTGAGAGTATTATTCAACCTATTATATGATAAAATGTAAAGCTTTAATCCAAATAATACAACATATTGAATAAAATTGTTTGAAAGTACTAGCACAGTTAAATTATTTGGCTCACATTTACTCGTATTAGAAATCTGAATAAAATTTGATGAGTTATATTCTATAATCTAGCTATGGATTTTAAACTAGAACATATTACTTCAGAAAACATTCCTCAATATTTTACAGAAATAATGCAAAGAATATTATCTGACAGTGAATCTTTGGATGTAGCCAAAGAACAATTTTTTCTTACAATGATTATATACATTATTTCTGAAAATGGTTTATCTCCAAAACTTAAGGAATCTGGCGATGATAATAAAATCATTGATTTTCATCCAATATTGAAGTGGAGAAAGCCTTCTGGAATATATGAAATTCCACTTGAAATGACTAGTTTCATTGAGAACAATATTGTATTAATGATGGTACCAATGGGTTCGTCAGTGTTATTAGATATCTTTATCAAAAATGACAACAATGATGTGTATTCTGCTTGTCTCCCTTTAACTCAATATAATTCACTAGACAATATAAATGTTGCCAAGATGCTTCATGATGTGAAACATCTATCATTTACGTTGAAAGAGAAGATAATAGATCCAGCAAAAAGTTCTGTTCTTAATTTTTTGGGTTATGTCAGTGCCAGTCTTACAGGACTACCTCAAGAACTCCTTTTTAATATACTAATAAATTTACCAATAGTTGACATTGTAAGCGTAGCAAAAACTTGTACAAAATTAAATTTGTCACTGAAGAATGATAATTTCTGGCATAACTTGTTCAAGAGAGATTTCAAAAGTAATATTAGAGACAAAAACACTGATTGGAAAACTGCATATATAGAAGCATTCTCTGCATTACCTGTACCAAGAACATCATATTTGGAACCACAACTTAGATATTCTGATTACTTAGTTTTTTCTGAAGACAGTTTGCACTATCCTTGGATTACTCTATAGAATATAAAAATAAATAATATTTTTGACTAAACTTGTTATTATGTTCCTTTTTATTATACCTATAATATATTAACATAAATACATATAATATAAAAAAAATGTTATTTTTGTCTTTTAACATTACATGAGTAGTAATTAAGTGCAATATATATTATTATAAACCATAATTTTAATAGGTGACAGTGGGGAAAAATTAAACCTGGTTACACAACAGTCCATCGGCAAAGGCGGGAGGCATTTGTCTATACCTTTTGATTCATCAACAACTAATGGTGACTTAAGTAAGTGCAATATTCCTTGAGCTATTTTATAAGTATGTGTAACTTATGTGGAAATGGTTTTATAAGCATTAATTTTTAATAAACTTTTCATATACTACTGTGAGAGCCATTAAAAATTAAGATTTCTTTTTTCATTTATCTATATATGTTTAAATTCTTATTATAATTACTTATTTGTTTTAAAATAAAATTTAATTGTGAAATTATAATATTTATACTGGAGGTTTATAAATTAACAATTTTTTTGTGCATTTAAAAGTTTGTGCATAAACATTTTTTTTAAAATACGCTTCATAAGGGTGTTATTTTCTACATTTTGTTATAGTTATAGTTTTCATTTTAGCTGACATATTTCTTATGTATAGCATAAAATAAATCTATTTCATCAGATTAAAATGTTAGAAACAGTTTTAATACATCATTCCATTTTTGTATAAAATTATTTTTTTACTAAGTTTAAAATTAAAAAAGGTTATCTAAAGGATTTATAGAAATTGGCAATATTTAAGAGAAATGGTATATAAAGAAAACTAAAGTTTAAGTCTGTAAATAAATATAAAAAACTAGTTGGCATCAACATTATTTTTGTTTGAACTCTATAAGAAATAATATTACAAGTAAAAAAAATATGGTTTGAAATTGCTATTTTATTGCTATTGTATAAATTGGAAATGAAAATAATTTAGGGAGGATTCACACTGTAGTGCCCGTCACGATTTGTTGAGCTTTGTCCTCTTTATATTTGTTGAGAGACCTATACACGAGACTCAATCAACCTTTATGGTATTCCTTTGAATGTGAATTAAAGAAAAAAAAAAGAATATTTTATTAAATTTAAAAAACATATGTCATCAAACAATTAAGATGAAAAAATGGCGAGAGTTTGTTGCTATTTGGACTTGGGGACATAGTGTTTTTGTATAAAAATCAACATTGCCCTCCTGCTTTAAGACCAAAAAGAGAAAATCTTTGAAAATTGTTAATACAAATAGATTAACATCTTAAGGTCTTATTCTGTAAAATATATGCAAATTTTTAACATGCCCATTGTTAATTGTTGTTTTTTATTTATTGGGGACACGAAAGCAGTGTGGGTTGAAGTTGATTAACTCTAAAATAATAAATTAAAATATATTTAGCGATAACGTGAGTTTTGAGTAGAACACATTTAATTTAATTTTACATTCATATATAATTAAAAAAAGTGCTACTTACTCGCTTAAGTAATCAACATAGTTAAATCTGTTCATTTATTAGTCCCCCTAAATACTACCTATGAACAACATTCCTGCCAAACTTTATATTCATAGATTAAATAGTTCGAGTTGTCGAAACAAGTCGAACCAAGTTCCTTTCATTCTATGAGGCAATATTCCCGAGGGATGCCACAAGTGCAAACACAAGTTTATTTCGGCACTGGTCGACGTTTTCCCGGGAAAAACTTGCGCGGAGTAAACAGCGCTTACTGTGCTATCATCATCTGCATAGCAATGAATGCTTGAATCCTCTAATGTCATTGATATACAGAAGGAACAGAGTAGGGGACAGGACACAGCCTGGGGTACGCCAGCGGTCACGGGCATGCGCTCGGAGTAAGAGCCGTCGACAGCGACCTTGATGCTACGCACAGTGAGAAAACTGACGATCCACTTGCATAAATTCTCGGAAAACCCGTAGGATGGGAGTTTTGCAAGGAGCGCCCCATGCCACACTCGGCCGAAGCTCAGCGGTTCTTCGGGATCGGGTGACTAAAATGTACTTACTTATGTAAAAGCTAAAGGCTAGTATTACATTATTTAATAAATACTAATTTACTTCGGTTCTAAGGTTATTGCGTTTCCAGCGTGCCAAAAATATGAATGTGATTTACAAAAATGATATACTATATTGAAAATTTGTAAAACAATTAGATACTCTCTAAAATAGTTTCAAGGCATATAATGGGATACGGAAGATATAAAATTCAAATAATTTTATTCAAAATAAGAAGTTACATGCTTCATTTTTTGAACGTCAAATTTACCACCAGTTCACTAAAATTAATGCCTCAGACCTGAGAAGAACCGGCGCAAGAAACTCAGCGGGACCTATTTTTTAAAATCAATTTTTAACAAAGACATATTTAATTATTTGTGACAATGATACCTTTAAAACAGACTGGAGCGAGCATTTCATTCCCAAAGCGTGTTATCATTTACAAAATCATTAATTTGGTAATAACCTTTAACACACAAACGTCTTTTCACAATTTTTTTAAATCGTGATATAGAAAATTCTCTGACGTTTTCTGGGATCTTATTGTAAAAGCGTACACATTGTCCCATAAAAGAATTACGGATTCGATGCAACCGAGTTACAGGTGCACCAAGATCATGCTTATTTCTAGTGTTAATATTATGAAAATCACCAATTTTGGTAAAATTATTAATGTTTTTCTTAACATACATAACATTTTCAAAAATATATTGCGATGCAACTGTCAATATATTAATTTCTTCAAACTTTTGCCTTAAGGAGTATTTAGGGCCTAAGTTATAGATTGCACGAATAGCTCGCTTCTGCAGGACAAATATCGGTTGAATACCGGCTGCATTACCCCAAAGTAAAATCCCATAGGACATAATACTATGGAAGTAACTGAAGTAAATATATAAAATACTTGGACATGAGGTCTAAATTTTAATTATGATATTAAAAGGACCGGCACAACTTTTTTTATACATTTCTAAAGTACTTTATGTAGACACACCGAGAATCGGGATAGTGTAATGGGAGAGGGTGAGGGATGCGCACGTTAGATGCGCCGCAGCTTCCAATCACTCTATCGCTTCCGTGGCTCCGCCATCAAAAGCTCAGAGCGGGCTTCGTGAGTTAAACGCCATACCAATACCTAAGTTGTGCTTTAATATCTTTGAGGCTTTGTGCCTTGGTTATGTGCTTATGGGTTGGAGGTGAATAAAACCGTGGAGGGAAAGCGGGCGGGGCGCGACGGGCCGCCGTGGCGGTGCTACGGACCCATGCTCACTCATAGTAAATCTGATGGTGATTTTCCTATATATGCGAAAGGTGAGCTGAAACATTGTTATATTTACAATAATTATATTTTTATATATAGACCTATATATAAACTTTGGTTTGGATAAATTAATTACATATTTGTACAATATTTAATAAATAATTTTTATAATTAAGTTGTACCTATCTTATACCTAGTAAATATTTATGACGGTTGATGTATAGATAAATTGTTATGCATTTATTGTAAAATAACGTTGTATGTGTAGTATTTATTTCAATGAATTAATAAATGTTTTTGATCTTTAATTTGATTTAATAATTCAAATAAAACTTTTTACATTGGATGGTAAGAAAGATTGAGATACCCATATCTATTTATAAGACATAATATACGAGGTATGGCTCGCAGATTTTTTTAAATGTTTTTATGTACCTATCTTCTGTTATATAGTTCAGGCTTCGTCGCATTCATTACATGCTCAAGTAGCTTTGAGCTTGAAAATACGCTCGATTTATTTTCTAGGACAAAGTATATCTATTAATAAAGAAAGGTTACATGCTTAATCAAACCGAGTTCACGCTAATATCACCTACATTAAAGAAAAATATATAAATAATTAGTTATAGGGACATATCCATGTCTAAAAAATCTTTTACCTCATAATAATATTCAATTTGTTTATTGCAAACAAGAATTAAAACATGTCACGGATATAAATGTTTCACATTAATACTTCATAAAAAACAATGATCAACGTCATTCTTATCAGTTGCTATCTAATCTTATATCGTTCCTATCCAATGTCTTTAGTTGTAATTGGTCGTTCATTTCGTTTGGTGACACAAAGTAGACGAAATTGTAATAAATGAATGTAAAATAGGCTACATATGTGCTCGAGATGGTGCAATATGGACAATACGGTGATTAAGATTAAAGACTCTAAAAAACGCAGGCCAGTTGATGACGATACGCAGAGCGATAGTGGTGTGCTAGATAAAGATGTAGCAATTTGTAAGTTAATAAAACTTCCTAATATTTATTTATAAGCAGCGTAGGGTATATAATGTACGCAGTATATGGGTGAGTGCATGTTTAATAGACGAAGGCGAGTTAACTCCTATATTTACTGACCGATCTCCAACGTGTCTTCTTTTGTCTACGTGACATTGGCATAGTAAATTGTGCTCCACTGGCACGCCGCAAATAAAAAAAAAACAATGAATTAATATCTGGATGATAGTGTTCCTTTTGATGCTTTTATAATGGGTAGAGGTACGTGTAGATAGTTGCTGTCTTTTTAAATATACACACCTAATCCTACACATACATATACCGCGTAGTAAATAGAATCTGCAATGAAGAGATAACAAAGATGACAGTTCTTCAATGGTTAGAGCAACGAGTTGCGAAGCGGCTGGTTTACCTTAGAAAACAGTGTTGGTTATACTGAAAGACGGGTCTTTAAAAATACGAATTGCATTTAGATACATTGTTTACATGTAATATTTTAGATTTTGCAATTATTATGTGGACATGAGAACCTCCCGGAGGGCATGTATGAAAAGGTTGATGACAGTGGACGAGGCGAAAGAGATATGAAGAGACCGTAGCGTTTGGCGCTCCGTTCTCTCTGACTACCTCGCTAGGGATAAAGCGTGGAGGTAGTTAAGCTTAGTTTAGTTTTTTATTATGTTATTGCACCTATTCTATTGTATGCTAACTAATAAAACATAAAACCTAACTCTTAAAGTAATAGAAAATCTTTGAAATATAGATATTTTTAAAGAATATATACAGTTATACTTTAATAGAATAAAAAACGTAGGATACACATTATGTAAGTTATGAGATATTTAGACAAGAGCAAACTTAGCAAAACTTTTTTTAGATCAGTTCTGAAATATTGCTATATTTCCTCAACTAAAGTCAAGCGTTCAAGAGGGAAAAAGAAATATGCTAAGGAAAATAAATATTTTTATCTTTAGTGAAGATAATTCCTCACTTAACTTGAAAAATGTTGAAAACAATTAATGAATAACAGGGAAACGGGAAATTGTAAAAATCTCCCTACAGAGATATATAATGTGCACAACCAAATTATAACAAGCATATAAGAATTTCGACACAGCTTCATAGAAACGTATGTATGGCTTTGTGATAAGAGCGCTTGGTTGGTTTCCAAGAAGTCAGGGTTCGAATGCCGTTGCTTTCAATTATTGTATACATTTTCTAAAGAATGTTGTTGTTTTTGGGGATTTTCAATCCTGTTCATAGAAAATAGTGTTATTAATATAACACAAATAAATCCACGATTTAACAAACATAACTCTACTTTTATTTAAGTATTGTTATTGGCATGAGAACAATTGAAATACTACAAAAACATAATAGAAACAAATTTTGAAAGAAGAGATTACATTATTTAATAAATACCAATTTACATTTCAACCATAATCTTGGTTTGAGTAAATCCTGTCAAAATTTGTGACGGAAACTACCCAATCCACCTGAGCACTTACCTGCTATTGTGTCTCTCTCTTTTTTTTTATTGCGTATTCAGTCAGCTATTTTTTCGGTTTAATGGACTGGACTAATAATACAGTAATGGGTAGTGACATAGTTACGTTTAATAAATAATCACTATTATCATTAACTTTCTTGGATTTCCTTCTAAATTTAGATTTTTTTTACCGTCTTTACACATGAAGGTCGCATAAGAAACTTAATTATTTTCAGATTATTCTTTCGGGTTATGATGGTTTATTATTAAATGTAATTATTATTGTATATTTAATATTATAGATGATGATTCTGTGATTTTGTTATGTTGGATTTTTAACGGATACCGTTTATATTGGCTACATAGTTATATTTACCCATATACTTATGGTCAGTCTTGAATAAGACCACATTTAGAATGATCACTTTAAGCACACTTGTTTTAAATGGAAAAAAGAGTATTTCAACATAAGACTCTGTGTTGAAGTGCTGTAGGAATAATTGGCCATCTTCACGTTGTTGTGACGTCAGTCGTCACGTCGGAGTTTCGCCAAAGTACGCCATTACTATGGCAGTTATTCCACGGATCAGCGAACGAAGCGCGTCGAGTGCAACGTGCAGGGGCGACAGAAGCAGGCAGGCCCCCACCCTTCGGAGCCGCCCGTCTCGACCCGCGCGCCAGTCCGGCGGCGTGCGTCCCTCGCGACGCAGGTACACTACAGTGTACGACGGCGACTATATCGTAGTTGTAGCTGGAATATCCATGTTTGTGTCAATTCGCGAGTGTTTCTTTGTTCAGTGTTGATATACTAGTGGTGGTGCAATTGGTGCGTTTGTTGTCGATAGTGAACATGTCGATCGTGCGGCATGGCTGCGTGTAGTTGACATGTCGTTGAGCGCGCCTGCTCAGGCGGTGCGCAGTACCAGGACCAATAGCCTCGACCAACTTGATTTTCAAGAGCGCAGGCAGCTGATTGCTAGCTCGTTGTCGCTTACGGACTTCCTTCATGTCGGGGCTAAGGAGGTGGCCGCTGTTGCTGGTTAGTTTGATTGTTCATCTAGGAATTAAGTGCAAAAGTCGTATATATATCTGTCTGATGAAATGCGTCTTACTATTTATACCAAAGAAAATGTGTGTTATAATATGAACCTTATAAGGTATTATACTCGTATATTATTTAATTAGACAAACCTATCTTACCTACTGTTATTCATACTTATTGCCTACCAATTCTAAAAGATTTCCTCTAAATAGACGCCATTTATGAACTCTTAGGAGCTCTTCTCTATAATAGTACGCGCCTAAAATATAATTACCCTATGCCTTATTAAGATTATTGGTATGACACATAGCTAAATAGATAGAAATAGAAAATTTGATAAGTTTACCACCTTGCAGGGAGGAAGATCTATCATATCTTAGTTTAACATTATCAGTTAACTTTCACAATATCAAATGCTTTTTTTAACATTTCAATTAAGTCTAAATTTATTTCTATTTGTACCTTTATTACTTCCTGGAGCACAAAAGGTTGTTGCAACTTAAACATGACGTATTATATATGTTTATCTGTTGTCATCATAGCTACTAAACGAATAGGCGCGCATTTTTAGTACAGTTTTTTGTTTAAATCGATTGATCGAGATATTGCTTAGCTATGCTATAATTGATAAAGATGATACTTATTCCCTTATTATTGACAAAAGTTTATCTTTTACAGATTATATTAATTAAGCATTTGGTTAACGTAAATTTTTATGGTTTTAGGGTTTGTATTTCGAGTTTTGAAAATGCGTTTTGCGAAAATTTGAAAAATGAACAAGATTTAGATTATTGAGAATTCTTGAGGCCAGTCGTAGCGCAGAGGCACAAAGTGTGACAGTAAAATCGACTGGTGTTGGGTTCGATCCCCATTCGAGTAAATTAAATATTTATTTACATTTATATTTTCATTTTTTCGCTCTGGTGTCGAAACAAAGCAGCGTTGAGTTCCGCCGCTCAACACGCAATGTCTCCTGAACTCGGCGGAAAGTGGGGAACGGAGTGTCTTAACATTAGGTTCCCTCTGCCTACCCTGCTGTGTGCAGGATACAGCGTGAACTGATTATTCAGATTATTATTTTATCAATAACAGTATTGGTGATGTCATATCCAACTATTATGGGGCATTGACGTTTCTGTTTTAGGTTTTAATCTGATTCACTATATCTTGCTGTATTATTTACAATACATTTTGTAACGTAGATGTTGTATTTTACTGACATATTAAAATTATATTTTGTTTTGATTGTTTTTAAAGTAAAAGCAACTATGAATTGCAATGCAATCGTAAACTAAAAAACTGTGAATAATTCATTCTGTTGATGTTGAGTGAAAGTGAAGGTATTTCTTCGAAAGAGTTCATTGTTAAAAAACAGTAATTATTTTTAATATAAACTTAATTGCATTATCTGTGTAAAAGATTATAATGATATATTTATTTTTAAGAATTCACTTAAAAAGCCGCTTATGTTTAAATTTTAAATAGGTACTAAAGAATACATTCTACCAAGTAAATATGTTTTTTTTTTTACTTTAGAAATCAGATGCTCCAATTAAATCCATACTATTATAATAAAGCGGAAGAGTTTATTTGTTTGTTTATTTAAACGCTAATATCTCTGAAACTATTGGTCATATATTTTTTTGAATGACAACTACGAGTGCTATAGGCCATATAACATTACGATGTAATTCTTAGTTAGCCTTAAGTAACGAAATCACAATAATAATGAATCGAATTGCTTTAAGCACTGTCGCTGTAAAAATAGTTAAATATAAATTGTATTGTGTTGTGTTGTGTACTATGCCTATATTAAATTTCATTAGTTCTAAAAAAAAGTCAGAGTCACCGTACTTATATCTCTTAGAAATAAGTCGCAATAAAGTATTTTGTACAAAAAACTATAGAGGATTGCAAGGTGATTTTAGACCGTTTTTTTATAAACAAATTGGTGTCTGTCTATGATTTCAAAGTAACCGTGTTTTTTCAAGTGCATTTTGTTATTTGTATGATACTAAATTAGAAGCAATCATAATTTTTGTTTAAATTTTTGTAAAAATTTTTGTCATAAGATTTAACCACAAATGTGTAGTTTCAGATTTTTTCAGGAACTAGTACTACCTGTAGGTGCTAGCTGCTAAATTTCATAATTGTAGTTTAACCAGAAGTACCCTATTAATTTTGATTCCGTTTATAGTGACGAAATACGCGTCTTTTGAAAAATACGAGACATATAGGTAAACAGCCATTTTTTTTTACTAAATGTAAAAAAAAAAGTTTAATTTTCAGGAAATCATGGGGCCGTAGATTTAGATATATGGTTTGAATTTCAACTCGATATCTCCAAGCTTTCCTAAGATAAAGGCTTTTGGCAGACAGGCAAACAGATAGACAGACGGTATTTGTCCGAGCTCTATTCAAAAGAGCTAAACTGATTTTTATGGGAAAATAAAATAGATAGAGGCGATTATGGAGTAACGCACATGCAACTTTTTATCCCACTGGATAAGGGGAAAAAAAAAAAACCGCGTTTGCCGTGCGCGCATGCCTAGATAGATATAAAATGACTACGTACTTTTAAATATTTTTCTATTATTTTTTTAAATTGTGATTTAATAAGTGTTTAACAACAGTATAGATACTACTATACTAGAATAACAAACCCATTTTTAAATACACAAAAATTGCATTGAATAAAAAAAACCCTCGCAGGGAACACTAGTGATATATGTTACTAAATAATTTAGAAATTTTCTAGAACACTACTTGTTCATTGGTCATGTTTATTTGGTCCTGCTTTATCTCAGTTACTGTTTATATCAATATGCTTAAGTTTCTCGACAATTAGGACAGAATGATAAGAGAATAATTTATGAAATTTTATATTTGATATCATTTTATTTCTATATGTTTTAAATAATTTAATTTTAGCTAGTAACATTACTAGCCCGTGTAACAAATTGTAGTAATAATATTATTTTTAAGAAATACTTGTTTGTACTTTTAATATCTATTTTTGATGTAATAATTTCATAAATTCATAAGCAGCATACTGGATGATCTGTGATTTTTATCGTAATTTAAGGTAACCAAGTACTTTAGTGTAAGGGGCCGTTCAAGTATTACTTAAACACTGTAGGGGGGCGGGGGGGTCTTGGGTTTGCTTATTTTTGACGTTTTCAATGAAATATTTGTAAGAGGATTGCTTATTTTTGATGACATAGGGGAGGGGGGGGGGGGGGGGGGGGGTCAATAATTGCAAAAAAACTGCTTACGTAATACTTGAACGGCCCCTAATGCTATATCATAACTTTCCTCATGGATGTGTTCATCTTATATCTATATAAAGATCTTTTTAATTAAACCTATTCAATTTTTTATATGAATATCTATTTTACCTGACTGCGCGACGCAAAGAAGGGTAATGTGTTTATTTTTCTATCTATGTGTATTTGTTTATATGTGGCGTTTAGAGACGAAACAGGTTGACCGATTTTGATTATTATTACGTTAATCGATTTGTCTTAACCTTGAGAGTCACTAGAGACGACACAAATCTAAATTCCCCATAGCGACAACCGGAATATTAAAAAAAATAAGAATCGGCGAACTATGTCAAGTGATTGATGAAAAATATTTTTTAGGTTACTTTCATCATTAGAGTTCCATAACTTTTAAGAAAAAAGGAAACCTTATAAGATCTTTTTGTTGTCCCTCTGTCTATCTGTTTGCCTGTCTGTAAAAGCCTTTATCTTAGGAAAGCTTGGAGATATCGAGTTTAAATTCAAACCATATCTAAATCTACGGCCCCATGATTTCCTGAAAATTAAACTTTTTTTTTACATTTATGTATATGTCTCGTATATGGCAAAAGACGCGTATTTCGTCACTATAAAGGGAATCAAAATTAATAGGGTACTTCTGGTTAAACTAAAATTATGAAATTTAGCAGCTAGCATCTACAGGTAGTACTAGTTCCTGAAAAAATCTGAAACTATACATTTGTGGCTAAATCCTATAAAATAATAGTCTTAGTAGGGGCCCAAATTTGGTATTAAGGCCAAGTAAAGTTCAAGTGAGATATCGGATGAAAGGGCTTTGGTTAAGTTAAGCCTAAATTTTAGAAAAAGCTCGTGACCTCCAATTTTTGTACGGAACCCTCGTCGAGCGCTTGTCCTGTTTTTTCTTTTCATTTTAAGTAACTGCAATGGGTATTAGTAATAATTTAGGGGTAGACTGTGGTGGGTACGGACCCGGATGGACGACCATCTTATAATTTTACATCCTATTATGGAAGCTAATAAATCTTATCAAAAAAGTTGAATAATACTCAACGGTTCATCTTAATAAACTAATTGGACCTGCTTCTTTCGTGTATAGTTTTATGCCTAGCTGGATTTTTTTAATAATTATTAATAGGTACATAATTTTTATCTACAAAATAAATTAGGCAAATTTCTTTTGCCTTAGTTCTATTGTCGGTAAATATAAATGATATTAACAATTAAGTATGTTTCTTTATTTCCGCTAATATTGATAACGATTTACAATTTAAAAAAAAGCTGAAAATATTCTTCACACACACGTCAACAATCATTTTGTATGATTATCTATGCTTACTAGTATTTTTTTTTACTTCTTACTAGTATTTTTTTTAAAGATTCCAGCTTAGCTTTAAATAACTATATGATCATCTATAGATACCTACTAATAAATCGCCAAGTTGCTCGTAGCATTTTTTACACTCTCAGAATACGAATTGTTCAAACAGAATGTGTCTTCATATGCAAAATCCGTATGCTAATGTTTGTGTGATTCCTTAGGAGTAATATACTTACTGAACTAGTTTCTAGTAATAAGATCTGTATAATCTAATAATTTCTAGTGAGAAAAATCCTATATTTCTAACTTAATTCATAATTTTTGTACGTGACTCTTCTACATACAAGTGAATTTTGTACTCATATATGTAATATTTAATTATAATTTTCATCACTACAAAGTATTGGTTCTTTTTAAAAAATATTCGTAATGTAACATCCTGTTGCGCTTGAAAATTAAATTAAAAAAGTGAAATCTATGAATTAAATCCTTTAAATTGTTTTTGCTCTCTGTGATAGGTGCGGACATTCTTAACAATAGATTCACGACGTAATGGGGCCACTGATTGTATGTATGTATGTATGTATGTGTATGCGACTAGTATTGCCTGTGGGTACGAACTGAGGCTGGTGAGCGTTTATTGGTGCGCTTGTCTGATTTTATCTCAGTGTCGTTGTGAAGGTCTAGTTTGTTATGAAATCGTGATAGGTTTGTAGAATGTTGCTGCAGTTTTATCTCTGTCTGTATAACAAACGTTTTAAAACTAAAATAAGAATTGAATTGATTTCCGTAACTAATATTAACAATGTATCACAATATAATAATTTCATAGAAATTTCAAGTGATTACTTGGATTTTAAAGGAAATATTCTATGCGATTACGAAATTTTATGAATTAACGTTTAGGTTTATTTTATTCTTATTTAATTAAGGTATAACTTATAGCAATTAGCATTATTATCTAAATATAATACAGCGTGAAGCTAATTTTTAATAAGTAAAGCCATTTTGGATAACAAAGTCTACTTTTTATTTCTGCCATAGGAATCGTATAGCAGGATCTCGAAAGCAAAGAAAATCTTCTTTTATAAAAAAGCGTATAGATTGAGTATAATTGACACAATCGGACAATGAAGTATCTTCATACTTAGTTCTGTTTACTCAACCTATGTAATACAGCGTGAACGTAAAAAATAATAATAGAAAAGTGTATTAGTTTCTGACATTTTTGCACCTATGCATATTTTATATTTTTAAAATAAATTTCAGTTTTTAGACTACAATTTTAATCTAAAACTGACAAGCGCTTGGAATGATGCCGGCTATTTATGGATATAACCAATTAATTTTATTCCTACTGAACTAACGAAGAGCATTTTTATAGTCATGTTGGGTCTTGTTCGCGAAAATGTTGCACTAATTGGAGAACATTATTGAGTGCATTTTCTTTTTTGGGAATCAAATCACATTGAAGGCAGGCATTATAGATGAAATCTGGCCAAAGAGAAACAAAAAATGACTAGTTCTGGAATATATCGATAATAAGGTCAACTAATATAAAATAAAGAGATAGCCCTATTTAACGAAAAGTTGTTGACTTTGCATCGTTTAAGTTTCTTCATAATTCACTGGATGGTTCTTCTCTGTTAATTTGTAGTAAAATTATGTATAGTGTATATGATTATTTACACGATACTAAAATACAAACAAACAATCGTATAATCTTTGTTTCTCTGCCTGTTCGTCTTTCTATTTGGGCGAGTGTAGGGGTAACGTGGGAAAAGCCGCGCATACAAGTGCGCCAACGCTACGGTCTCTACATACCTCTTTCGCCTGGTCCACTGTCGTCAACCTCTTCATACGTGCCCTCCAAGAGGTCCATATGCTTCTTATGTAACCTTCCAGTATCTTTGATACTGTGTCTTCGAAGGTCAACCATATGACATAGGCATATTGTTTTTTTACATCGGTTTTAATCGGCATATCGATTTTTTTTATACTATTTGTAAATGATATATTGATGAAATCTTTAGTTTTAATTTACATTCATTTGATAAACAACTACATTCATATATTCTTAAACGTTGATTTCATTTCTAAAAATTAAATTGTAAGTCTAAGAATATTTGAGAACGAATTAAATGTACACGCGAAATTAAGAAAAATATAGATATTACTAAAATATTCAAAAGATTATAATTATACTATGTTCTAAACAAAGTGATTAACTTATAAGCATTTTTGTTTCTTTGTTTGTACTTTACATTTATTAATTTTTGATTCTCGTCTTAGTACTTATTTAGAAACGTACCTATAAAAATGTTAACGTAGCGAGATTTGATCCCGCGCCTCTTGGAAACCGTCCAAGCGCTCTGACCACTAAGCCATACGTTCTCATATAACTTTGATATTTGTTGTCACTTATTTATGTCGTTAGCATCTCTCTCTCTCAAAGATAATTACTTAGAATTATCATTTGGCAAGAGAGAATAGTATTTATTAAATATTTTTAACATTTTTAAAATATTATTCCACACTCAGGAAAGAAAAATACTTTACTAGAAACGTATGAAAGTTTGAACGGGATTATTAAATTTGTATACATTTCTAAAAACTTACTTTTCTTTACTGAGTGTGGAATAACATTTTATAAATGTTAAAAATATTCTCGTCTAAAATTTATGACATTAAAATTAATTTAAAATAATATTTTTAAATAAAAATAAATTATAAACTGACTACGTTAAACATTAAAATGAACAGAACTGACAGTGATGTCTTCTAGCTAACCTCACTGTAGTCACGGTAGCTAACCTGACTACTGTTTGTGAACTTGAATATCATCAAGGAATTTATAAAATAATAAATATTTTTTGAATGCATTTGACGTTTTATATATTTTTTAGTTTAAAGAATCCATTTTATTCGTTCGTCGCAAAGGTACAGAAGCAGGATAAATAACGATAACTTTTGTTTTTTTTATCCCATATGTGCAGGTTTCGAATCGAAATTTACAACTAGCATAGCCATTATGCATTTGCATGTTTATAATGTGCGAATGCAAAATAATTTATTTGTATTTTTTTTTGTTTACGTAATCGACTTTATTAATAGATAGATTGATGATTACTTTAAAAAAAAATGTAATTGTGAAAAACTCAGGAGAAATAAAGGTACGGACAATCAGTCTGTAGTACATCAAATCATATTAAAAAATAGCTATAAAAGATAAAGCTTCATCTTCTAAATTCTCTGCTGGTAGTGCCATGCAGCAGTTAAAACATCTCTTATGATAACCAGTACTAACTATCCCCCAAACAAAGATTCTCATCATAAAAGAAACTGATCTTAATTTGTCCCTGATCATTTGTCAATTAGCGACATTTCTGAATGAAAAAGTAAAGTACGATAAAGTGCTGCAAAATTATTGATAATCTAACCTTTATAACAAATACAGTTACAGTTAGGTGAAACGGCTTATATGAGAAATTGCGAATTGTCTTGTGGGATAGTGATTATATTTAAATTAATTTAATATCCAATAACTAAGAATGCAATTGATAAACGACATATCTTAAAAATGAGTTCATTCTGTTTACCGCTACGCTGTATGCGGCACACGTGAGGCCTTAAGAGTTAATTGTAAGTTATTTTACTGTACTGATATTAATTATTTATACATTACTTTTTTGTATTTTTATTTTCACGTTGTATCTCGCACATAGTAGATAGAGTAAGCCGATGCAACCGAGTGAAACATAAATCGAAAATTAGAAAATGGGTACCATAAAAAAACCATTACAAATTTGTATTTGTAATTAATTTTTTTTTGTCACCTTTTAGTCAAGTTCTTCTGTTGTACTTGACCTACAATGCAATCATGAAATTGGTAAGGAATCCTCGGTGCGTGAGTCCGACTTGTTGTAGGGCAGGTTTTTATTTTATTCCGAATTATTGTATTTTATAAAAGAAAACGTGATCGAGAAATAAGTATCAGTATCTCAGAAGACATTTGATTGTAGTATATTATTGTAATACTAAGTAATTGTATTTATTTACATTTATGTTTAAAAGGAAAGCTTTAATTAATAAAACCCATCAACAATTATACAAATAATCGAGTATTTAAAAAATTCTAATCTCCAACGTAGAAATAGATATATTATTAATCTTGAGGAATCGTTGGTGATTTTATAGCATAATTTTCTTGTTACAGTCAAAAAACAAAATGGTTCAGCAGTACGTACCAATAGCTTGGGCTCCGGCGCGCGCACACCGCCCGCTGAGCGAACCAAGTCAAAGTTTTCTGCGTTTGGTAGACTATTCAAACCATGGAAATGGAAACGGAAAAAAAAGTCTGAAAAATTTGAAGCAGCTTCTAGAAGTAAGTTTCTTTTTCGAACACAGAACTGTCTGTTTTTACAAAAAAATATATACCTTATCTCTTTATCTCTAAGCTTACTGTCTAAATAATACTATCTAATTCTGGAGGCCAGTCGTGGCGCAGCGGCACGAAGTGTGACTGTAAAACCGACTGGTTGTGGGTTCGATCCCCACTCGAGAAGATGAAATGTTTACTTAAATTTATATTTCCATTTCTTCGCTCTGGTGTCGAGACTAAGCGCGGCATTGAACTCTGTCACTCAACACGCAATGCCTCCACAATTCAGCAGAAAGTGGGGAACGGAGTGTCTTAACACTAGGTTCCCTCTGCCTACCCTGCTGTGTGCGGGGTACAGCGTGATTTATTTAAATAATAGTAAACTAATTTCTCATTAAGTTGTTCATTCTGATTGATAAAACAACAAGACTGCTCCTTGCAATCATAATACATGTACAATGAATACAGTTGAACTATTTTCATATTATTAGTTTTTGCTTTGCTATTGGTTCATTTGCGGTTACAATATTGTTTCACAAATTGCTTATAATTCATTGATTTTGCCTAACATTAAAAAATAACTTTGTGTAAAATTGATATGTGTTTGTGTTTTTGTAGCCTTAGAAAGGAAAATATCCGTCCGTGCAAATAGAGATGAGTTAGTTCAAAAAGGAATTCTCCTACCCGAAAGTCCAGTGACTCCCGTACCCGAATCAAGTAAGATTTTTTTTCTTTACATATTATAGACACCTAACCTACTCCATGAATTGGTCACAATCAGTGATTGATTCCTAGAGTGAGTTGTATACATGTTGCTCTATCAAAGTGACCGAGTATGTCACCCTATACAAAAATTGACTCATATTGTCAAATACGTATTACAATTATTTTTCATACATTATTTTAAAAGTATTGACTTTATAAATATTAAGTATGTCGATTTCATATTCCCTTGTCGGCACAATTTTCGTAAAAATGGGTAAAACTTATTCATTCATCTAATAACATCGAAAACAGATAAACACAAAAGTATATAAAAAAATATTTAGTATTTCTTTTAAGAACTTTATTAATCATTTACTATAAAATATTCAATTAAACTAGAAGAAGTTAGTTGCAACTGTCATGCATTCCATTTCTTAATTTTGTAACACAGTGCATTTGCCACAATGATATTAAAAAAAAAACAATCAGTGGTGATTTATAGGAGCACGTCCCAACATTTCTAAATTTCCCCACACCTCTTAAGCTTAATTACAAGTGAGATCCCAAAGTTCAATAAAAAAAAATTGTGTGCAATTACAAAACATTACTGTTTCCTTTTTTAATTAGCTTAGTGGGTATGCCGAGAGAATCTACTGTTAGCAGACTCCGTTTCCAATTTTTCGGCCAATTTTCAAGACCTTACGTGTTGAGAGGATTCAACGCCGCTCTTTGTCTAACAGACTGTGGAAATAAACACATTTTTTCGCTCGAGTGTGGATCCCTTGTACTGACTTTTATATCGCGGCTCAACTTCAGATCCGTTGCTCCAATAACTTGAATACTGTAACATTATTTTGATATATACAAAATTAATATCAGATGAAGAGTCCTCGTACGGGGGCGAGGACGGGCGGAACGAGAGGGAGACAGCTATGAGCGAGCGCAGTGGGATGCACGCGGCGTTGCAGGCGCAGCTGGCGTCGCAGCTCGCGCAGCAGCAGGCGGCGTTGGCGGCCGCTGTAGCCGCAGCCGCCGCCGCCGCAGCACACCATCACCATCAGAACAACAATGTTATCGGTATGTATTATTTCTTGTGTGTATTTTTGTGTCCTTTATTTGAATATAAGAGATATAAAGTCTATGTAAGATAGATAATAATTTCTCATTATTTTTTTATTAGGTACAGTATGTTAAGAAAATCAATAATAAATAATTAATTTCTCGGAAATTGCTATCTGTATATTTTTTACATTCTTTAAGTGTTATTCCACATTTCGAAAAGAAAAAAACTTTTTAGAAAACATTTAAAAATTGAGGCCAAGATTTTTTTAAAACTGGCGTTAAGTAGTGGCTTTATGCCACTGCGTTTCGCACCAGGTAATGCCAAGCTTCCAACCCACCTTAAAGCCTTAGCAGCTCTGGTGATGCACGGGGTCATGGGCGGCGGTAGTCACTTACCATCAGGTGACCCGAACGCTAGTTTGCCTCGTCTTTTCCATAAAAAAAAGAGGCCAGTCGTGGCGCAGGGGCACAGAGTGTGACTATAAACGCAACTGGTTATGGGTTCAATCTCTCGACTGGGGAATGAAATATTTATTTAAATTTATATTTCCATTTCTTCACTTTGGTGTCGAGGCAAAGTGCGGCGTTGAGTCCTGCCACTCAGGTCACTCACTCGCAATGCCTCCAGAATCCGGCAGAAAGTGGGGAACGGAGTGTCTTAACACTGGGTTCCCTCCGCCTACCCTGTTGTGTAAGCCATACGTTGAATGTAATGTTGCTTAGTTGATCAGAGCGCTTGGGCGGTTTCCAAAGAGGCGCGGGCTCAAATTCCGCTACGTTAAAGTTTTTATATGTTTTCTAAAAAATATATCTGCATATTGTTACCCATATTTGTAATTCGTAGTCTTAAGTAAATTAAGAGTAGATTGGACATTCATCAAAATATATTTTAAAAATATGTACTTACAAAAAATATATACTTACAAAAACTTTTTTGACTTGTGAGGAAATATCAATGTTTTAAAAATTTGCAACCTTATTAAAAAACGGCAACAAAATCCTTAAAAGGCAGTATGCTTTATTGTTATCATATAACATACATAACAAAATACAATAAGTACTATTAGTTGTTGAAAAACATACAATATTTCTTTGTGAATTTTATTGTATAATAATGATATAAGGAAAAAAATATATATATATATCCATTATCTCGGTAATAACAGTAAAATTTTTACAATGTATGATTTTTTATTTTTGTCTAGAGAAATTATATAAGATTCTAGGTATAAAATAAATCTAGCCCCCTGACAATTTAAAAAATGACCCTGAAATATTTAAAAAATGGAAGTCCAATTATCTTGTAGAAAAGTTTATTTTTATTCTCTGTTCCACATATTGTACATTATGCACTTACGCTGTAATATTTGGTTTAATAGAAGGAAAATAATTGATGTATCAAAGATTAGAGTTTTAAATGAATATAGAAATAATTAGTGATGGAATTTATAAAAATAATTATTATTTTTATTCCCGACCATTTCTCACAATATATGTATGTGTTTCCTCTACGTTAAGGATATTTGCAGCGTTGTCTTTTTGATTCCATATAGGTAATGATCAAATCCATCACGCTTGACACCTTTAAGGAAGAGAATTGCGGTTTTTTTCCTCTTTATTTCACGTAAGTCATCAGTTACAGATGACGAGGCAGAGTATTTTTTTCGAATCTATTTAGGGTCATCGTATTACAGGTAGATCTAATTCAGTTTCCCTCTACATCCGAATATTGAGCAATGGAGCAACACTTATAAGCAAATAAAAAAAGTTTTTAAGGATACTTAAAAAGTTTTTTAGTTCATTCGTGATGAAAATGAAAGGTTTAAATAATTTTTGTGCATCGCTTCAACAATGTCGTTAAGTAGACCCTTATCAATAAAATAAGAAAATATTGCACTGTCAACCATCAAGTTGAGTAAATTATGTCTCTAAAATAATATTTACTGTCAAATGCGGATGGTTAGTCTGTACTGATTTCTTTTTCCACAAAAGAGTTGATGACGGATTTAATATTAGAACGTGGTGGATTAACTGGCCTTGAATTATTTAGTTGGCTGCTCGTTTATGTTTACAGTACGTGTAGTATCAATTTTGGTAGATAAAAATGGTGCTGCTATCAAGCACTAGTTCAAGTTAAAATCAGCTTCATGCTGTATCTCGCACACAGCAGAGTAGGCAGAGGGAACCTAGTGTTAAGACACTCCGTTCCCCACTTTCTGCCGATTTCTGGAAGCATTGCGTGTTGAATGGCAGAACTCAACGCCGTGCTTTGCTTCGACACCAGAGCGAAGAAATATACATTTAAGTAAATATTTCATATCCTCGAGTGGGGATCGAACCCACAACCAGTCGATTTACAGTCACACTTTGTGCCCCTGCGCCACGACTGGCCTCAAAATCAAGTTTCAAGTTAATTCTTAGTTTTGCTAGGTCATCGTCTGTTTCGGCATCAGAAGCTTTCGCTTTTAAACGATATCTCTAAAAATTAAGTAATGGCCGTATCCAACAATCTATTTGTCGCCATAAGGTAAAATAAAACAAAAACTTATGCAATACTGAAATATGAACAAGTATATGGTGTTCGATATTTGGAACATTTAAAATAAATTAATATTTAAATAGGAAATATATAGTTATGTCTAATTATAATACTTACTTTGATAAAATATTGGATATAAGTAAGCTCTAACATTTTTACTTCAAAAATAGCGAAAAGTTCATTTTTTTTAAGTGGAAAGCGCCCAACCACTTCAATTCTGCGCAAACTTTAAAGTTACTAAACATCTACTCAAACCATCTGAGAGTTAGCAGTGATACTTGCTGGTGCTAAATACTTCTGAAGTCTCTGAAGTTTCTTTCAGCAGTCAAGGGTTGGTGGTCTTAAGATCTTGTTCTTCTCTTTCTCATTCTCTTTCTGTTGTTCCACATATGTCACTGAATGCAGTGCAGGGTTAATAATACATGTAAATGACGTGACTTGTCTCAATTTGTCCGTAGACCTCCCTGTGTATTAGAGACCGTATTGTACTCTGTAAATATATATCTTCTTTATAAATATGATGCAGCATATATCAATAGGTCACATGAACCATAAGGAATTTCATACATTAAATGAGTATTTCCCATAGTATTTGACTTAAATAAACAAATTATAATATCGATTTATATAATTAAAACCGTAAGCTTAAATTAAAAATATGAATTGTTTTGTTCCAAAGACTGATATTTTTTTCTTTAATTAACTTATAATTGTGAAGTGAACATTGATTAGTCTATCAGTAAAGTCAGCTTTAGTCAAACAGTTCTTTCATGAAGGCTAGTAAGGGCCTGATCATTGTCAATAAAAAATAAATAAATAAATTAGCTTCACGCTGTATCCTGCACACAGCAGGGAAGGTAGAGGGAACCTAGTGTTAAGACACTCCGGTATTGCGTGTTGGGTGGCGGAATTCCGCGCCGCGCTTTAACTCGAAACCAGAGCAAAGAAATGAAAATATAAATGTAAATAAAGACTTCATTTCCTTGAGTGGGGATCGAACCTACAACCAGTCGTTTTTCCAGTCACACTTTGTGCCTCTGCGCCACGACTGGCCTCATCATTCATTGTCAATTATATTTATAATCCAAGTTTTAAACAGTATATTTAATGTTTTAATTGAAGTATCACTACCGCTATCGTTATGATATGACGTCATATAATAAGTAAGCAAGAATTTTATTTATTCCCTGACATGATAATACTTAACCTAAAAAAATATATAGCTACTACTATAGTACTAGTATAATTTTTCTGTACGGCTATACAATAACTTTTTTTTGTAGTTGTATTTGTAGTTTATACCAGTAGAATTAATAGAGTATAGTAGAAATTAGTAAAGGGTACAGCTAGTAATAGAATAAAGTTTAATTTAAATTTCAAAAGATTGTGCTGTTTTTAATAATGTCAACTTTTTTTGTGTCCATATTAATAATTTTGAATGTTAAGAAAATCTGGCGTTTAAAAATTTTAAATAGATCTCTATCAATTAATAGCTTTTAAACATTAAATTGATACACAAATATTGTTTTATAGTAATGCATAATTTATCTTGTACATAAAGTTAAGATGAAATTAATATACAGTTTAATAGTCTCTTGTGAATAAGTATTGCTGGTTAGGTATAAAGTGTAGCACTTCTACATCAAATTTTGGTAGACTGTCTTCGTGTAGACGAAAAAAGAAAACGTGTTGCTCGTATACATAAAAGAAGTAAGGCAAGCAACGCATAGCGGGAATTAGCGGCTTCCTGACAGGACGAGCAGGGAGCGTTGACCCCCGCCCGGTGCCGCGCCACCGTCCGGCGCCCTCCGCGGCCGCTGCGGACGGGCTGCACGTGACGTCACCACCAGACAGACAATGCTTATTAATCACGTCTTCAAGCTGGGATTGCTCTTTTAGTGGTGGCATTGCTTTATTGCATTCATTATTACTTCTTATTTCGTTTTTTTTTCTTTCTCAATATTCGGTCTTTTTGCGTTTGCACTGTCAAAATAACGAAATATAGCACTTGTTTAAATTTTAAACGTATAATTTATTTCGCGTTGATATTTGTTTAAGAATTGTACATTTTAGTGATGGGGTTGAGCGTTGAGTCTAGATTCAGTATCGGGTTATACCGGGGGTGCTGCAGGCGGGGCGCGCCGGGGTGCGGGCGACGCAGCGGGCTGGCGGCCGGCGCGCGCCTCAGTGCTGGCCCGCCCGCGCCCGCGCCCGCCCGCGCTCCTAGCCCGCAGACTTAACCTTTTTACTCGCCTGTCCCTCTATAGACGCACTTGCGTTAACTACAATAGCCCCCCATGATATTGCGTCCGCATACAGTGACAGTCCACGATTCATTTGATCCACCAGATACTGTGTTTCATACTTTAAAATACTATAATTAAATATATAATAGTATTGAATATATGAGTATTTATTTGTGTTACTTAAGTAATAAGTGCTGATATATTTATTTTTATATAAACGAAACTAAGGTCCCATTAATTTATTTAGAATATGTGTGTTTAATATAATATTTTAACTTTCCAATAGTAGTTTAAAAAATGTGTTTGTAGTTTTTTTTTTAATTAAGTCACCATATTCAGTTTAAAAAGCTCAGTATATTACGGGTGGTACAGAAAGGGTCGCGGTGGCGCGAACTTAGCAAGCAGCAATATCGATCGACAACGGTCGCAGCACGCGATCGCGCTTACTGCACCGACCATACTTTCAAATTCTAAAGCTCCATACACAAATATTATGCATTTTCTTTTTGTTTTAATAATTAATATTCATAATAAATTTATATAATGAAAACAATTATTATCGAATCAGTGAAAGTTTTCATCTATCCATATTTTCCGGATCACTACGCAAATCACTCACCAGTTGATTGTGAACTCTATTATTTTGATTTGTAAAGATCATGGATCTTAAAGTACGATACAATAATTTAAAATACAATAAGAGTTATTTCGATGTAATAATCGACGGCGACGCGGTACGGCACGGTGGTGGTCCGAGCGGGTGTTGCGGGCGCGGGAGCGTTGAGTGTGGTGACCGGTGAGCGACCACGAGCGCGGTGTCTCGAGCGCAGCCCCGCGGCAGGCGCGTGCCGCAGCCACGGCCGCCCGCGCCGCCCGCACCGCGCCTGTCCATGATGGGCTACATCATGGGGTGTGCGTGCTTGAGAGGTGCGTACCTCTTCTCTTATCTCTTATACCACTTCTTCACTTTGTTGATAAATAATATAGCATATCAAAAAACGGATAATTTTTATTATTTTTATTAGTTGAGTGACGCCAAATTTGTGGATCAGTGCTTAACTGCAACTTCATTTTATTAAATATAAAGTTCAACAATAACATTTTATTACACACTATTCTCATTATATTCATACACTTTAATTAATTAATTTTTGAAAAATATTTCGACAATTTATTGTATTCAAAATTTTTGCATGTTATGTGTTTTACGGTGTTATATATTATTCTTCAGGAATATAATATTTTTGAATAATGTTGTAGGTACCTATTATGGGAAACTTTTAACAAGTTCAACGTGTATGTACTGTGTATGTATGTACTACCCATTCTTCAATTCTTCAATTTATTTCTCAATTTAAAGTGACAGTTAATCACAGTTACATTTTTATTGATATTTTACTTACATATTTAGAATATTAAGAGTCGTACTTAATGCCTATAGCACTCATACAAATCGTTATAATTTTCATAATTATATCTACAGAATAAGCTATTGTTAAATTTGTGAATTCCACTTTAGTATTCATACAAATAGTGACATGAATGTGTTAAATATTACTTATAGTAGGAGAGTTGGAGATGCTAAATTTGCAGTTACCGAAGTGTCACGGGGACCTATTAAGTTATGATGATTAGCTCCTAAGACGAATAAAAGCTTGTGTTAAGTTTTCTATTTTAGTGAGTAGGAGAGTGTATACAAATTTTCAAAAATAAAACAGTCACATGGAAATACTCGGGTGCGTCAGACATCCATAGAGTATACGCGCTATGTCTTTCTAATAACCAAGAGATATTAATCTAACAACTAGGGTAGGGTGGCAGTAAATAGGGGTAGAAAAAAAATTTCGAGCGTGTCAGATATTTAAAGGGAATTTTAAGTGAACTCAAAAAAGTGTCCTATGAAATGACTGACGATTATAATGGGATCTAAGGACATGACTGTATTTTGAAATTATAAAAAAACACCTGACCTTGAAATATTCCAGCGCTTCAGATTTTTATATAGAGGGTTCAATTTGATGTCCTAGTCGTCCCAAATGATAATCTGATAATTCCATGGAGGAATATTCTTAATCTGATTATTTGTTTTGTTTTGGTTATAATGAAATAATGCATATAGTTACAATTTTATAACTTATTGATACAAAAATAGATAAAAAATATTAGAAATAAATATTTTAATCTTTATCCCACTGATTTGTTTATTTTATTTATTTTATTTTAATATATTTATATTAAAAGAAATAAAATGAATCTAAAGTATCTCGTAAAATCTCAGATGTTACGACGATTTGACTTCTGGAAGTTTGTTACATTCTACCTAAGTCAGCTCTAATTTCAACCACTCATTATTGTAATATATATAAAATTTATTGCATTAAATTAATAAAATTTATTTAATACACAATAAACAAATTAAAACGTCGTACATCTACGAAAAACAGACACATTATTGTGATCAAAGCAAATTAACATGAGGCAGACGGTAATGTCAATTATATTTTGCCCGTAATCACTAAATGATTTCATTCAAAATAAAGAAACATGAATCGCGCTCTAGATTTCAAGGTAAAGTTTTCTTACTACTTTCGGACTCATTTCGTTTCTTTATTAGAATATACACTTTTCAACATGTACTCAACTTACTTTGCTTTAATTTGACGTTCTCGAGATTTTCTGAGGATCGATTTTTGTACTAACTTGACGGGCTGCCCTCAATGCACTCCCCTATGTGAACAAGGTTTCTCCCCATATGGTTTTCTGACGCGCTCGAGTAACGCGCAAAAATCCGCCTTTTGGCTCCTGAACTATTATGTTTCAAAACATGAGATGTCTTGCTTAATATTCCTAACTATCTATCCCATTATACAGAATTATATAGGAACTTATTCATACAGTATGTATGTAATATTTTTGGAATAAGCTAATATTTCAATTTGATGGTCTATCTAAGCTTCCACGCGTTGTATTATGTACTTATGGTATATTTTCACTTAGATATTGCTGTAATAAGAATATTTAATTGTTTTTTGAAAAATAAACATATCTATAAATTACAATTGCTTGACGATTTTTTCCGATACAAGAACTGTATGTTTTCGTAATTGTAATTATTATGTTAATTGTAATAATTAAACAAAAGTTTCAACATCATAGAGCTTAGCAGTTACATATGTACATACAGTTATTAACTATATTTATTATTATATAGGGGAAAGTTGTACAAGATAAAACTGGTAGCTTCCACAATATTGAAATAATTATGGATTTGAACCAACTGTTGGTATACCCGAAAAAACTAATTTATAGATGTAACGCCACAATATTATACATTTTGTAAAACTCTATCAAAGGATCCCGGTGTCCAAGATAATCCTTGGTGTACGTACGATAATCCGAAAATCTTTCTACCTACATATATTTTAAAAAACCGGTCAAGTGCGAGTTATGCGCAGGTAGGCAGAAGGAACTTGGGAGCTTAGAGTTAAGAAACTCTGCTCCACATTAAGTTACTTCCTTTCCACACTTTCCGCCGTATTCTTGAGGCGAGTTGAGGGGAACTCAACGGCGCGCTTTACATCGTTATCAAAACCAGTAAATGAAAATATTGAATATTATCGGCATTCTTCCAAGTGGGAATCGAATCCACAATGGTCGTGTTTACAGTCGCTTGTGTCCCTGCGTCACGATGATCTCTAAATACTTAAATTCACAATCACTATTTTTTATTGTTTATCTTCCATAAAAGAAATGAATGATTGCTCACTCCGCCATAACAGTTCAATTAAGAGACGCGGATGTTAATAGTGATATATTACCGAAAAAAAATACGTAGATAATTGGAGTTTCGCTGCAATATCAAACGTTCATCTTATTTCGAGGGATCATCTCGTACACCTCTCTAATAAATGCATTTATTTCGAGAGAGTAAAAGGGATAAGTCAAATCAAACCCGCACACAGCAGGGTAGGCAGAGGGAACCTAGTGTTAAGACACTCCCGTGCCCCACTATCTGCCGAATTATTTATTTCTGCGGAAATATAAATTTAAGTAAATATTTCATCTCCTCGAGTGGGGATCGAACCCACAGCCAGTCGGTTTTACAGTCACACCTCGTGCCGCTGCGCCACGACTGGCCTCAATCCCTTCCAATGTCTATTATTAATAGATGCATTTATAAGGCCCTTCCAATGTATAGGTATTATTAATAAATGCATCTATTTCGAGAAGTAAAAGGAATAAGTAAACGTTCCACCAAAACTAACCTATTGTTCCAAAGACAAAGTTATGCACAAAGCGAATCGTCACGCAGCGTTTAAATGATTTCAACAAAACGCTTTCACATAAAAGTAATGGATCATATCTGAGACTTTCTGTTTTGCTATTGTTGTATTTGCTCCACTCTCTTAAATCACTACACAGTTCTATGTAGTATGCGTGTATTGTGTAGTCGCTGCTGGTAGAAGTAAATATTATTTTTTTTTATACTTTTTTTTTCTCTAAATCTTAGATGTTTGTTATATTTGGTATGCCGGTAGAATGCACGTGAGAATTTAATTTAATTATATATTTAATTTTAAAGTTATATATGTTATTTTTTCTCAGCTTCACTCTGTATCTCATTTCCATCGACATGTAGGAGGGTAGGCAGAGGGAGCCTAGTGTTAAGATACTCCGCTCCCCACTTTCTATCAAATTCTAAAGGTATTGCGTTTTGAGTGGCAGAACACGACGCCGCCCTTTGCCGCGACACCAGATTGAAGATATGAAAATATAAAATAATTTATTTTTTCGAGAGGAAATCGAACCTACAACCTGTCGCGTTTACAGTTACACACTTGTGCCTGCGCCATGACTGGCCTCAAATTATTTTGGATTCTGGATTATACATAATTCTAGATTACATGTAATTTAAACATTAGATAAAACATTTTAATATACGTGACGTGTATAAAAATTATTCCTGAAATTAGCGGTTATTTTGGAACACGGATGTGGCTGGTATTCCTATATACCACATTTACGATTAATGCCGTCGTAACTTGATTTTCGACTAAGTTTTTGTTAAAAATATATTAAATAAAAGTAAAAAATGTTAATCTAAACTAACTAATTACTCTTTCTCTTACTTATTTAGAAAACGTATAAAAATTTGAACGTAGCGGGACTCGAACCCGCGCCTCCTGGAAACCGACCAGGATTTAGAAATAAGTATTTTTCTTTCCTAATAACAATTTAAAAATGTTCAAAAAAATACTCTTTCTCTTGTCTTGAATTCTGCCAAGTCTCGGTATAAGTTGTAAATATAAGTAACCAAACAATACATGGATTTCCTTAATAAAACATCAGATGTATCAGACTTTTGACTTTTTATGTTAATTAAAAATTTCAATTCACGCTGTATCCTGCATGCAGCAGGGTAGACAAAGGAACTTAGTGTTAAGGAACAAAATATCCGTTCCCCACTTTCCGCCAAATTTTCGAGGCATTAGGTGTTGAGCGGCACTCAACGTCAAACTCTGCCTTATTACCATAGCGAAAAAAATTAAATATCAAATACTAATTATTTCCCTCGAAAGGGAATCGCAGCCACATACGTGGCGCTTAGAGTCACACCCTTGTGCCACTTCACCTTGACAACCATTAGCCATAGGGCTGTAGCTAGAGATGTAGCTTTTTAACAAAAAAATCTCAGTCAAATCCCTCCAGCAGTTCAGTTTGTTACCTACGCTAGATAGTTTTATTTTTATTTTAATAAATTTACCTAAACTAGAAAAAAATATTAATGTTGACTACGCAACCAATTTCTACGCGTGTCCAATTAAGCTACCTTGACATTTACTACTGGCTATTGTGAAATTCATTTAGGTACGCTTAATAACAATTATGTTTTATACTAAAGTACCAAAAAAAAGTATAAAATTTACACACCATGTGTAAATTTTCTTCTTCATCGGTCATTTTATAGGCAGCTGCAATTTATGTATAAATAATACTTATTGTAAAAACTTATTCAGATTTTAGTTTATTTCATAAGATTAAAACTTTTTAAGGATGTTATAACATATTTGAGGCCAGTCGTGGCGCAGGTGCACAAGGGAAAGGAACTTGAGGAAGTGAAATATTTTATATTTTCATTTCCTTGGTCTGGTAACGAGGTAAAGCGCGGCGTTGAGTTTCGCCACTTAACACGCAATATTTTTAAAATTCGGCGGAAATTGGGGAACGGTAGTGATTTAATGAGAGAGTGAGCGAGAGGAAACATTTTAACACTAGGTTCCCAGGTTTCCTCTGCCTACGTTGCTATGAGCGGGATACAGTGTGAAGCTAAAAAATAAACATAGTAGTAAACTTAACATGTTTACGCTGTATAATGTAATTATATCGTTAAAAATAATATGATGCTGAGGAAGAATTTATTTAATTACAATAATAATTATTGCACTTGACCATATCCCGCTGACGTCAGAGCGCTCACTGTATATAGATGAAATATAATGGCGCGTAGGAGTTTGACGCAGTTGAGCTTCCATACCTATTTCTGAATTGCCATTTATGAACATTACAGGTATAATTGTAGGTGGACTTTAAAGCTTCAATAATAGTTACTTTCATTGATTAGCCAACTGACGTAAACAAAAAGAATAATAGACTGAAAAATATATTTTTCTAAGATATATCTTAGAATAAAAAAATACCTCCTATCAAAAACAAATGTGAAATGAGAGCCAAGTTAATTGTTAAGTAATATGTCGTTCTCGACTTCATCGACAAATTAATGGGTGGTCTATACGAGTGCCGAGCTCTGTGTTCACTCCGTAAGTGGAGTTGTGAAATTAAGTAGTAAGAGAGTAGTAAAATTCGAACTCTAAATTTCGACAATTTTTATGTACAGGCTTTATTAAATTTGCAAGTTAGTGAACTTCCTTATATATCCTTTAGCTTGTGTTGGACGTGTAAGGTTGGTGTTTGGTTTGATACCTGGTAATAAAAAAGAGCCAAGTCAAGCTTCTAGCTTTTATCTTGGCTGGGCACGCTAGTGCTTGTCTTGATTTCGTCTAACTGTCTTTCAATAAATAAATGTAAAAAAATTTTGCAATGATATGTTTAAAAAAATCCACGTGTTCGGATCCAATGATATTATTTCATAGAACCACCTGCTATCCTTAGCAGTTTACAAAACTCACAATTAAAACAACTAAAATAAGACACTTGGAACCATTTTCTCCTTTTCAAAGTCTTCCATTCTAAAAGTATGTTCTTATCTTGGTCTGTTATGAATTCTTAAGATTACTTAAGTAATTACATATTCAAATAATTTAAAGAACTAAAATAAAATGCTTAGAAATGCTATGAATTTCGTCTTCAAGATGACATTTTAAATTACTTACGTAATCAAAAATCACGTCTTTTGTACTATACTGTTGGTACTGTACTTAGTGAGTTATTGACGTTGAGTCACAATTTTAAAATAACACTACATTAAAAAAAGTCAATAATTTTTTTTATATTATTTCATAGTTTCATCATAGTTTATCGTACAATTTATATAAATGATAGATCTTCTACTTATAGTACAAATATAACAAAATAAACTTAAGCAGAGGTAATGACATGAGTTTAAAAAAACTTTTAATTAGAGAAGTAGAGTAGAGTAATTAATGATATTTAAAAAAAAACGACAAATAAAATATTGTGGATTAGAAAGTAATTTTTCCTTTGATCAGTCAGACTGTGTGAGAGTAAGTTAACTTAATGATCGACTATATTCAATCATGTGGTAATGCACAACGACATGCAATATTTATTGCGGGTCATCGAACTTGGCAAACCATAATGGTGCTAGTTTCTCGTTCCACGTAACGTCGTCGCGGGATGAATGGCGTTAAATTAAAAATTGAAAACAAAGCGAGGCAGCGCGTGGGCGGTCGGCCCGAGTGCGGAGGGCGGGCGGCGATCGAAGAGCGCGCGCGGAGCCGACTCGGTGGAGCGGGGCGGGGTAACGATCGCGGGCAGCGGGCGCCCGCAGCCCCGCAGTCTTCCAGCCGCGGGCGCGCCGCGAGCATGAGCGACGTCGGGACGCTCGCCGCCATGGACGCCTTCGCGGGCGGCGCGAGGCGGAGGCCCTCGCGCCTGCCGCCGCCGCCGCCCTTCGTGCCGCCACCGCCGCCCCAGCGCCACGACCACTACTATGTGCGCCGCAAGTCCCCCGTGCCCAGACACTCCTCTAACCTTACGCTCTTCGCGCGTTCCAATGGTACATCACCTCCGTCATGCTGCACCATGCTGCACCACCACGCCAGTGCATGCCAGACCATCATGTTGCATCTCATTCTTTTCAACTTCTTAAGTTAACTGCACGTTCTATACAGTCGATCCTAATGAAATCTTAGGCTAGAATTTAGAACTAGAATTTTATATGTATTGGAAAACTTTTTATTATCAAATTTAGAAGGTTATAATAAAGCGCATGCAATTCACATTTACATTTTAAATATTATTAATACTTTCTATTAACTGTTTCTTTTTCTTTCCACATGAAATTAAATTCATCTCATATATTATATTTGTTAATACTTTTTATTTTTTTATTTGAAACATGTAATTAAACATAAAAATAACAAGATTTTTTTATCAAAGCTTATGAGCGGTCCAATTTACGTTGAATATTAAATTAACAAAGAGAGTTATAGTATACATTAGATATAAAAAAGAAAAGTATATAAGTAATATATACTATATTATATGTAATAATTATTATGAACATATACATATATACATATCACGCCGAAATGTTCGAAATATACACGATGTTAAAAAGAGAAATGTGAGTATAATTTGAGGTGCGGCAAGCTCCTCAACCTACGTAATTAAATACCGCAGTGTCATTTCGTATGTAACATTATGTTTTATTATGAAAAGCAATACAGAGTAATGACATGATTTTATATGGCGGTAGAAAGTTTAATGTTAATATTGTAGAAATTATTAACAATTCTAAAATAAAAGTAACAAATATTGCCGCTAATCATAAATATAATAACGTGATGTCACGAACATAGGTATATTAAGACTGATAATGTTAAGATACTAAATTACGATTAAAGATTTATTTAATAGGGTTGCGTCTCAATGCCAATAAATATATTATGACGAAGGCGACGTGCCTGTGGCCTCGCGCAACTATTTGAGGCATGTTCATGAGTTAAGCCTTCTATATCATGTATGTTAGTACTACGCCATTTTAATTGCCTCTCTAGAGTGACATTCAAAACATGCCAGGCCTCGTAATAAACGAATAGATAGCGATAGAAATGTGCGCATCATCGTTGCTCTCGAAACTATATTTTTTGAAATGTTGAAAGCTCAGTATTATTTATATTACGAAAACGAAATGAAAATAATGAAAAATGTTTTAAATAGTTCCGCGTTTTAATCATTACATAAAGGCATCTTTGTTGGAAACAAAAGGCGTGCCGTAGCTAAAGGCTATAATTCAAAGAATGCAAAGCTTATGATGGTGAGAAGGTTGGCGGTAGCGGCCGCGGAGCGCCCTTGACCCACCGCGGATGGTCCCGCCCGCGCAGTCCGTTTCTTCCTTTTGTGCTATCCATTTCTCCATTGTTTACTCTACATTTACTACTCTCTAAAAATGTTTATTTTTTATTGAAATAACAAAAATTTTACAAATTTGTATGCTCATTTACAATTTAATTACACGATCCTAGTGTAACTCTATTCATTTGTTTTAACTCTACAACGTAGAGCTCTTACTTGTTGCAACAATACATAGGTGCGCAGGTGCACGGTAACGGACATAGCTTTCGACATTTCAAGCCATTTACTACACATTTGTTAGAGCTCACATGTTTTTTCATTTATCTTTTTTTTATTGTTAAACCAAGTCCTCAAGTGAATATTATATGGCAATGTGGTCCATTTAATTTCAAATATCTTAACGTAATACATTAAATGATATATAGTTCTTTATAACCGTTGCGATACTATTCAATATTTAAACTTATTTATGTATAAAAAAATATCACATGTTTCATTCACCGCCCATGTGCGTTTCGTCACTCGCAAATGTTTTTGCCACACAAATTATACAGTGAGTGATTGTTGACCTAATTCTGTCTAAGTCATAATTAATAATTGTTTTCACATTTCTATTTTTATATACAATAATTTTATATAAATTCTTTTCAGTAAATGTGCTTTTGTGTTAAAAAATATGAAAAATAATCTAATAAATCCCCGCTTTGGTTTTGAAAATTTAATATTAATTTATACGGTTGAACGTCTTGAATATGTAAGTCTGTTTAGTTTCCTTACAATTACTAAATATTGTATTTATTATTATTATTTATTAATAACTAGCGACCGCTCGCGGCTTTGGCTTCTTCTTGAACTACACAATTACAATTATTGAATTATATGAATTCCTTTCGTGAGCTAACAACATTATGATTCTAAAGACAATATCTATACATTGAAAACTAAAGTATCAATCAATTCAATAAAATAGTTATTTTGTGGCAACTTATTCGAGCAAAATATTTTATTTTGACATTGAAATTTTTTGGCCAGTCGTGGCGCAGGGGCACAAAGTGTAACTGTAAATCGACTGGCTGTGGGTCCGATCCCCACTCGAGAAGATGAAATATTTACTTAAATTTATATTTCCATCTCTGCGCTCTGGTGTCGAGGCAAAGCCTCCAGAATTCGGCAGAAAGTGAGGAATAGAGTGTACACACCCTACTATCAATCAGCTTCACGCTATATCTCGCTCACAGCCTGTCGTCTGATTGATTGATTTTTTTTACTTATGAACCGATTTAAATATTCAAACATTAAATGCTAAGGGAAGTTTGCCAAAATGCAATAATGAAAATTGCATTTGAATCGGTGACGCCGTTTCTGATATAACCGTGCACAAACGCGCAGATAAACAAACAAAAAGATAAACATTTTAAAAATCATGGGTTCTGTTTCATTTGTAAATACCCCCAATAATCGTTTCCTTAATATATTTTCCATGCACAGAGAGCGATTAGGTACACTTTTATTGTATGAAATCCTCTAGAAATTTCGGATAATTTGTAATTTATCTGTAAATTGTATACGTAAGTGTAACATCAATATACTCAGCAATGCCTCCAGAACCCGGCGGAAAATGGGGAACTGAGTGTCATAACACTAGGTTCCCAAGCAGAAAAAGCGGACCTAACCAGGAAAGGATACGGAAAGGGAGAAAACTCACGCACCCTGACCATCAACGAATCTCAGGGACTTACATACGAGTTTGTAGTAATCATCCAAACTAAGGCCATTAAAAACGCCCTACACGACAGCATATCACATGCAATCGTCGCCTTAACAAGGCATACAAAAGGATGCATCTACTACACTGACGCCGAAGAAGACGCTATCGGCAGGTTCATTCGCCGGGCAAATGAAGGTTCCGTGACTGATATAGTGGAACACAACATTAAAATGGCTATTTCCTATAGAGATGAGGAGGCAATAGATATATTACGGAAACAACTAACTGTGCCGCAATCAACATAATCAACGGCCAAAAACTCGGATTTGACAAAAGGAACTCGGATTTGACAAAAGCTGACCATTCAAGATATTAAAGTCCACTTCACATTTTAAAAAGAAAAACTAACATTTTTAAAAATCAATTAAGAACAAAAAAGGCACGGACAACAAAAGTCTGTGGCGCAAAACAATTCAAGCATAAAAAAAAAAAAAAAAACACTAGGTTCCCTCTGCCTACCCCGCTGTCTGCGAGATACAGCGTGAAGCTAACTTAGCCTTCGTAGCGTTTAAATTATTTTTAACAAGTTTGTGCTCCATGTTGTATAAATATATGTATGTAGGTACGTGTCGTCGAGTTACGCATCATGACGAGAAACACGATGGCACGTCGACCACGCGTTTTCTCTACGTAGTACGTACTCTTGACATTGTATGTTTCTATTATCGTTTACTCTCGTGCTATCACTCATGCCATTGGCATATTTCAGTAGTTTCGTCACCGGTATTTTTATTATTCAGCACATATAAATTTTTGACGATTTTTCTTATTTGAGAAGAATATTAGGTATTTAATTAACTGAAATAATATTCTCTTCAAACAACAAATATTATCTTTTTAAAATTTTTAAAGTTAATTGACATTTAGGACAGAAAAATCTTTTTAACGGGTTCAAATTCCGCTACGTTCAAATTTTTATACGTTTCCCAAACACACACCATTTAAAAATTTCTTCTTAAATAATTACTAACAAGTAATTTTAAATTATAGAAACTAATAGGTAACAGTCCGATCTGTGAGTAAGAAAGACAAAGTTAGTCACTTACATAACCGCCGCAACGATATCCATCCTCCGGGCGAGGGCCTTGGCCAAGGGCGAGCGCATCGATCGTCGTTGAATCCTCTATATCCAAAATGTACTTGCGCACCTCATTCCTTTTGCCTGTTGAATTAGTGTTGCTGCTACTTACAATAAAAATGAATTCATTGTAAAATTAAAAGGTATATAATTTTCGTTCACCGTCGTTTATTTTATAGCCAGTATTTTTTTTTATTTTGCCTTTTAATTTTTTTTGTATCGTAATTAATTCTGGGATATTACTATATATTTAGTAAGTATACCTATGTGTTTCATTTATTTTTTAAATGACTTCTGTAAAAGGAGAAGGTTCTCAATTCGGCTGTATATTTTTTTATGTTTCTTAACTCATAAGTTTGTACGGGTTGGATCTATTCTGATGATTCTTTTTTATTTGAAAGCTGGTGCTCCCCGTGTGGTTCCATTTTAATTTGATCCAGTTCTAACAATGCTAACCATGAGAAAATCATTTAAGTCTTAAATTTGGTTAGTTTACTACTTGGATTCGTAAAACTTGCAGCTTCACGTCCTTGCTCTTAATATAATTTAGTAATTTGATAACGTCGATCGTATAATTTTTACGGTTGTTTAGGTGAGTATATTGTCTGGTAAAATGATGAAGGAAGAAGACAGGATGCGTTAATAATAAACAGTGCCATGTGATGAAGGTCGAACGCAGCTAGTGCCGCAATGAATGAGTGTCGCGTGCCGTGGGCCGACTCGACTCGACTCGACTCGACTATCACCTATTTTTAGATCTATTGACATTGTACGACTAGTTTGGTGTGTTGAATTCCTTTACTACATCACTGTCCTCCTATAATATCGTAATATAGACCTTAGACTTTAACCTTATCGTATATTGTTGTAATCATGAATATTGATCAATGATTATTATTATAAATAGTATGATTTACGGTAACCATTACCGAAACTATATGTTTACAATTAAATTATTATACATTAAATTAATATTGCATAATATATTACTTTATTTATTTCATATAGTGGCTGCGTGAGTATATTATGGTACTTTAAAACATTTAATTTACCTATTCAATTTTTCAATTATTTTCAGAACCAAAGAAAGATAAATTGGAAAATGGTGGCGAGCTGATGAGGCCGGAGAGACCAAACTCATTAACTGCGGGCAAACTCCCGAGGCGGATATGCTATCAAGGAGATGGTGAGTCACAAATGCCATCATTATCTACCTTTTAAGGAAAAACATCTGTCGCACTACTCACAATATGTGCACAGAATAACTATTAAGTATCAATTATTGTTTCAATTCACTTCAATATGCTTTATGTTCATAATAACTTTCACGTGTAAAATTAATTTAATGAAAATCTCTTAAAAATGTATTATAATAATCTATTTTATCACACAGTTTTAAAATTTTATACTTACTTAATATCTAATTAAGAAAGATTAATTTTATTAATGTTTGCAGTGAATTACGGCGGGGGCATGGGTGGCGGCAGCGACGGCGACGTCAGCGCACAGGAGCAGTTCATGCTATCGGAACTGCCAGAGCCTCCTATAGCGTTGTCAGAGATCGGCCCCATCCCGCCGCCCCCTATGTTCAGCTCTCCGAGTCCCACGAGACACCACCATTCTCATCCACTGACTAGTAATCTCTCCGATTGTAAGTAGTCAAGGCTTGCTTTACTTATAATACTAATTGATATGAATTCGTGTATTAATTTATGTATGTATATAAAACTTTCACGTTATTGAGTGACTGGCAGAACGAACAGTCAAAACTAGTTGTCACTGAGGAGTGAAATTTGATAATTAGGCTCCTTCATTGGAGTGTATGGGAACACAAGGAGAGGATCTTTCGAAATCTCTACGGTAACAGGAAGAAGTATGTTTTTTCTTTTTAAGTACCAACGTAGGTGTTGCATAAATTATAATTTATAAGCAGCTTCACTCCAAGGTAGGGCATGTACAAGGCAGGTGGTAACTACACTTTCTACTCAATTTTCGAGACCTTGGATGTTGAATGGGGAAACTCAAGGCTGCGCTTTGTCTTCTTATCAGAGCTTGGTCACTAACTTATTATTCTGTGGTCCTGTAGCCGAGGACGAGGACTCCCAGGACGAGGACGAGGCGGACGCGGGCGTGAGCGACACATCGCGCGTGGAGGAAATCCCGCCCAAGGAGCCGCTGTTCAACGCCGTGCCGCTGAAGTCGGCGCTCAAGAAGCGGCCCGCGCCCGCCGCCTCGCCCTCCGCCACGCCGCTCGCCACGCCGCTGGCGCCGCGCCAGGACCACCACCACGCGAGCTTCAAGTCAGTATAAAAAAATAAAACTTAAAAAATATATATTACCGTTTTCAAAGTGATTTTCCACACTAACTAAAGATTAAAAAAACTTAAGGAGGAAAGATTATAGAAAATGTATAAAAAATTGTAATCTGACAATGACAGATTATAAAAAAGTAGTATTAGTTATGGGCGGGAATATAATTTATTTTAAAAGTATACAGCTAATTAATGCAACTTTATTTAATTACTTTTTAAACCTGTGAGAATAATTTCCGTTGTCTGAAATATATTTTATTATTATTATTACTTTATATTTTGTTATTAATTTCATTATTAGAAATAATAGTATTAATAATATTCAGTTGTTTTGATTAAAGGTACATTATATAATATTCTTAAATTATACTTATCTTAACAATGAAATAAAACAAATCTACACTTATTCTGTTTGAACCCTTGTATTATATTGTTTTTTAATTAACATAAGTAACTAAAATAATATTTTTCTAAGCTATAGATTATTGCAAAATGATAGTTTTTTTAGTGTACGTTGACTAATCGCGTAAAATGTTTACAATTAAACGAATATTAATTTATTAGCCTTATTAGCAATTCTAACAAAAGAGGCAACAGCTGTACGTTTGCGTGGACGGACAACCTGCATGCGGTTGCACATAAGATTTCGCAAAATGTAATACAAATTGCAAATATTTTAAATGTATATGAGTGCTCTATTACAAAAAAACTTGTCAAATTGGTTTGCGCGAAAAATGTTGTATGATTTATTCGTTTGTTTTCATCATGCGGCGTGCAGGCGGCCGCCGCCCAAGCCGAGGATCCGCATATGGTAACGAACCCTCTCGCTATATCGATGTTGTCGAGCCACGTCTCACAGACCTCCCGACGGTCCGCTTGCCTCCGCTCATGCATCGTGCATCGCACGCTTCCGATTCTCATATGTCTTCACATCTCTAGCTTACACTCCAAACCCACCACCAACACCACCACCAATACCACACCCCAATTGATAAGTTCAATCGTTAGTAACACAATACACTAACACACTAATACACAATCACCAGTACCTTTAATTTTACTCACCGGTAACACCATCCACGAGACCCACTACCGTTTGTGTCTAATATCTAATTATTATTTATCGATTCGTATAAGCCACATAACTCGAGATCGTGTACTGAATGATAAATGTTTCGTAGGTATACTTGGCTGTTTTACGCTATTGTTGTATTACTTGTTGTCTGTGCTGCATGCGTATTTATTATGTATATATATACATATTATATCGGTTGCATATCTGTAGTGATCTACCGGATATCTGCCGTCTCGTGTGAAATATGTGAGTGTCGTAATTTATGCGCTTTGTTTGTATGGCATTGTAGTAGAGTTTAATATATTTTTGATGTTTCGGTGTTTACATCGCGAGTATTAATTAAATATGTAAACGTCATATAATATATATACACGTTTCTAATAAAATACATAAAAAGTATATTTATACAGATACTAAATTTATGTATGTGACACCGTACGTTTTACTTTAAGGATCCCTAAAAAATTCGACACAATAAATCGTTTGTAGCTCGTTTTAATAGTTTTTTCGACACTTACATACCATTTACACGATAATAGTAAATAACATTAGTCACAACACATCGAATAGCACGTAGTAGTGAGCAGTAGAGATGTAACCTGCGTTGTGGTTGTCCAGCAGCAGCCGGCCGGTGCGCGTGGGCAACGCGATGGAGAACAAGGAGAACGCGCGGCCGTGGGAGGGCGCGGGCGAGTACCGCGACGACTACGCCAGCGAGTCGGAGCGCGTCGCCGCCAAGCTGGCGCGCAAGGAGAGCCTCAACATCAAGCTGGCGCTGCGCCCCGACCGTCAGGAACTCATCAACAGGTCTAATATTCATATCTTTTTTTAGCTTCAGGATGTATCCCGTACATAGCAGGTAGAGGGATCCTAGACCTAGCGTTAAGACACTTCGTTCACTATTTTATGACTTTTCTGTTTCCCATGTTCCGCTGAATTCTTGAGGCACTACGTGCTGAATGGCGAAACTCAACGCCACGCTTTATCTAGTTACTAGAGCGTGGAAATGAAAATATTTAATAATTTCATTGCCCCGAGTGGGAATCGAACCCACAACCGTTGCTTTTACAATCGCACTTTTATGCATCTTCGCTACGACGACCTTGATAATATGTGTAAAAGATTTTCCAGATGATTCCATTATCCTATTTCCAGATTATTAACTTCACTCTCTGTCCTACGTATAGCAGAATAATATTTTTGATATTTTTAAAGAATACAATTTTAAGTAAAATACTGTTATTTCTTTAATATATTATTGGAAAAAAAGTTTGTCTTGTATTATAAACAATATTATATAGAAAGTGTATGGTAAAAGAGGCATTAATAGAAACATTATTATTGTAAAAGTCTCTCTCTAGGTAACAAGTTTCAAGTAGAGTCAAAGAGAAAAAACAAAAAAAATCTTTTAAATATTAATAGCAGCAGTATATAAATAATTAGGAGATTACTTGCACGAGTACCCTGGAGATACGTCTTAATTTTTATTATTTAATGTAATGTTTATGTTACACATACTTTTTTTTGAGCAATGAAGAGATGGACTTATAATTATTTACAGATCTGTTTAAATATTTAAATGATTTTAATATTTTTAAGCTCTCTCGTTCTATTAATATTATTATGACAATTAGTAAGAAAAATGTTGTAACAAAAAATCAAATGGCAATGTGATTTGCACTTGGAAACGTAGTAAATAGTAGGAAGCACCTTGAAAGTTTGCCGATATAATCGCACATCCGGCAAGGAGCCAATTTTGGCACGCGGGCTCTGTGGAATAGTGGAACAAACAAATAGTATGAGATGCGTAATTTAAACGACCTGCTCATCTTGGAACTATATGTATGGAAATGCGTTACGTAACAAATTTTTTTCTGAGGCTGGTCGTGGCGCAGCGGCACGAGGTGTGACTGCAAAACCGACTGGTTGTGGGTTCGATCCCCACTCGAGGAGATGAAATATTTACTTAAATTTATATTTCTATTTCTTCGCTCTGGTGTCGAGGTTAAGCGCGGCGTTGAGTTCTGCCACTCAACACGCAATGCCTCCAGAATCCGGCAGAAAGTGGGGAACGGAGTGTCTTAACACTAGGTTCCCTCTGCCTACCCTGCTGTGTGCGGGATACAGCGTGAAGCTATAAAAAAAAAAACAAATTTTAGACATGGTACAGTCTCAGTACTACTCTCTTTACAACCATGCCAAAAGCGAGGATTGCTTCTTTGAAACATGCTAGTTATGTATGAGTATGTACGTAGTTGTAGGTAGAACTCGGTCATGTCTTACGTCATATTTATTCTAATATAACAAAAATATTATATACTAAATTCATAGTCGCTGTTTAAAATAATTGTATGTATGTTTATTTATAACTCATTCGCAAAGAATAAAATGAGAAATTATTACGAAAGATGTAAATAAAATATTTTATCACATAAAAATAATTCAATAAACATTAATAAGTGCAAATTAAGAAAATATAACTATAAAATCTGTTTTTATTAAAAAAACTGTAAAATATACCAGAACTTATTTATTTAGTTCATTATTATGTCTATATATAAATTTCTCTTTATTCCACCATTTTAAGTAAACGCACTATTTGAATATTTACATTTATGTAAGTATTATTCATATATAGATGCGTGTAAGATATTATAGTTATAAAGTATAAATTCATATGTTATAATGTTTAATAAACAGTCCCGCTGTTCCCCTTCACAAACAGCATCGAGATAAATTAATTCTTTGAATTAGTCTCATTTATGATAATCGAACTCTGTATTGTTATACAACACACAACCTCTCAGTCCTATAATAGCCGCGTGTGAGAGAGTATCATCGCTGGGTCATACAAACGCCTGGGAGTTTTATTTTAGTTAGCACACTCACTCTCTCGGACCCCATTTTCTTCCTATTTATGTGATAATAAAATTCTTGGCAGTGACATTAGTGTTTATTATTATTCCAATTATTAAATGTAAAACAGTGATAGTGTAGCAAGATGGAAGTCGTCCTCCAATATGTGTTACTATTACCATAGATAAATACATCGACCAATAAACGGGCGACCTCAGTTAATTGATTAATCTAGACTAGATTATGGTTATTGGGAATAAGCCAAGAGTTTATGTTAATCGGACATTATAAACATGCTTACGGCATCTAACAAGGTTTGGCAAATTCTATGTTGTCCTCCGTTTGGCAGTACGCGTGCACAAGTGAAGCGATTGTATTTTATTAATACTCTTTTATCACGGTGTAGATTGAAAATTGCGTTAGTATAATATGGAAAATTATTTTAATGTTTAATATAAAGAGTGTATATTAAGTGTTTGGTTTTGTTATAGGAATATACTGGTAGTGCAGAGTGAGCACGAGAGGCAGGAGTCGTGGGAGGCGATAGGTGCTCGGCTCATACGCCGCTTGTCCATGCGCCCTACGGCGGAGGAGCTCGTTGAAAGGAATATACTCAAAAGTAAGCCCGCAGATTCAATAAATATAAAATTATGAATTTCGAAAATGAATAATCTAATTAGGCACTTTATTTTACTCGTAGGTCAGTCGCCTGCTGAAGAGAAAAAACAGAAGGAGGAGAAGAAACGGTATTTGCTACGCAAACTGAGCTTCCGACCGACAGTTGATGAACTGAAGGAGAAGAAAATTATACGATTCAGCGACTATATTGAAGTGACACAGGTATATAGCTGTTTTATATTTAAATTGATTATAACTTGTTTTTTTTTTCTTTTTTTATTCTAATTATATAGGGAGTTGCCTGGATCTGATGGTGTAAACGCAACGATAGTAGATTCGAATCGCACTCGTTGATATGATTATTTTTAATATTATTTTCGTTTTCCTTCTCTGATAAGACAAAATGTGGCGTTGAGTTCCGCTGAGTAATAAAGGAAAAAAAAACTACTACCTTTGAACGGTCATTTTGTTGCACTTCCAGTTAACCTACAACAATAAAATTGTTTAGGAAGCTTCGGTAGGCGAGTACTACTCGCACTTGACCGGTTTTTTAATAAATTACCGTGGCACATTGCAGGCGCACGACTACGACCGGCGCGCGGACAAGCCGTGGACGAGGCTGACGCCGCGCGACAAGGCCGCCATACGCCGCGAGCTCAACGAGTTCAAGAGCTCCGAGATGGCGGTGCACGAGGAGAGCAAGCACCTCACCAGGTATATACTTCAATTCTGTATAGTTAATAATAAAAGCAGCGGGTGAATGTTATGGCTTCGATACTCACTCGGAAATAAAAAAAAAACAATTATGTGCTTTGATAACAAAACAAAGCGCAGCGTTGAGTTCCGTAAAAATTAATAACGAAAATAATAGTATGTTTTAACACTAAATTCCTCCTGCCTTCGCAGCTGATGCACGATACTGAGTGAATCTAAAAAAATATGACACTTTCATGATGCACTTGAGAAATATCTGACTTTACACACATTTGTCATGGGATTTTTACTCGACTTTGTGAAGTTGTCTGCTAATTCTCTTTAATAGCTATAGAGGACGGAGTCTTTTAACACTAGATTCTCTCTAGCAGCAGATAAATATAAAATTTGAGAAAAGATACGTACCACGAGTCTACAGTGTGTAGTTTGTATTTGAATACGTATATGAAAAACATTAGATTGTCTCTGCCTATCCCACAAAACGTAGAATAGATTTGAGGCTTAAGTCAATATAATCGAGGTTTTTGTGCAAAAATTTTTTTATTAATATTAAACAATTTAGCGTATAATAAATATATACCTCTACTTGGTAGGTAACTACTAAGATTCAAATGATATACAGGCTTTTAACATTTAAGAATTGTTTCGAATGAAATGTTTCACGCTGTATCCCGTACATAGCAGGGTAGGAAGAAGAAACCTAGTAACCTAGTGCTTTTTTTTTTTTAATTTTAATTCTTATTTACACTACAGACTTATGGTCCGTACCTTTTGTTATTATTACATTTCTTTTAATTTTTTTCTGTAGATATTACCTAAAACTAGACTTATGTTATTACATACATATATCTCTATATTTACATAATATCTGCTTAAGAAAGTCCTATAACCTAGTGTTAAAACACTTTGTTCACATTAAGACACTTCGATTCCCCACCTTCCGCCGAATTCCTGAGACATTGCGTGTTGAGTGGCGCCACTCAAGGCCTCGCTTTGCCTCATTACCAGAGCGAGAAAAATGAAAATATTCAACGTCTCACTCCCCTAAGTGGGAATCGAATCCACAGCCGTCGCGCATAACAATACAGAAGCAATTATTATGTAATTTGTTACTTTAGTAAAGTTAAATTGTTTCTAGTGATTCATAATTACTCTATATAATTTAATTATTAGCATTTACTTACATTTTTGGCATGTATTTGTTGCCAAAGATATCTGATCTTGCTAACGAAGGTTGCATTCATATTCATTTGCCAAAAGATGAGTAAAGCGGTACCGATTAGTAACCGATAATTTATTAATTATATCATCTCATATGAGATTTGCAATTAAAATAAATATATAAATGAAATTTTCACATACAATCTTTAATATCTAAAATCAGTTTTCAATACGCATTTATTTATAAGCATTTGTTGTTGCAGGTTCCATAGACCATGACGGCTGTGCCTTAGCCCCGGAACAAAGAGCGCGAACAGACTCCCGCGCCCGCGCACCTGTGATTTAAATGTATTATACTTTATTAATATTGACTTCTTCCCACCTTCGGAAGATTCGTATGCAATAATTACAAGAAAATACAGCGGTCGTGTGTGTATTCGAAGCCCACACCGCCGTCGTCGCGTCGATCGACTGACCGGTCCCCCTGCGCGAGTAACAGTACTATAGTAATAGTAACGTTTATATTTAGTTGATGTATCTTAAGCATACCCGTACATTCTTTTTATTGACCTTCGAGAAAGGTTAGTGATAATAATTACTGTTTGTCGTGGTGGACATTACATTTTGAAATTTGTTGCGATGCCACAGGTCGTCCCTGTTGTGATAAAAAAAAACTTGTGATTCTCTTTTCGTTCACCTTTCATTTAGTAGTCGTTAAGCTAGATGAGATTTTGAACGTATTTATTTAATAGTTGTTTTGGTCACAAGTTAAATTTTATTATTTGAGTGCGTAGCGGTTATATAGGGTTAAAACGAGCTTCTTTTGCTTAATATTAAATTAATATAATCGTTGATCTTTTTGGGTAGTTGTATAGCGAGTTTTTAATACTGTTCACTGAACTCTTCGCTTTCCTCGGAGATACTGCCACAGATTTTCATCGTTTCAAAAACGTATATTAGAGATTGCGATATATTAATTTTATTGCATTCTATAGTAAATTAGAAGTTGCAAAAATAATATTTTAACCCTACCTATTGATTGATATCTTTCTAGAACAATTCGTATTTAATCGGTATCTAATAGAATTTTATATTTTTAATTTCATTTAAATTATTTAAAATGTTTATTTAGTTTTTTTTTTCTTTTTATTAAATTAACTTTATATATAGAACTTTAACTCCACCAGCTATGTATAATAAAATATAATAATTGTATTATTATAATTCACCTTTGTAATGTTTGTATTAAACTTTACCAGAATAATAAATAATTTTTTAACAAGAATGTTAAAGATGTATCATAGATAATATTAATATGTGCGGAATTTGTTTTTTATTTTTTTAAAAATTACTTTAAATGTAATCCATTTTATTTTTAAGTTAATAAAAATATTTTTGTTACTGGTTATAAATGAAATTAAATAAAAAATATAATAAATTGATTTAACATTCAATTCCAAATTTGATTTTTACCATTAGTACAGTACAGGGAGATACCGAGTGATCGTAAAGTATAAAAATTCCTGTTATTGTTATAATATCTCAAAATAAAAAAAAATAATACAAATATATTGATTGGATCGTTCAACGGTAAATATTTAATATCAAATATAAAAAAAAATATAGCTTTTATAAAATGTTGCCATTAAATTTCTACTAAAATATATATAATTAGCCATTGAAAGGTCCAATTAATTTAAACTTAATTTCAAAAGGCCACGTCCAGCCAGTATGGAACGAGCAACCTCGGCGGGAACAACTTGTTAACTCGTGTCGCTCTAGCCTAGGATAGTATAATATAAGATTCAAAATTAAACAAACTATCCATAAAGGATAATTTATAACTAACTAGCTATTTCATTATTACTGTAAATTATTCGAGATTAATACGTTTTATATATGTATGTGATAATTATATATTGTTTATTTATTGTTTGTATTTCTATTTATCAATTAATATAGAATATAGAGCAATAATACTGCTGAGATTGTCCTTCTATTATGTTGTCATGTGGTTCTTTTTATTAAAAAATGTATTTGGTCGTAAAATTAATATTTAAATATGTATTTCGTCTAATCGACGTTGTCTACTCGTAGCCGCGAGTTATGTCATTATTTACAATGTATTTGAACTTTCTTATATACTAAATTAAATTAATATTAATTTGAATTGCTCATTCTCTTAGATGTCTATTTTGTTGGATATATTGTATATATAAAATGGCGACGTATTTTTTTCAATCACAACAGTTTATAAAACAATATAATAAATAATTAAGTGACAATCGCAATTGCTGTCGATACGTCGTTTGCGGGGCTGCGCGCGACGGCCACTCGTGAGACCATTCCATTTTTTAGGATAAAGTGGAAGCCAAAATGACGACTTATTTTTCTATAATCAATTTTGTTATAACGCAATTAAAGTTAAATACTTAGGTAAAACTTAGATGTTTATCGATATCGTAATCATAAGGCGTTCAGATTTCCAAAGATCGAAGCTCAACTGAAATTTTTAGCTAGCTGATGGTTTGCCATTCGTCGAGGTATGTATGTTTGTGCGAGCTGTACTAACCGAGGACAGGTTGCACGGAGCTCATCCGACGACACTCCGCGTGTACATACTTAATTACCATAAAATGTGATAAGACTTTTTACGTTGTAGTATTTTTTTATAATTATTTAAGTACACTAAATTTTCATTTGTATAAATTTTCTATGACTATAAAGATGTGAAATGGTGCTGTTCTTGAAGCAACAGAATTCCTTCTGTAAATTTGTACTTCACGGTAGAGTTGTATTTTGTATGTTATCTATACGGATGATTAAGCTTTTTCTACTTTACTTTAACCAAATTCATTGTAGAGTTGGAAATGGTACTTCGTTTCGAACCGGACTCCACGTCGCGTAGCTAGAGAGAATTTTTGTCGTGTCACTGAGCAAAATTATCTTAAGACATGCGTTGTTTAGCATATAAAAGTTATTATACGCGAAAAAAAAATCGCCATGTTATTTGAAAAATTAAAAAAAAAAGTTATTACTCAATTATATCGATAGACGTTCTTTTATTATATCTGTACATAATTTAAGTACGATGTAAATTATGGAATCTCTTTTTTTCCATTTATATCACACGTATCTTTTTAGTGCTATTAGTTCAATCGCTGTAATCGGTTCATTGTTGCTTTTCATTTGAAAACTATGTAAATGATTAAATGACATGTTGTAATAGTAAGTATATATTAATAGCCATAAAAATATTTGTTTTATATAACATAAGTTTGTAAATATTACGATTATACATTAAGTTTTATACTCTATGGTTTTTGATTTAATCCCGTTCCCCTACAAATATCTATATTTACACAAATGTAGTTTAGCACACATAATTTAAATTGAGTTTATTATGCAACGGGAAAGCGATCAGCGGCGCCTCGAAGACGTCGATGAGTGGGATCGTGGAGACTTTCGATGGAGCTTGCGATAAGTATAAGCGTATCTAGCCGGAGAAAGTTAACTGTAGTGCGTGCCCGTTACCGCACCGCCAGCCAGCAGTCACTCCGCGACCGGTCCGCGCTCGCGGCGCTCGTCACTCACCCGCAGCGGCGCCAGGACACCATGTTTACACTGTGCCCAACCATCCGGCAACTACGCGACGGAAAGCGATAGTGTTCCATATTGTGAGCCTCTTGTGTACGGTGGACAGTGGACACGCTGTTGTATAGTTATTAGATAGTGCGAAGTGCGACCCGCGTAAAGGACAACGATGACCTTCTCTGGAAGCATGAAAGAGGGCAAGCCCAGAAATGTTAAGGATACCTGGGAATCCGAGGTAACACTATATATTTTATTTAATTTTTTAATGGTAATTCATTTTTTTTAATTATTCATCTACGGCAGCTATGATTCACATACATAATGAATGGTAAGATCTATCAATGGGATACTCATTATCTTGCGCGAGTTTCTTCATAACTGCCTCACAATTGACACTTTCTCTTTAAAGAAACTTTTATGTGTTTTATATATCTATATAGTAAATATACAGTTGTATCTATAATATTAATAACTTGATATGGAAACTGTGTCACCAAGATTTCTCTTATATTTTGGTACCGCAAATCAAAACAATTTAAAATAATGATGTCCCACTTGGGAATGTTAATTGTGTTTATTAATAAAAAAAAACTAAATTGAATTGAAATAAGTCTTAAAATAAGAGTTCCTTTGTAAAACTACCTTATTTAATTTTCACTTGAAATAAATTACGAAATCTTATAGACAACTATAAAATATCCTTGCCTTATTTTACACTCGGCAGCTACCGGTTTTTAAAAACACCCTTTTATGTGTATCGCGATGTGGACGATAAGGCCTGCTTACAATCACCATTTTCTACTCTTACTTTTTAAAATAGTATTTTTTTTAAATATGTAACCTTGATAATAATAATGAGACCACTAAATGTAATTATTATAATGAGGTTCATTGGAAACGGATGAAAATGTATAAAATGGCAATTTTAATTGCCTGTGTATAAACGATTATATAAATGTATAATGTAATGCAAACTAAGTCTTATGTAGAGTCATTTTTATTCGCTGTAATTGCTCTTTTTAACAAAAAGTTTGGTATAAAGTTACACAGCTTTTTGTTATAATTACAACATTTAGTTGGTATATTGAATATACAATAAAAATAAAAAGCTCTGTCTTTTTGTGTAAATGACCTGTGCTCGATGACATCGGCGCAGCGACACATTCCGACGTAGCAGGAAATTTAAAACTTAGATCAACTGATTTAATATCGCATGTCCTTGCATTTTGCCTCTCACTCGTGTAGCGTAACAACAACTATCTATATAATATAAATAGAGCGCGATATTTATTAATATTACTTACCTTCTTTGTTATTTTTTAAAAAAAGATAAAAAATGTTTTTTTTTTTCAATAAATCGCACTACTTTGCGTCAAACTTCTCACGTAGGTATATCAGTAGAATATTGATTTATAATATATTCTTGTCTTATATGTTCTTAAAGATTAAGAAAATAATAAAGATAATACATAAGCAAACAAGAAAAACAAAAACGTTTTTCTTGTTTGATATTTCATTTTTACCTTAAAGAAAATTAAATGTTACCAACATATTAAATCCAGTAGCTACAATAATGTTGTCAAGCTAAGTAAAATAATTGTAAATCAGCTTCACGCTGTACCACGCACACAGGAAGTTAGGCAGAGGAAACCTAGTGTTATGCCACTCCGTTCCCCACTTTCCGCCTAATTCTGGAGGCATTGCGTATTGAGTGGTGGAACTTAACCGCGCTTTTCCTGAACACCAGAGTGAAGAATATAAAAATGGAAATATAAATTTAAGTAAATATTTCATTTTCTCGAGTGGGGATCGAACCCACAACCAGACGCGTCTACAGTCACACTTTGTGCCCCTGCGCCACGACTGGCCTCGAACAATTGTAAATTGAACATTAATATGCTGATTAGCATAATTAAAGGTGCACTAACCTTAAATACTTGTAATCACCTACCTTCGTATACAATTTCTTAAGTTATCATGTATATTATGGCCGTAATCTTTTAATTAAATTCGAGCGGCCACGTTGTGTGATATGTGGCGAAACAAATAACGCGTAACGTAACGTGCGTCAACAAATTATAAAATATTAACATAATGTTGCATGACAATTGGACTTTTTATATAGATATGGGTTAGATACCCACTCGAGGAAATTAAATATTTTTATTTCTTTATTCTGGTGTCGAAGCAAAGGGCGGCGTTGAGTTCCACCACTTAACACGCAATACTTCCAGAATTCGGTGGAAAATGGGAAACTGAGTATATTAAAACTAGGTTCTCTCTGCCTACCCTGCTGGATACAGCAAGAAGCCTAAAAAATACAAAGGTATATTACAGTTATTCAAATAAAATTTAAAAAGGTTAAAAAAACAGTTAAAACTGAATTTATAAGTTGTAGAATATAATGTATTTACCTTCAGATAGAGTATTGATTAAGCTTACACAGCGTTGGCGTCGAGCTTCTGCTTTCCGGCCCACACTAGCGACTCGGAGCCAGGGCCAACAGCTATTTGACCTTTCTCTAACCAATACAACAAAACACCTGTACTTTTGGCTTTGATTTTCGTTATTTCGGTATATCGCGAGTGAGAGTGGAAGTGTGTCAGTGGATAGTAACGGCGCTAAGTCGGCCCCAGTGAGGTTCGTGATCCGGGTCGCTGCCAGTTCGCTGACCACAACGCTACTTGCTTGTTACCCATGTTCTGAGTATTCTTATTACGTTTAGAATTTACAAGAAGTCACAATTAATAAAAAATAAATCAAATAAATATAATAATTTGGTTTATTTTTTATTAATTGTGACTTCTTGTAAATATAAAATTATTTTGGATATTTGTATGAGACTAGAGTGATTGCGATCTGTGATGTTTCCATAATACAAAATACATTATGCAAATTTTTAATATTGCGCAAATAATCGACAACCAGTCATAGTAATAAATTTTTGCATCACAGTGAACAAATTTCAAAAGTTCACGGACTTTTAGATAAGTCACGAAATTTTATTTTCTAAGAATTTTCGTTTATAACTTATTTCATTTACAACATCAAAACGTTTCTACTTATATGTAGTGTACTTATTACTGTTTTAATATTTAGTACATTCTCCTTTATCAGATATTTTTTTGTTTATTATACTTATGTAAAGTATAATTTAACTTGAGGCCAGTCGTAGCGCAGTGACACAAAGTGTGACTGTAAAACCGACTGGTTGTGGATTCGATCCCCATTCGAGGAGTGATAATATTTACTTAAATTTATATTTCTATTTCGTCACTCTGGTGTCGAGGCAAAGCGCGATGTTGAGTTCTGCCACTCAACACGCAATGCCTCCAAAATCCGGCAGAAAGTGGGGAACGGAGTGTCTAAACTAGGTTCCCTCTGCTTACCCCGCAGTGTGCGGGATACAGGGTGAAGCTGATCATCATTGATCATTATAATTAGCTATTGTTTTTATCCTGATCCTTTTATTAAGAGAACTTTTTTATTTTATTATCTAAATTAAAGGCCGCTCTGGCAAGTTGCTTTTTAATTTTTTTCAATGCCGAGTCCTATGACTTGACTGTATAGAACCTATATCTTTTTTATTTACTGTACGTCTGTTCTCATAAAGTATCAATCCATGCTTTAAAAAAAATGATTTATGTCCTACACTGTTGCAAAAATATTAGCAAATACTTAGTAGTCGAGAGTCAGTAGTGGATACAATGTAATATTTCATTGCTTGGAATCTCGAAACTTTTCTCTTGTAACGTGACTGAAGGTAATATAGACCATCCTTGAATTGTAATGTTTTATATTGCATTATTATAATCTCTTACATGAATAAGTATCTAAAACTGGTGAATATTCGATGTTCACTTTCACACTGACTCTGTACTTTTCCATCGCAGTGCAGTTGCAGCGGTTTCTTAAGCCGGTATTCAATCGTTTATTTTTAAAACACTGTGACTAAACTAAGAAACTGATCGTTAGAGAAACGATTACAGAAGTTTTTTTAATAAGGAATTCAAATTTGTTTATAATACAGGATACCTACTTTACCTTCCCATGTTCCCTCTGCCTACCCAGCTATGTGTGAGATACAACGTGAAGCTAGAACACTGGATCGTTTGCTACTTCTATTCGTCACTTGAAATCATTACTACAAGTATACTATATACTATATGCCTACTTTTGAATATATTGCGGAAGAACAGGTGTAATATTCAGTATGCAGTCATTGAAAGTGAAGGCGTTCGCATTGTTTGGGCTGGAACTCAATAGAAACCGGCGAAAAGACTGAGGCGTGCCCGACTTAGTATTTTGTAGTAGCTACATAGTGCTGCGAGCAAAAACGTGAAGAGATGTAGGTCACGCCGGCAAGTGCGATTTGCACATGCCTTTTAAGCGGGGACTAGGAGTAAGTGTTTGTGGTCTAGTGCGACTGAGCACCTTAAATAAATAAACTAAATAATGTTTTACACTTATTTAGGGATTTAAGTAAAATTTGCCGGAGGCCAGTCGTGGCGCAGGGGCACAAAAAGTGACTGGTTGTGGGTTCAATCTTCACTCGGGGAAATATTTATTTAAATATATTTTTCCATTTCTTCGCTCTGGTGTCGATGCAAAGCCCGGCGTTGAATTCCGCAACTAAACACGCAATGCCTCTAGAAATCGGTGGAAAGTGGGGAATGGAGTGTCTTAACACTAGTTTCCTTCTTCCTACTATTAAATGTAGGCCCATAGATATTATTAATTGTTTATTTTCTCAATAGTACGTGTACAGTTTGATCTCTTTGACCTCTAAGCATGGCCTTGTCCACACCTTAACTCGAACCTATGAGAAGAAATCGACTTCAAATAGTTATCGACATTATTCTCTTTGTTAAGCCCGCTTGTGCTGAAATGGCAATTGTACACCAGAACACCGCCTCGTCGTGTTTCTGTGAGATACTCTACCGTAAAATAGTAAAATATTCAGACAATACATATGCAAATAGTTTTAGAATATTTCTTATTCCCATATTTTTTATGTAAATACTTCTATTTTTTAGAAAAGTAATCACTTAGAGTAAGATATCCACTAATATATGAATATATGGGAAAATATCAGTATAATAAAGATGATAATAGAAATAAAATAACAATTATCTATAGATATTTCTATAAAATTGATAAAAATGTATAACTATTTACGTCCATTCTTTTCTTGAGCGAGCTCTCCATTTACCTAGAAGTTTATTGCCGCAACTAACCAATTTAAAGCGGTGGCATTTGCAATGTCTTGCCGCCAATCTAATATACTTTTCTTAAATTAACTATAAAGTCTTTGTGTTTAGATCTTAATGAGATCTCGTGTTGCGAAATTATTTTTGTAAACGATACCTACTTCGCTCACGTATTTTATATGCTAGTATAAACTAATATGAATAAATCAGCTTTACGCTGTATCCTTAAGGAAAGGAAACCTAATGTTAAGACTCCGTACCTGACTTTCTGCCGAATTCCTAGACATTGCGTGTTGAGTGGCGGAACTCAACGCCGGGCTCTTGCCTTGATACCAGAGCGAAGACATGAAATATTAATAAATAGTAATACAATTCCTCAAGTGGTGATCGAACCAACAACCGTCGACTTACAGTCACATCCTTATGCTCCTGCGCAGCGACGGCCTCAACAGTCACCACAACAAATAAACTAATATAAAATATTTAAAAAAATTATAAACTTATTTTTTTCATAATTATTTAATACAGTTTATTAATAATTTCATATTAACTTTATTAAAAGTAATTAGACAGTATGAGTATGTGTGTCGCTCTACCATTTTCCAAGAGTAGATTACATAAGATTAGTTGGAAACAGTTCCCATCGCTTTCATTATACTATTTAAAGTAGCAAAATATCTAATGTCTAGAGAAAACAAGTACTTGTAACATTTGTAATAAAAGATTACGTAGTTCATATTACTTAAGATTTTACAGAGCAGTTCGACTGTGACGCCTAATATAGAGTAAACAAATTTAAGTGAATAGACGATGCAATAGATAATAAATAGCTTTTAAACTATTATTATTATCAAACAATCTATACGGTAACAGGTTCTTAAGGCCAGTTAAGGCGCATGGGCACAAGTGTGTGACTGTAAACGCGACAGGTTGTGGGTTCGATTCTTATTCGTGGAAATTAAATAATTTATATTTTCATTTCTTTGCTCGGCTGTCGAGACCAAGCGCGTTTTTTGAATTCCGCAACTCAACACGCAAAACCTCCAGCAGTTGGCGGAAAACGGGGAAGCCCTAGGCTCTTTCTGCCTACTCTGCTAGAAGGGGGATATAGCGTGAAGCTGTTTTTATATGGTAACTGTATGATATTATAGCTATAATAAGTAAAATATGTCTTGATTTTGGTAGTGTATATCTTTTTAAATTTATATTTAAGGAGGACAAGATAAACATATACATATATATATTTTGTGAATATTGTTCAATCATTTAATTTAGTTTATTATTTTTTTCTTTTGCGTTTGTCCTAAAAAAATGGTGATTAGCTTTCTTTTCGAAACTTCAAAATGTTTGTACAATAAGGAATTCACTGTCCGAGTTAAATATGTAAAACAAGTTTTGGTTGACTAATACATACGTTGACATGGCTTAGATGTTTGGCAGTAGAAAATGGTAGTATTTTATTGGCTCCGACCTTGTTTTAAATTTTATCACAAATTTGAGATCTTTTCTTACTTTTTGAACCTATACAGTGTAGCCTTTATATTTTACAACTTACCTATATAAAAGTACCTTTATTCCATTTTAAAAAACATAGGCCAGTCTTAGCGCGGTTGCAAAAGCGTGAAACTGTAAATGCGTCAGGTTGTGGGTTCGATTCTCACTCGAGGAAAAGAAAATGTTTAATATTTACATTTCTTCGCTTTTGAAACAAGGCAAAGCGCGGCGTTGAGATTTGCTATTCAACGTGTAATTCCATGGGGCGGAAATATTTTAACATTAGGTTTCTAGGTTCCCTCTACATACCCAGATAGGTGCGGAATATAACGTGAAGCAAAAAAAAACGCTTCATAGATAAATTTTAATGTTTCCCTACTATAAACAAAAAGCTGAACGCTTATAGGATTACTCGATGTGTCAGTTTGTTACATTTGCCTATTTGCTCCGAAACTATAAAATGACTTGAAATTTAGTCGGTACCCTTATGCAAACAGCTTTTTAAAATAAAGAATTGGGGCAAACAGATTCCTTCGTGCGTTTTCCATACAAAGATTTGTTCGAAACACTATATACTAAATTAGGAAATGAAACGGAAACAAAAATTAAAACTGTTTCATGTGGCATTTTAAATATATTTATTTTCATACAATATTTTCAACTTAAAAAAAACCGGAATACTGTATCTTCTATCTTTTATAAATAAGTCACAATAAGGCATTTTATGACAAAAATATATTAAAAAATTGCAAGGTGATATTTTAACGTTTTTTTATTTGATAAAAATATTGAAACTGACAAGCGAAAGTGAAAAGATTTTATGAAGATATACTTTGGCTTTTATAGCATGTAATTTGAACGTATACTTTTTGACAAAATGTAAATTTACAATAATTCAACACTGTTTACGGCAGCAAGCACAGGCACGAGTCTTGCGAGGGGCGCCCTTGCCGTCGATTTCGTCCTACAAGTAGGCATGTATTGCTTGCACTTTCTCAAAATTATTGAATGTATAAATTATATTGATTATATAATTTATATTATGGCAAATGCAGCATAATAAAATAATTATAAGTGGTGTGCGGGCGAAGCTGCTAGTGGGCAGCTAGTTGTACAATAAAAAAGTGTAACTCATTGCGGTTTACAAATAAAACACATATGGAAAAATCTATTATTAAGGTCCTTATCAACATGATAGAACCCAAACAATGATTTTTTAAAACTTTTGTCCGTCTGCTTGCTCGTCTGCGTCCGTCTGCTTGCTGCACTATTGTCTTATGGCATACTTCCCTTGACATTTAGTGTTGTTGTTTTATTTAAATAGGTTCATAAATAAAGAAGTAATTCAATATAAAGTATTTTGTTTGACAAAATTGCTACTAAATAATTGTTTTGAATTGACTGAAATTTTAGTTTCCAATAAGTTTCCAATAATATTGTCTTTTCAGACTAGCAAACACACATTGTGTAGTTAAGACTGACGAAGCCACGAGCCGGCTAGTTATTTATAATAAAATACTTTAAACCCATACTATATCCGTATATAAAATTATTTATCTAACATTTTTTTTTTACTTAATAGCTAGGTTATGGATGGTCAAGAAGTGGACAGCGTCGAGGCCGCGCACACCGGCCGCCCGAGTCCACGATGTCCGTCAGCAGTGACATCAGGTTTACCCGTCGCAAGCTCAGCAGGACCTGTCGCGGCTGCTGCGCGGCGGTAGCAGCTATGCTCGTGTTGCTGCTGCTCGCCGCCGTCGCCGTCTACCTCGGCCGTTGGTACCACTCTTCTTATAAATTATATTATAAAAAAAGGCATAAGTGTACTAAATATCCAGTTATATTGATTTTTATATTAACTGTATGAGGCCAGTTGCGGCACAAAGTGTCACTGTAAGCGCGACTGGTTGTGAGTTCGAGATCCGCTCGAGAAAATTACATATTTATTTAATTTCTATTTCCATTTCTACGTTCTGGTATCGAGGCAAAGCACGGCATTGAATTCCACCACTCAACACACAATGCCTCCAAAATTCGGCGGACGGCGGGAACAGACATTCTTTGGTAAATAAACATGTCAAGAAAATAATTTTCAAGTTCCAGTTTCAGTTCACCGTATCTAATTTTACTCTGTTTAAATAAAAACTTAAAAAATCTCGTAATCCTTGGCTTCGTTTGCTCAAATGACTTAGCGCCAAATGAGTAGATGTATTCAATATCTACTAGTAACATAACTCTTCTTACCCAATGTTTAAGCCTTTTAGATAATATTACCGATATCATGTTAAGGTGAACTATTTGCCCTAGAACGTAATTTTTAGAAAATAATATTTTTAGCAACTTTTACAGTTAGTCATAAATTTTAAATATATAAGTAAATTTTATTTCTACCTATATTGTTTTTATATATTAAAGAAACAAGGATATTTGTTGTGGAATGGTATGTATTTATTTTTATATATCAATATGATATCTTTTCTTTATATACCACGGCGGCATTTAGGTGCCCGTCACTGCTAAAAGGCCAGTATCTTATGTGACCTTGCATTCGCCTATACTGTGCAGGTGCAAATCAAAAAATATGATAAACTTGTGTATTTTTATTTGGTTTCATCATATATTAAAATTTATGCATTCAATTCACTTATTATATATGAATATGGATTTTGATTTAATTTTAATTTTTTATATCTAAAGATAAGTAACGTTATATAAATAAGTGCTTAAATATATTATTAGCTTTAATGTAGTAAAGATAAAGTCAATTAACATAATAGCAAACATTTATAGCCATTAGCGCTATGGTTGAGCAGTTTACCAGAAAGGAAAGCGGTCATTAAAAATTAGACTAATTGTAATTTGTAATTATTTATTGCGGTAATATTCCAAAGTTGCATAATGCTTTTCCAAAAATTTAGAAAAGAAGTTTGTGTTATTTAATTTCAACTAAAAAAAAATTAAATCAGCTTCACGCTGTATCCCACAGAGGGAACCTAATGTTAACACACTCCATTCCCCACTTTCCGCCAAGTTCTGGCCAAGGCATTGCGTGTTGAGTGGCGGAACTCAACGCCGCGCTTTGCCTCGACACCAGAGCAATTAAATATTTTATCTCCTCGAACCCACAACCAGTCGATTTTGCAGTCACACTTAGTGCCCCTGCGCCACGACCAGCCTCTACAATAACTAATGTATGAATATATTAACTTACAGATATGTATTTATTTGGCGACCCACTAAACCGACAAACGTTTCGAGGATCATTCGTAGCATCCTCGTGGGGGTCACAGGAAATATCAGCACAGGCAAAGGACAATAGCACACAAGAACAAGAGCTACAGGAAGCTATATTTAAATCCTATAGAAATTCAGAATTACGGTCGTGTTTTGTGGACGCTGAGCTTCTTGCCTTAGATAAGTAAGTTTTTATACCTATCGTATAGATTATTGTTAATATACTAGCCACCTGCACGCGGCTTAGCCCGCTTGTAGTACACAATTATTTATTTTCTCATTCGAATTACTTTCGTGATCTCATAATATAATTTTAAAGACAATATCTATATATTGAAAACTAGAGTGTCGATAATTTAATAAAATGGTTATTTTGTAGCATTTTTTTTAATTTTAATTTTTATTATTTTATTTACTGACATATATTATCTTTTTTTTTGATAAAAAAATAATATCTTTTTTATTTGTGAACCGATTTTAATAAAACAAACACTAAATGTCAAGGGGAAATTGCCAAATACAACAGTGAAAAATGCAGTTTCCACTGTTGTAGTACAACGCACAGATCAATATACAAATTACATTTATTGAGGTCCTCAATGACAGATTTTCTAATATAGATTTTAATTAACCTTCCATGTACAGACAGCGATGAGTTGCAGTTAAAATATAAATGCTTAACAATATAAAAATATTTTTAGTTTCTATATTACCATTGTCATTAATAAAAAGAAAATAAACGAAATCTGGAAATATATGCAATCTTAAACTTACTATTAATTCATTTCACTTGTTACTTATTATTTTATATTGAAAATACGACAATAATTTATAAATAACAACACACAAATAACAGTTTATAGAGAAAGTTAGCTTTCTAGAAGTTTCATTCGTTAAGATAAGCGTGATATGTTATTATTTTATGGAATACAGAAAAAAATTGGAAAGATTTTGCAATGGATCTTTTAAATTTTATCTGCGTAATAAAGAGAGAGAATATCAATTGATTTCTTAGCGTTTCGATGAATGTTTCGTGTAACAGAATAATTATAAAAATCTATAAATGTACATTTTATCACCATATCAAATCTGTATACCGCAAGAATATTCTGTCATAAAATTGTGACTGATCGCTGTCTGTACTTGGGAATAAATGGGAAAGCCAACTATTGAGGACATTTAAAACCCAAAATAGTATTTTTATAAATTTTTCTATGTATGTTTGTGCGCTTATGTTTATCTCATGAACGTGTTCACCGATTTAAATGCAGATTTCATTATTTTATTTTAGGAAACTTCTATTCCCTTCCTTTTCGGGTAATATTTAGTTTCTGTTTTATTTCAATTGGTTCATAAAAAAGTTATAACAATTAAAATTTTGTTCGTCAAAATTGCAAATATACACTGAAAACTTTTGTTTTCTGTGTATAGATATTGGCTTTAAAGATATAATGATATTAGATTCAGATTATTAAAAATTATTATATAGTTCAAGCTAGCGCGAGTTTTTCACTAGTGATAGAACAAAAATATTAATTAATTAATGCTTAAATAAAACTGAAAAAAATATACAGGAGTTTAGAGGAAATTACAACGATGTACAATCTTATGAAATTACCTTTTTTACGTTATATCTAATTAAAGTTATGTAAACTTTCCAATCCGTTATCATATAGCAAAACATTTTATTCATATTCAATTCAAGACACAAAAAGAAAGGGCCATATCGACCTTGATTTTAAAGTTAACAATATAGTATCTTAGAAAGTCCAAAGCTTAGAAACCCAAGCACGCATTAACTTTCCCGTGTCAATATGATATACAAAGTATCACGCCGTGGTTAATGTAAACGGATCACTGCACTTCACTGGCATACTTTGCTGACTATATGTACGTGATGGCAAAGCTTTCAAAAAATAGTAGTAAGCTATCTTCTATACTCAATATTATTATTCATTAAGAGAAATTGTAATTTTGTATATACTAATTTGAAAATCTTATTCTTGAATACTTTATATAACTACTTATTAGATAATATATTATAGTATTTAATACAAAAAATACACGCTAAAACAATTATCTAATATTATTATATTAATATAAATATAACAGATTTTAATATTTAAACATAATGTGATATATACATATAACGTAAGTATATGTATGTGTCAAACATATTTAACAATTCTATCAAGACCTTGCCAGTGTGTTCAACCATTTCAATCTACTTTTGAGCTCTTCATAGGGCTAGCTGGTTGGGTTCTACATTCAAGAAATTTAGTATATTTGTTAAAACTAGCTTTAACTCAAGCGGTTAGTGATATATTAACGCTTAAAAACCGGCATTTTAATGACTGACTCACTCACTCATCAAAAACCTAACCCGCTTCAAGGTGACATAGAAACTTGATATATAGTTCCAAAACAGACTATTATACAAACATACAGGAAATAATCAGAAAATTCGATAATTATCGATAATTACTATCAAGAACGTGAAAAAAGGTTAAGTATAAAAGTTAGATCAAATAATGTAGGAAAATATAAAGCGATTTTAAAGAAATTTGATATTAATGATTAACAGAAGTAGTTTGATGAGTAGAAGTTTGATCCTATTAAAAAATAAACGTGAAATGACAATGAGGGCCAAGTTAAAAGTTTGGTAATGCGTCGCTCTCGAATTTACCGACAAAACAATAGGAAATCTATATGGGTGCTGAGTTTTGTGCTCACTGAATTATTTAAGACAATTATAACCCATACTATTTATATGTATTCAAAATAACTGTAAATTAGGAAGGTACATATATTATTTGCTTTGTACGTACGTTTATACCTCTTGTATTACTAATATTAGTTACATAGACCGCATTGGTCAATACTGTGGCTGCGTTTCAATATCATTATTGTTCATTCACAGTCATTTTTCTCTTATTTTTTCATATTATTTAATACAGATGAAAAAGCACCTACCTATGTCGTATTATTGTATCACTCTGAAATTAATATCAAATATTCACGTCTAAGATCTCTTAGAGCACAAAAAATATCAAGCTTCTATTTCCAAGTTAAAGCAATCAAAAGAAGCGTTTATGTATCGTTTTTGCTGCATTTTGTACGAAGTTCGCTGCGTATATGAAACTTTTTCATAGAACTACATATAATTATGAAATTTGACGAGAAGTGAGAACTTACAGTACAGATAAAGAAATCAATTCAAAAATTGATATTTCATAGAAAAAAATCATTATAAAGTTATACAATATTACAGTGTATAAAATAAAACCTAATAGGTTGAATTTGTACCTGACTGAATTTGTAGATGACTGGATATTCCAGATTTTTTTTTTATTAATACACAAAATATATTAAGCACTATGATTATTTTTCAAATCAAATATTTTTTTAGCTCAGAAAAAGGAACACGTGTACACTTTGAAGTTTCTTTCGAGCCCATTTTCACAGCTGTGAGTACGGCTGAAGTGAGCGCTGTTATGACAAGGGATATCTTAACACCGTTTTTCCAAAATATTGGTGCAATACCAGCTACGTTGCATATCGAGGTATGGCATTATTTGAAAAACATTTATAAAATAAAATGTTTTCTTTCAATACGTAATTATAGTGATTTGTGTTTTTACAGGAAAGTTCCATGATTTCTTCACAGCCTCTAAAAGAAAGTGATGATCCTGTAACTGACGTACCCACAACCGAAGGAGTAACTTTTGAAGAAGAAGACCTGCGAGAGTGTTCTCCATTGACATTATCTTTATGTTCACATCTGCCTTATAATATAACAGCCTATCCAAATTTAGTGGGACATACATCTAAAGAAGTTTTGTTTCGCGATCTAGTCGCCTTCAGAGAGTTGCTAGACGCCGAATGCTCTCTTTTAGCGCAAGTAATTTCTTTTTTGTTTTTTTCCCGACTACAAGAAATAGTTTTTATTCAACCCAGATTTGACACTTCAGTAGTTTTATAAATAATTACGTACACTCTCCAACTGTGCTGAGTATAATGATAACTCGAGATAAAAAAAAATATAGTAGGTTACCTACATTAAGGTTTTTTGTATTAATATTTTAATTTTAAATAGTCAGTAGGTACATTTTTTTTTCGTTTTGATCTTCTATTTAAGTACATATTTATTAATAAGTGTATTTTATCATAATATGATTTAATTTTAATTTAGGATTTCGTCTGCCAAATGCTACAACCACGATGTGCCGATGAGAGGCTTGTTCGGCCATGCCGTGCTTACTGCCGCGCCTTTCATGCAGGTTGCGGGGCACGTTTGCCTGAACGTCTTCGTCCACATTTCGACTGTGCTCGATTTCCCGAGTACTACGGGCCAGGATCGTGCGCTCCAGAACCAGGTACTTAAAAAGAATAAAATAAAAATAAAATAAATCAGCAGGATAGGCAGAGGGAACCTAGTGTTAAGACATTCCGGTTCCCACTAGGCGCCGAATGTTGGAGGCATTGCGTGTTGAGTGGCGGAAATCAACGCTTTGCCTCGACATTACAGCGAGAAATGAAAATAAAAAAATATATATAAATATTTTGTTTTCTCAAGTGGGGATCGAACTCATAACTTAATGAGAGAGATTTTATTATCTTATATATGCTTTTGCGTTCGCTTATACGACCAAACTAAATCTAGATACTTTTAACTTTAATACGTCATCAATAATAATGTACCCATTCTCCTGTTGCAAAATAATAAAGTATAATTAATCGTGGTCGTAGCGCGGATGAACAGTGCCTCACAAACGCGGTGGTTATGGGTTCTCTCTCCATTCGGAGGATTAAAATATAAATAATTTTCATATCTAATCTGGTGAAAGCGTTGACTTGAAGTCCGACACTCAATAGAATATTAGATAAAAAATGGTGACGGAGAGGCAGTGTCTTAGCACTTCCATTTGCCTACCCTGCTATAGAAGCGTTAAGCTGAAAAAAATAAACCAAAAAAATACACATGTAAAAATTGTAAACGCACATACATAGGTAAAACTGTGGTTTCATTTAAAGTGGTGCTGACACTTCCACCTGTATAAGACCGCCACTCAACATTCAAGATGGTTCTCAGGATTCTGCGGGATACAGCGTGAAGCTTATCATAATTTTATTAATAAGAAATAATTGCGTTATAATTGTTGCTTTTTTATAATCCAACATTTTAGTATTTTTTGTTGATTTTTCCTAATGTCACGTCAAGTGGCATGGTCGGCCTTTCGTCAATAACTGAGCTATAATTCGTATGTAGTCCAGAGCAAGCAAAATTCCAAATAGTTAACTCGTGGTATCATCACCTCTTAAAACGCCGAATCATTTTTAAGTTCTATGAAATTTGAATACAATGCTTATAATGAATATTAGATTGCACGGGCGGCCTGCAAAGGCTTGCGCTGTCCCGGCGGGCCTGTGACGGGGTGCCAGACTGCGCGGACGCGGCGGACGAGCGCAGCTGCGCGCACTGCGCGGCGGCCGGCGCCGGAGCCCTGCGCTGCGCGCTGCTGCCTCGCTGCCTGCCGCCACACCTGCGCTGCGACGGCACCCCCGACTGTGCGGACGGTAGCGACGAGAATGGATGCTGTGAGATTTTAAATATTGATACTTTGAAACATGATAATGATATAGAACAAACGATATGAAAAATTCATATTTAGCAAAGTAAACATACTCTTGACCGAAGACCGACAATCTTTGTTATTTATAATAGCTTCATAAAAAAGCTTTAAGAGTACTTTTAGTTTAGCTTTCCACTTAACTCAACAACACTACACTGAATGTAAGGTTGTACCTACAGATTGTCGAAGTTTTTAATATTTTAAATGAAAGCATGTTTACAAACGATATAAAATTTTACAACAAAATTACGTCAGACACAAAATAATTCCTGAAATTGTGTAATTTTTTCAGTGTGGATATCTCGTTCTCTGGCTACATGGAAACGGGAGACCAGCGAGACCACGCTGGGGGCAGTGCGGAGCCGCGCCGGGTACGCGTTGTGGGCGGAGCGCGGCCGCGCCGGCAAGATCTGCGCTGCGCCCTACGAGGACGACAGACGCGCTCTTATGAATGTTGCGACATCTTTATGTACCGCTCTCACATTTAAGTAAGAATTTCGAAACTCTACTAATCTTACATATAATATTATTTAACACAGTTTTATTACATATATTCACGATAAAATCAGTACTATTCTGTAAAGCTTACTTTCATTGTTTGACAATAGATCGGCCATCTCAGCGGAGGCCGTCCTAGATACTGAAAACGAGTCTGATGAGGATATGACAGAAACAGTCACGCAACATAGTACCCGTGAAGATACACACGAGTATGTGGAGGTCGTTGACCCGTCCGCACCAGAAATCTCATTCATTAAAAGTGAATGTCCACAGCGGAAAGTGATTAGAATTGTCTGCGATCAGTTAGGTAAGCGGTTATACGTTTGAATGTTTACAAACTTCTTTGCTTAATATTAATATGTATTTTTATTAAATAAACAGATAAATACATATAAGTACTGTTGTAAATATAATATTTTTCTTGAACGAACAATTCTTCCAGAATGCGGTGTACCGTCAGCTAGAGGTGGTCAATCTACTGCAGGTGTGGAAGGCTTGCCGCGGTCGGCGCGCCCTGGCGACTGGCCGTGGCATGCGGCGTTACTTCGGTCCCATGTGCACGCCTGCGACGGCGTCCTTATACACCCTAATTGGCTCATCACTACGGCTTCCTGTTTCCAGGTGCTAATAATTACTTTGCTTGATATTCCTTAAACCTAAATAATAATAAACCTTAATAACAGTAGATGAATATAAAACCTAAAACAATTTATTGACTAAATTTTAATATAAAGTACCTAAATTAAAATATATTAAAACCAAATCCAAATCAAATCAGCTTCACGCTGTATCCCCACACACAGCAGGATAGGCAGAGAGAACTAGTGTTAAGACACTCGCTTCCTCACTTTTCGCCGAATTTTGGAGGCGTTGCGTGTTGAGTGACGGAACACGCATACGCATTTTACCATTTTGCTACAGGAAAGACAATGTCATTTTTAGAAACCCATTTATAGCTGATACCGCGTAGTTAATTTTGGTATTTTTTTTAAATATTTAACAATAGCTAACAGAATACATTTTACCTATTAAGTTTCAACTGTGATTATTACATACTTTCACGTTCAGATTTTTGCCATCCCGCTATGAAACTCTAAGAGCTTATTACAATAGTGTAATATTTTTACGTTTGGACCAATAAACATATTTGAATTAATTAAATTAATGTTAAAAAAATCACAGATAAGGATGTGTTAAATTTACTACATCATTTTTATTATTTTAATAAACATTTCTTTGTTCAAATATCAGGGCCAGCCAAAAGCAGAATGGACTGCAAGACTAGGCACAGTAAGGATACAAAGCACTACTCCATGGCAACAAGAACAACGTATAGTAGGAATGGTTCGTTCTCCGGTGGAAGGCAGTATGCTAGCAATGGTCAGACTGGAAGAGCCAGTGGAAATGACTGACTTCGTCCGTCCTGCCTGCCTCCCAGAAAATGGATACAAAATGGATGAACATGGTGGAATTTGTAATACACTAGGTTGGACTAGGAACCGCGATCAGTTACAAAGAGTACACGTGGTGCCAACTTCCATGAACACCTGCGAGAACGTCAGTATAGCCACTGGGAATGGAATATGTGCTGAACCATTGTATGATCAAGACGATTGTGATGTAAGTATTAAGTTTTTTTTTTCAGTTTTATGCTTGTTGCTGCTTTTTCCGTTTTATCCCCTATGTAATATTGTAGGCAGAGGGAGCCTAGTGTTAAGACACTCCGCTCCCCATTTTCGGTGTATGGAGGCATAGCGTATTGAGACACCAGAGCGAAGAAAATGAAAATATAAAATATTTAATTTCCTCCAATGGAAATCGAACCCACAATCAGTCGCGTTTAGTCACACGCTTCCCCGACTGGCCCCCATAAACCCACAACTAAACATTATCAACAGAAAATAATTTAATAGGGTAATCATTATTCATGTATAATTTTAAATTTACAGGAAGAAGAATATGCTGGCAGCTCTATGATGTGCTTCGATGACAAATCCAAACACTGGTCGTTGATTGGTGTGAGTGGTTGGCGGATTGCTTGCTCCAAAATTGGACTTGGTCGCCCTCGAATATACGATGTAGTGATGTCTCATATAGATTGGATCCGAAGGACTATTTCAAATTCTTCAAGATGACTTATTAAATAATACTAAAACAAATATTTAAAAGACTGCAACAATGACGTTTAATGTCTACACGATATTCTCTTTTTTTTTATGACTCTTCGAATCAAATCAAGCAAAATATTCCTTAAATAAAATAATCTAATTTCAATAAATTATTTTAAGGCCTATATTTACAAACTTATAAATATATATATATGCACTGTTAGCTTTATAAAAAAAATAAATCTTGTTTGGTAAAGAAAAATTTCAAAAATTTTTCCTCTATCTGGTTAAACAAGTGTTGAATCCTGCCACATAACACTTATTAGTTTAGTTACACGATGTCCTAAGAGCGATATAACGTTGAGAATAGGCTGTAATATAGATTTGTTAATAATTTCAATAGTAAGTTTGATATTAATAAGAAAAAATCTCATTTTTTAAGATTAATCAAAGCAATTAAGTGGAATAAAAAGTAAAAACAAATAATTTTAATAAAGGATTTAAAATTTAAAAGAAAATTAATTAGAAGTTTAAAGGTACATATAAGAAAAATAAGCAGTTTAAAACCTTTAGAGGCCAAAAACATAAAATTTCTGTTATTTTTATAAACTTAATATTTTAAATAGGAATTAAGACATCTTAATATATTAAGTCTTTTTTACTTTTATAAATTTAACACTTTGTGATTTCAAAGTTATGATAAGTTTATCACTATACATCATTTTTTATTCTCATTATAATATGCCATCATGTTAAAAATTTATTTATTTTTGACTTAATTTTAATAAATCACATTTTATGATAAAAATATCAGAATAGTAAATATAAAATAAGATAGTGCCTAAAAAATAAATATAAGTTGTAGATAAGTAATTATTACATACAAATTGTAAATTTTATTGTAAATATATTTCAAAGTAATACCAAATTGTTAATAAATTAATTTATGTACCATTGTAGTTTTATTTAAACATAATATTTTTGTTCATGAGGCCAGTCGCAGCGCAAGGGCACAAAGTGTGACTGTACAACCGACTGGTTGTGGGTTCGATCCCCACTCGAGGAGATGAAATATTTACTTAAATTTATATTTCCATTTCTTCACTCTGGTCTTGAGGCAAAGCACGGCGTTGAATACTGTCACGCAACAACGAATTTGGCAGAAAATGGGGAACAGTGTCTCAACACTAGGGTTCCTCTGCCTACTCTGCTGTGTGCAGGATACAGTGTGAAGCTGATTTGATTTTTGTTCATAAATAAATATATGAAAATCAAAATTTTAAAGACTTAACAAAATGTATTATCTTTTAATTCTTTAACTGCTTCAAAAAAAATCATTAAATATCACAAAATGATTTTAAAAAGCTGGGACAGTTGTTTGTTCAATCCCCACTCGAGGAAATGAAAAATTTACCCTACTTTGCTGTGTGTGGGATACAGAGTGAAGCTGATTTTAAAAAGTTATATTCAGATAAAATAGTAATTTTACCTTGTCAAAGGTCTCAAATAATAGCTTATCTTCCTATGGGGCTAAATCAATTAGTGCAAAGCTCTGATGTTAGAGGCAAGCTCATTAAAATGTTTTATGTAATCATTTAAAATTAATAAACTTATAATGCTTGCAATATAAATACAGAATAATATACTAAGTCATAATATTGTCAGATCATTTATTGAGCTGAGCGAAGCAAAGCTCTTACTGGTCAAAAGTGTGTATTGTTGTAATGCTACTCCTCCTAGATCAATAAATCTAAAAGCTTTGAAATTTTGCAGGAATATTGTGGGTGATGTGGTGATCCCAGTGAAGTAGTTTGGTGATAATTGTAATTGTAGTTTTTGTGTAAATGGACAAAATGTGTGGAATGTTTTGAAATTCACGTGCACAGATTAATTCAATAGCGCAAAATTTTGTTCAACAAAGATTCAGTCAACTCCTAGTATATTTCATGTATTTATCAATTATTTCCTTATCATGGTTATTTTAGACAATATAAGTAAATTAAAATTACAAGAATTTAGTTAACTACATTTTATTATATACACATGTTTACAGTTAAGTAACTTTTTACTTCAGTATTCCTTCTTCTTTAAGCTCCTTTCTTACCTTTTCCTGCATATTATCAGGCAAATTTTGTAATTCTTTGTTGATATAATTATGAAGATCTACTAAAGGTTGATAATGCATGTGAACTAATTGAGATCCAGCTATCATTGAAGCCATCGCAGCTATCGAAAAGGATATATATTGACCCCATGTTACACCAGCAGGCATTTTAAGTCAGAGTATATTTCTGAATTTTTTCTTCAACGATATCTTTAGCTTGTCTTTTCTTGAAAGTATTATAAAAATTTACTTCACCAACTTTCCAATTTATCATTGAATATTCTAAGGCTGCTCCCAAAACAAAGAATACGGGCAGAAATCTATAAATACCAAGATGTTTCTTGCCTGGCCATTTATCAACAAATTTTTGAAACCATCCAATTCTCATTTTATGATCAAATCATTGACATTCTTACTAATATTTAATACTTCCTGAATAGTATTTGCATATAAAATAGGAATACTTTACATAATCACATATAACCTGAAAAATAAATATAAAACCAGCAGAATGTACTCTGTGACCTGCAGTCTACCACAGAACACATCACAGAACACATATACCCAAAGTGGAACACATATACCCAAAGGGCAGTCTTCACTTCTCAGTCCGAATAAGGGATGTTCAAAATAATCGATTTTTTCTAAATCGATTGTCTTTAAAAAAAAATACGTTTGTCGTTTATCATTTCAGTTTATTTTAGTACTAGGTAATTATAAAATAGAACTGAATATTTGTGACAATCATTATTTTATTTTTTTTAGGCTAGCCGCACACATACAATAATATTGACAATTATATTGTTAATATATTGCCCCGCCTACCACACAATATTATTAGAAATATTTCGTTGTAAAATCTGTCGTAGTCGCTCAGTAGCTTTATTTGTATGTGTACGTGTTAAATGGATAAAAAGAAAAAGCCATTGCTTTAGTTATTGTATTTAGCTTACAAAAAAAGATTGATCAAATACTGAATGAGAAAAAAACCAACGCCAAACGTGTAAGCCTGGCCGCACACGTACAATAATATTACCGATAAAGTATGTATTGTTAGTAAAACTACGTGTATGCAGCCGATTTCCAAAATTATTATAGATTTCCAGAAATTCTGTTGTAGTTGAAAACAAAAAAAATTAAAAGAGGCGAACACTTCTGCTTTTTATTCAAGATGGATGACGAAAACAGTATAAATAGCGAAAATTATGTTCCTACGGAAAAACTATGTTAAATGGAGTTCATTAAAACATGGCAGAAAATTTATCCAGAGCTATAGGATGCATCTATTGAAGCATGATAAAGGTAAAAATATTGTGCGCTAGAAAAGCTTCTCGAAATTTACAAAATAAAATTAACCCAAATAGAGATAATAGTTTTTGAAAGTGGCTATCCCTCATCTTCATTTAATTTTTTTAATCATTCTCTGTTAGTAAAACGAGCTTCACGCTGTAGACCGCACACAGCAGGGTGGCTAGAGGGAACCTAGTATTAGATACTCAGTTCACAAAGTCACTCTGTTGTAGTTCATTAATAATATTGAAATTATAAAACTCAGTTTTATTGTAAGCCAAATATAATAACTAAAGCAACGGCTTTTTTCTTTCTATCCATTTTAGATTTAACACGTACACATACAAATAAAGCTACTGAGCGTCTGTATCAGATTTTACGAGAAATATTGTCAATAATATTACGTAGGGTGCGGGGCCATATATTGAATAGTAATATTTTGAATATTGTATTGACAATAATATTGTGTGTGTGTGGCTAGCCTTGGAATTTGTGGGTGTTTACTGGCCTCCTGTTTGAGCCGAGTCAGTGTTTACATGTCACTGACATCATGTCAGTGTTTGTCGAAGCTGGGCATACCTTCACAAACGTGTAAGCTGGCTATTGTATTATATTTGTAAGTGGCAATCTTTATCAAATTCAAACTTCAAAACAAAATAATAAATATAAATTATTATAATAATTCAGTTCAAAATGTTTCGCTTTAAATCATATAAATTACTATTTTTACAGTGAAATTATGAAAATATTCAAATCGGAAAAAGAATATAAAAAGTTTTTTACGGATGTAAATCCTATAAAATTATCTGAGAGCCGATATTTGAAAATAAATACAAAATGTTGGGGAATTTTAACAGATTATTTTATAGAGTCAGTAAAAATTAACCGTTACAAACCAGACGATGTATCAGCAACAGCAGTGTTGAAAATTGGTGATGTTTCAGGACAAGTCACGTGTGTATTGAAAGGAAAAACAATAGGCCTCCTGTTTGGATTAACAGAAACTGAATGGTCTGAGATTGAAGAAGTCTGTGATTGTGGTCAGCAACTGTTTTTTAGATATTTTAAAAATGGTCTTAGTGAGAACTTTAGTTGTGAACAGAAACATTTTTACAACTTTTGTTTAAATAATCAAAAAGAAGATGTGTTCGCTGCTATATTTTGCAGAACATATAACACGAGGAATAAAGATAAGACTGATGCATTTCTTAATATTTTTGAAATAAGAAAAACAAATAGTGATGTATTAGACATATATTTAAATTATATTAAAACAAAATCATGATTAAAAATCTTATGAATTATTTTGTTCCTTTGTTACCATATATGTAAAAGAAACTATAGCTATACTAACAAAATTTTATCATTGAAAATTAAATAATCTGTATGTAATCTATATTATTGTAGTCAAAATTAGCATGGTCAATTTAATATAATCAATGCTATATAGTATCTATCATTGTGTTATTTATGCATTTTATTTTAATTTCTGTCTTTTTTATCTTCACCTGAGAACAAAGTGTGAAGACACTTTCATTCCCCATTTCCTGCCATATTCTAGAGGCTGGAAATTTCATTTCCTCAGGTGAAAACCAAATCAAATGTGTTTCAGTCGCTAAAATTAAATAAAATAAATTTACACAAATTAAATTAATCAAATATTAAGTGTTATTAGAAAACGAAAAAATAATTTCATTATTCATGCCCAATTTAATTAAAAAAAAAATGTTTTGTTTATCCATTTCAAGATTGTTCAATCCTAACTTGAAGATTGAGCCGATTGAAAGCTTAAAGTAGTCTCATGCTCCCACTGTGCCACAACGGCATCATATGATAATATTAATTAATACTCATGGCTTATATTGCCTTTCTACTGTTTTATGTCTTAGAATTACAAATTTTATTAATTGTTTTACAATATAATAATAGAACATGTATGACAAATTCTGCTATTGGTTATTTTGTTTGTTAAATTACTTTTGCTCTATATACCGTCTATACTAGTAATTTTTTAAAACTATGGTGTCGGAACTCTGTTACGAATTTACACGAATTTTTGCTCTAGTTCTCCTAAGTATTCTAGCAGGCATATTAATATTTATTTCGTTTTTAGAATTCTGTATCTAAACAAAACCGTTGAAATACGAGTCGATTTCATCTGCCGAAGTTTCCACGCTATATACTTATAGCCTAGACTTGCGCCTTGAGACCGTAAACTGAGCGTTAAATTCTTTTTGTTTTACATTTTCTCGAAAAGTATAAGACCTAATTAAGTACTAATAAATAAATAAATCAGCTTCACGCTGTATCCCGCACACAGCTACGTAGGCAGAGGGAACCTAGTGTTAAGACACTCTGTTTCCCACTTTCTGCCGAATTCTGGAGGCATTGCGTTGCGTTGAGTGGCGGAACTCAACGCCGCGCTTGTCCTCGACACCAGAGCGAAGAAATGGAAATATATAGTCGGTTTTACAGTCACACTTTGTACCCCTGCGCCATTGACTGACCTCAATTACGTACTATAAAAGCCAGTTTATCTTCATAAAATTATGATGGAGTAACTTTTTGTATGGTATAGTTTGGCTCTTTGAGTGTGCCAGTTGAACACATAGCCAATGTCACGTTGTGCGGAGAAGACACGAAGAAGTTTGAATGGTAATAAAGAGATAAGTAATGTTACACAGTGAGTAACTTTTGATCGTAACTTTCAATATCCATGTCAAATAAAAAACGGTGAAATAAACTTTGCAATTTTCAATTATTTTTTGTCAAAAAAATGGCTTGTTGTGACTTATTTGTGCCCAAATAAGTGTGGCTGTAACGCGAGGGTTGTGGGTTCGAACCCACCTGAGTGGGCTAGTTATAAAATAATTATTATTAATATTTAATTTAGTGATAATAATTCAATTCAATTCCCAAAAATATGCCATTTTTTTATCAATGTTTTCTTATGACATTAGTAAACCAACTTTACAGACAACCTGTTTCTTATTTATCTCTGTAGTGTGATTCGATCCCCTTACCGCGTCTATTTTGAATTGCACTTAAGTGTGTCACGATGAGGTCATGATACCAAGTCGCCCGCATTTTGAATATAAAGTAACTATTATATATAAAGTAAATATTCACCAAAACTCACACATAAAATATAACGTATTATATAAATAAGTACTTACATAAGTATATGCTAGCTACATTTTATAAACACAATGTACGTTTCCCCGTGTCGCTGCGCCATGACAGCCTCTAAATTAAACAGATAGTGCACTAGTCGATTTTTGAGATTAAAGTTTGGCTTAAGCCGAAATATTTATATTATATATTTTGATGATCTGCAGCCGCCTATACGCTAATGTATGTACAATACAGTATGTGCTTTATATAACAGTAATTTCTGTTTTGTTAATTTGATAATACACATTATTTATAGCAGGTGTCTATTGTTTTAACAAGCTCTCGGGAGATTATTTATATAGAAGTGCAATAAAGAAATAATCACCAATAGAATTAACATATAGTAGATATAAGAGTATGTACCTAATATGGTCGAAATAAATAAATTTATAATTGTTGAGTAGTGTTATGTACAAAGGACTGATTTAACTAATAAAGACTTTTTGATTTCAAAAAAAGAAACATTGTATTTACAAAAAGGCTTATGGTGTGCCATATTACCAAAACTTACAATTTTTTATGGATAAAGGCAAGGCAAACGAGCGTACGGGTCACCTGGTGGTAAGTGATCACCGCCGCCCAGGACCCCGTGCCACACCAGAGGAGCTACAGGTGCGTTGCCAGGTTAAAGGTGGAGATAGACGACTTTTTGAAGGTACCCAGTTCGTATCGACCTGGAAACACTGCCGCACTAAATATAATAAAGGTTAAATTTAATACATATATTTAATCTGATAAGTGATAAATTAAATACTAACTTCATAAAACATACCATTTGGCATGTCGCAACAACGCGGAGTGCGTAGGAAGCAACTCGGTCTGGGTACTGGGTAGTAGCTAAAATCTGTAGTGGGCGTTGACATCGAACTGGTGCCTACAATGTTTTTGCTAAGAAGAAATAAAGATATTAAAGTGTAAGGCAACGTTTCACGTATATGCGAGGTATATAGACTCTATAGAGCCGGCAGTAGGCTTCGCGCCGCGACCACGAGCGAACGTGAACGCGTATTAAAAGTTAAGTTAGATTTTAAGTGCACATCATCTGCGTGTGTAGCTGCAGCGAACGAAAAACGAAAACATTCACTCACTGAGATGGAAGTGGCGGGTCAATGGCGTCGGGAGTGGGCCGGGACAGCTGAATACGGAAAGGTGAGTCCTGCGTGGGCACCCTGGATTTTAAATCAATTCATTAATTTAACTAACAAAGCAACATTTGGCTTCACTTCTGGCTAGTGACTGCTGACTATATTGTTGCAAAATTTTGCTTTTAGAAGCTGAAAATTACATAGAGACAAATTGAAAATATATTTCATGTTTTCAAAATCCATTAACATCGTCACAAGAAAAGGATTATGGCATTTAAGTTTACAGGCGGTCATTGCCAAAAGTATAAACTTGTCATTTCCTTATATGGCTTAAAAACTTAACGCGGTTCGATCGTTCGAGCAAGTAATATCTTCTGATAGGCGAAAATGACTCATCTAGACTGGTGCTCATAAGGTCAACATCTGTGTACTCGTTTTCTGTATCGCAACTGGACCAGTTGTTTTTTTTTTTTTGGGATATACCAAAACAAGAAATACGATTAACTATCTTAAAAGGTTTATGTATCTATGTGTGTGTTGGCATAAAAATCTAAAAATCTTAACTGTAAATTACTTACTAATAAAATAAGTGCATAAAAAATAAAGTAATTATCATAAACAAGATAAAATTAGTCATATTAAGTCCTAGTATCTTGTCATTGAATATACAATTACTTATTACGTATTCTAAAGGTTCCTAAGGGGACACCTATACCTATACTTAGTATATGTTCTGATTATGCGTCTCTTGTGGTTATAGCGACTAATCCAATTGATAGCCATTCATCATGAACAATATTTTTTATTAAAATGTTATAATATACTGTATATTTAATACCTATTAACATATAAATTAAATATAAAATGAAATTTTAAATAAACTGTAAGATAGAGAAAGTTTCTAAGAAAATTAAGTTATTAAGTAGTATTTACTGAGTAGTTACAAAATTTCTAAAGCAAAATTTCACTTCCCACTAATACATTATACATATACGCATTGTTCACTATCTATTTCCTTTACTCAATCGGAAGCTCGAAAGATGACTATTATGTGTGAGAGCGCTAACGCGTTGATGTCTTTTTCTTTTCTCTATAGAAAACGCATATATTGACTACTAATTATTGGTTATTCATATTTTTATCTAATATAATAATAATCCTAGTATTTAAGATTATAGGAAGTAAAACGGAACAAAACAAATATATACCAATTTAAAAGAATCAAAAGATTTAAATTTGCTACATCTTATGACGAAATTATGTGCAATATCCCGGAAATCCTGCATAAAGGTCATTCGGAGGCTTTGTTTACCGAATATCAAACGCATTATATATTATTAATTTTGTGATTAAATGCCAGCACAAATTTGTTTAGCAACTTAATGGCGTACCTATAAGTTTTTGTAAGTTCATAAAAAAGTTAATGAAACTTTAGAATTCCTTTTTAAGTACCGACATAGTTTCAAAATTGTGAAACATTTTATCTTCTGTTGAGTTATAGTACTTAAGAACGTGAAATGTTTATTCTCAGAAATATAAAAATCTTCAATTCAGCGTGGGTGACTTGTTTTAGAACATGATCTAATACTTATAAGTAAAATATTCTTATTGGATATCCCCATAGCATTACCTAGAAATTTCATCATTTATCACAAATTTTTCGCGCGTCATATATTCGTATATATGTATATAAAATAATAAAAAAATATATAGATTTGTTTATCCGACACCGTGACTCAGTATTTTAGCGTAAAATTTGTGTTTTCCGCGGTGGTTTCTACTTTCAACGTCATCTAATTATGAATGTGAAGCGTTACTCCCAGCGTTTGCAAATGTCAACGACCATGCATCGCGCCATACGTCGGCCCCCGCGTCTTACATCCGTCCGTCCGTCCACCGCTAACTGGTCATTTATTTAAAATTCACACATTTCTAATGAACTCTTAGTATGTACTTGTATGTATATAAGGATGACCGTTATGTATTATAACATAGCATATGTACAACAACATAAATAAGTTGCAATAAGCGTATAAAAAATTCGACGTAGCTTGATAAGAACGTATGACTTAGTGGTCAGAGCGCCTGGTTGGTTTCCAGGAGGCACGGGTTCCCGCTATGTTAATATTTTTATACGTTTTCTAAATATGTATTTTTCGTGGAATGGAAGGAAGTATTTAAGTGTGGAATAACACTTTAAAAATGTTAAAAAACATATGTACACAAATATATACATTATTTGCTCGCAACTTGTGGGTTGCGTAGTGACCTTAGATTTGGTTTCAGTCAACACATGACGTCACTTATTTCTTTGATCTCACATCACCTTGATCCATTAGTTAAACCAGTAATAAATTGGCCGTTGTTATTTATAAATATGTATATGATATACAATACATATTTATGAATGTTTAAAAAAGTTTTGCGTTATAATTTTCAATCAAATGTTGTTATTATATTTGGAATTTATATTCGTTCTTATAAATAAACTATTTATAGCTGTTTTAGTCCCTTAAAAGCTGTGATAGCTATAAGTACAATTGTATTAAGAGTAGTATAGCCACATATTAATAAAAAATATTATAAGTCATGGCGCAGTGGCACAAGTGTGACGTCAGCGACAGGTTGTGGATTAGATTTCCACTCAAGGAAATTAAATATTTAATATTTTTATTTCTTCGCACTGGTGGCGTTATAGTAATTCCCGCTACTCAACACGCAGTGCCTCCAGAAATCGCCGGAGAGTGGGGAGAGGAGTGTCGTAACGCTAGGCCCTCTGCCTACCCTGCTTCGGAACACAGCGTAAAGCTGAAAAAAAAGGTTTCTGTTACAATTATTATTATGGTTTTTAAACAAAGAACAAAAATACGTCTGCAGGATTTTATCCTTGTAGAATGGCAATCACAGTTACCATTTCATTTCGCCCCCGCGCACAGGTCATTCACAACAATAACTTTACACGTACCTGTTGTGAATGAAGGTCAGCACGAGAATGTGCAAGTTATTTAATTCGTTGCAATATTCTGATGTAGACGTAACGCAGACGATATATGTATAATACGATAAATAATAAGTTTCAATCAATATAGCGCTCACGTAGAATAGGTAAAAGTGCAGTTACGTAGGTAGTAGGTTACTACTACTAGTATATCTATATTAAAAAAAATTAAATTAAATTAAATTAGCTTCACGCTATATCCCGCACACAGCAGGGTAGACAGAGGGAACCTAGTGTTAAGACACACCGTTCCCCACTTTCTGCCGAATTCTGGAGGCATTGCGTGTTGAGTGGCAGAGTTCAACGCCGCGCTTAACCTCGACACCAGAGCGAAGAAATGGAAATATAAATTTAAGTAAATATTTCATCTCCTCGAGTAGGGATCGAACCCACAACCAGTCGATTTAACAGTCACTCTGTACCCCTGCGCCACTTTCGTTACATTATATCTATATTTTCATCTTACAGATTCTCAAAGTAATCCATTTTAAAACTATAAATTAAACTAATTTGATTTAAATCACAGATGTGATTTAAATTTTGCAATCTCGATTTATCTTATACGATTACAGTTTAAATTACAACAGTTATTTAATACCCATTTGGTAATTTTATTGCAATATGTGTGGAGTGTTCACGTGTGGATTTGATATACTTAGGTATACATTTATATGGTTTGTTACGTAAATTATACAATACGATTCATTATAACTCTACATACAGGTGCTTTTAAGAAATTATACGAATGTGTGACATGAAAGACAGTAAAAAGTTTCACATTTTATTTCACAAGTACTTTTTCAAAGTCCAGGCCCTCTGGAAAATAACTCTAGATACGCCTTTGTGTATACTCGTAGGTATGTATATCCTTATACAAAATCATTTTATATCAACAAATATGAGTTAAATATATAATGAATATAAAAAAAATCGGACAAGCAAGATCGGGATCGCCCACCGAGTGTTCCGTACAATTAGTGCATCATAAAAAATGAATAAAATATGTATTGGAATATGTACACTAAGCTCTGATACCTCACTTGAAGATGCGGCTTTAATACCAAATTTTGCCTTCTTTTAGGCTCTTATTTTTTAGGACTAAATTACAAATATATAGTTTTTAGCTTTTTTCCTGAACAAATACTACCTGTAGATGCTAGCTGCCAAATTTAATAATTCTAGGTCAAATAGAAGTATTATTTTAATTTTGATTCCCTTCATAGAGTCGAAATACGCGTTTTTTGCGACATAAACTGCCATATCTTTTTTCTAAGTAAATATAGAAATATGTTTTTTATCAGGAAATCATGGGGCCATAGATCTGAGTATATATTTTTAAGTTTAACACGACGTCTCCAAGCGATCCAGAGATAAAGACTCTTGACAGACAGAAAGACAGACGGACGCACAACAAAGTTATCTTATAGGGGTTCCTTTTTTCCTTAAAATAACGAAACCTTAACTAAAGAACTAAAAAACTAAAGTATTTTTGTACTATTTTTAACACCATTCTATATATTTGATACTAACAGAACATAACAAAAATTAATATATACGTAAGAACTATTAAGAAAATGTCGATTACATTAAACAATAATAAATATCTAATATCAATCTTTGAATTTATCAAATGAAAAATGGTCATCATATTAAAAACTTGGTCTTTGTTTTACCGAAAACAAAAAAAAATAAATATAATCATTTTCGCTAGTGGAAACGGGCAAACAATCGCGTTTACTGATTGGATTTCAATTTTCAATTATTTTCATTTTTCAACAAAAACTGCTCGCCATATTGAATAAGTTTTGCTAAAACAGTATATAATTAATTCTTATAGGTACTTAACTAAACTAAATTTTTTCACGACATACTCTATTTTCTTTGTTTTATTTGTCAATGCAAAATGTTCATAACTCTAAACAACTTTTATGAAGGCAGTACTGCATCTTATTTTACAGTTTAGCTGAACTATTATGGTCCTATATCAAGTGAGCTAGTGTACTGCCCGTGCCCAGCCCTAATAGTTGTACAAAGATAAAAGTTTCATGCATATCCAGTCCAGTAATTCTTAAGATGTACTATCAGAATTATAAACTGATAAAAATACTTTTAAAATCATGATGAGCTAAATTTTATTATAAATATTTTTAAATATTATATTAAAATTATTTTATTTGCAGGTTACAGAGGGTGGTGTAACGAGACGGGTAGCTCGGGCGATGGAAGTATTGCACGCAACCGCGCCAGGTGCGCGGGTTCGTGTAATGAGAGCAGCTTATCATTCATCTGCTGGGCCAGGAGCACCAGCATCTTCCTATTTAATGCATTCTTCCAGAAAAGTAAGTCCTACTTTTCAGTAACAAAATACACCTTCTTTTGTAATATTCACAATTCTGTTATTAATTTTGTTATTCTCACTTTTACAGGTGCTCTCGTCCGGATATAATTTTCTAGAGCCATCATCATTGCCTACTCAGCCATTGGAAATTTCTTCCACACCTTTAGAAGCATCACCTGAGAGTGAAATTGGAAATGAAGGGTATAAAGTGACTGAACCAGACGACTATGACATTTCTGAACCATCTAAGTGGCGCGGTTCTGCAAGAATAAATTCAATACGAATGCCTAGCGAGGAATCATCTTCTACCGATAATGCAAGTATAATTGATCTCGATTCAAGAGCAAGTAGCAGAAGTACGTTGCGAAGGAGAAGTAATGAAAAAGAAGATTTACATAGAATTCATCATATCAGCACAAGAGTATCTCCATTACTTGACGCACCAGTAGCGCTAAGCACTTTAAAATATACTTCTATCTTAAATGGTAGTGATGACTGGAATAGTAGAAGAAAAAGTTATAGTTTCGAAGACACTTCGCCTGTAGACTATATATCCCCTAGCAATACTTTGTTTACTAAAGATTCATCTACAGACAGCGGAATATGTAAATCATCTGAAATTGTCAATGACAACTTGAGTAATATAATGAATACACGAAACAGTTCTAACGTGGCAAGAATGGATTATATTCAAGAAGAGAATTTTAAAGATTGGCTGTCCAAAAATAGATCAAATTCCTACAAAAGATCAACATCATCTAAAACTAGAGAAGTACCTTTAACAGAACCCAAAGTCATTGAGGACAAAATTACGCTGCAGTCATCTGGCAAAGTAACAATTACTTTACCAATTGACGTTTACAAAGATAAATATACTGAAATGAAGACCTTAGACGACAGCGACAAAAAGACAAAAAAAGTGGAATTTTGTAAAACAGAACTACATTTTGCAGTAGATACTGGAACTGTAAATATTATAGAAACTGATGAAAAACCTCCGCCCTCTAATGACTTTAGAAAACGAAGAAGCGCTTTTGTGCCCCTAAATGATAAAATCGATAGATCAATTACACTTTTTGGGGAAAAGAATGATGTGCTGGATAACTTCCAGAATAAAGAACATTGCGCTACAAACAATGATTTGCGCGATTCCGATGAGAATATAGCAGCTACAAAAAGTATTCTCAAAAATAAAATTCCGAAACCCAAGCCATATCTTCTTGGAGAAAACATGGTATTTGGGAGTTGCGATGAGAGTCTGAACGAATGTAGCCTAAACAGTAGTAGTCGAGATACTTCTACGACTAACGCCGTTTCTTTAATTAATAAACAGCTACAAGCTGAAAGAGAGCCTAGAAATAAATGTGTATCTAGTTATGATTATGTATCAAGTCCCTTAGAAGTTATAAAACCAGTCAGGACAGGAAATAAAGGTAGGTAATTTTATTTTTATTTCATATATATTTTTCTATTTTAAAAATAAATTAAAGAGATTTCTATTTTACTGTTGAAACCTACTTATATTATGCAATTTGATTCATTTCAGGTCCACAATTTTTTAGTGACTTTAACCATGCAAATTTAACAAATGAGTCGGTTTTTAATAAGCCTTCAAACGATATAAAGAAACCTTTAAGCATTTCATCATCGGGTACATCAAAAATAAGAGAATTACGTGGGTCAGATTTAGCTTACTTCGGAGTCGATGAAAATATAAAATCCAAAAGCATTCATAGTCAAGACAATTTACAGGAAGAAGAAATATTTCAGTCGGTTAAATTGGTACAGCAAATATCCAATAGTGTGTGTAATAGCGAAGCGGAATCTGATGACACTTCAGAATATCAAAATATTTCCTTTAATTCTAAATCAAAAATTGTTCCCATTCCAAAGCCACGATCAAAATATATTGATGATATTGAAAAAGTAAGGGAACCACGAAAATTAAAACCTATCATAGAACAAGATACTCAAAAAGTATTACACGTCAATCGAAGCAAAATCAGTACCAGAACAGAAGAATCTAAAAGGCAACAACGTACAGTAGAATCACCTAAAAGTTCGACGTCTAAATCAGTCCCAGCAAACTTTAAAAACAATTATACCGATGATTTAATAAGAGGGTATGTATTTGATAATAACTGTATAAACGTAAAAGAGAAACAAAGTGGGGTATCTTTTTAATGATTTATTATTTAATTTATTATTACTTACATTTACAGGAAAAGCAAAAACATTTCTTTGAGTAAGACAAGTAATAAAGAAAACGAAACAGCCAAATTGACTGTTCCGAAGATTACAGAACGGGATAGGAATAAAGCAGAAGTACCTGTATATGTCAATATTAACCATATAAGAGTAGAAGAAAGTACACCAATCGTTGATAATTCACGGCACGACACAATGTTAAAAGAAAACAAACAAAATATAAGTGAAAATTTCATAAAAAATCAGAAACACCACCAACATATTGGTTCTAACAAAGAGAAATCTATGCCAGAGAAAAAACAAGAAACAAGGCCCAAATATGACATAAATGTAAAAAAACAAGCTCCAAGAAGAACTGAAAAATTGACTACTCCAGACTACATCCACGAATCCACTAAAAGACGCTCTTCGAATAATAAAAGCCCTACTAATAAAAATTATATTAAGTCCAAAATTAGCGAAACACAAGATTCTCTGAAAAGAAACGAACGTCGAAAGAAAGAAATAGTTAACGAAGCTCCTAAGCAAAGAAAAGAAGGAATAATGCACGAGACATCTAAAAACACAATAAGAATAAAAGAAAATGACAAGTTAAAAGATGATATTTTAGATAAATCCAATTCATCAAAAGTAACTAAGGAGCCTTCTTACCCACAAGATGCTATTATAATCAATAAAAATAAAACAGATAAAGTATCAAACACCAAAACGGTAAAGCAGGCCGGTTCAAACAATAAATCTAAACGTAGCAAGTACGTAATAAACTACGACGATAAAAATGGAACAGTATCATCCATTTGCAAAATAAAAGCGGGGCCTGGTACGTATAAACGAAAATTGATTACTGTCGATAAAGATAAAGACGCTCAGGACTCTAACAATAATAATAACAAAAGTTTAAACAAAATTGCTTTAAGAAAGTAGTCATTGTGCATGCTAAATAATAAATAAAGAGTGGTTAAGTCAAACCCGAACATCAACATTTCAGTACCACTCAACGAGGAACAATATCGAAGTAAAGACCTATATTATACGGAGACAGTAAGAAAACCAAGCGTACATGTGCAAAGATATTGCCAACTCTTATGAAGCAGCAAAATATTAAATGAAGGTGACTAGTAAAAACGATTCCTGTTTATAACAATTTATACAATTCCTATTATTAAAATTTGTGTCATAAGTTAAGATATAATGATCTCACAATTATATATTTAAAAAAAAAATATTCTAATGACTGCCTAATACTAGCTGTAATGTGATTTTTAAAATAAAAACACAATAAAACTATGTATGTTTTTTATTTCAATTTCATACTGTTGTTAACGGGTCTCTATCACATTTGCTTACTAAGACTTGAACTTGATTATCAAATTGCTTTTGGAGATGAGATGAGAAATCCTGAAGGAAACCGCGCTCAGAGTCGGAATGATTGGTAAGTATTACTGATATTCCTCTTTGAGCTGCATCAAGAACATCATGGTGAAGCATTTCGCCTATAAAGAAAAAAAAATATTATTGAAATTATACGTATATTAAATATATGATTTGAAATATAATATCAAAATTACGCAATATTTTTAATAAAAGTAAATATGCCTAAATAATCTTCACTAAACTATCGAAATCGATAAGAATCTACTCGTAACTCGGATCACAACAAACTATCTGATTGTACTTTTGCTCATTAAAGTAATAGCGTAGGATAAAATATAAATAAATGGTTGTAAGACATTTTATTTTTATCAACTTGAGCAATGAGGGAACGGAGTGTCTTAACACTAGGTCCCTTCTGCCTACCCTTCTTACAGTTCTGAATACAGCATGAAACTAAAAAAGAAAAGAACAAAAATTCTTGAGCTCAACGAGCAACATCCAACGTTGCAAACTTACAATATTAGTTATACTACAGAAATATACTAAACATAGGTTAATCTATGGTTTTTTATTAAAAAAAATGACAAAACATCCATTTGTCATCATTACAGAAATCAAATCTTTTACCTGTTAAAAACAGATCAGCGTTTTTAACTTTTTTCAATACTGATCCTCCCGAGCCGGCACATAGTGCCACGTTAGTCACTTTACCGTCCAAAGTTCTGCCTTTACCAACAGCCAGTCGAGCATGTGACAAGCCAGTAAGCTTTTTTACATTTTCTACTGCTTCAGCTAATGTGAAAGTAGATTCGATGCGTAAAACACTGAAATAAAACAAGTTACGTTTGAATAATGAGTAATGGTATTTAAGACATGTTTTTGTTTTTGAGCGTCTCTTGTATGTTTGTATCTATGTAATATTCTTTATTACTTCATATCTCCAGAACCGCTGAACGGATTCACTTAATTAAGGTATCTTTAGATTCGTTTTAGTAGCACGAGTGTTCTTAGATAGGTGACGTTAAAAAAACTAATCATAGCGGCTGTGGGCCGCCATTGGAATAGTGAAAAAAATAATTTTGGTTTCAAGTAAAATAATATGGGTATCAAATTCAAGAGCGAAATACGAGGATTTCAAAAAGGTATATTATGGTTATCATTACCGTAATGAATCCTAACAAAAAAGTGAAAATAAAAATATATTTATAAAAACAAAAAACCCCGACTGCATAAAACTAAAAAGAAGCCCAATAGTTTATTACGATTAGCAGTCGGGACCTCTTTAAATTATGCGGGGCTCCTGGTATTATAAGAATTTACTCATGATCTCTGACTATTGAAGTCCGAATTAGTTTCTACTAGAAAACAAAACAGTTACCGTCCAGCTCCTGTGTGGGGATCCTCTAACGGCGCTATGGGCAGTGATTCAGTGAAAGGGAATGCAGACGCAAGCCAATCGTTCACACCACCCTTAACACAGTCCCAACTCGTGTGAGGCGAATACAAATAAATACGCTTTTCTAATAGCAGTGCTACGATTCGTTCCTTCCACGAACTGTAAGAAAATGTTATATGTTTATTCGTAATCGATTTTAAACATCAATTGCATTTAAGTAATTAGTTTATAAAAAATGTTTACATCATAATATTAAGACACGACTCAATATTAAGTTTCGTGGATGGGTGTCATTATTCGTACGTTCCTAAAATAATAAAATAGGCAATATCTTACCTTTGAACAACGCTTTTTAAAGGAGCAAATATAGGGGGATGATATGAAATAATCATTTCACAATCGTTATTTACACCTTCGAGGGCAACATCTTCAGTCAGGTCGTTAGTTAACAGAATTTTTGTTATGTTTCTGGAAAATAAGAAGTTATAATAAAAATATTTTATTATTTTAGCATGGGCGTAGGAATAAGGCAGGCTGAGTATAGTCTGGTGCTCACCCCAAAAATTTTACTAACTAAAAGTAAAAAGAAACAACATTTACAGGAACATATCTGTATGAAGCAGATTGTTTCTCGGTGAAAAGCGGAATTTTTTCGCCGAAAGCGGCACAAACCAGTTAAATAATGAGGATTTAATTTATTATTTATCTATTTATTGAGTTTGAGTTTTAAGTAAAGCTTTCATTGGTGATAAATATCAATATAAAATGTTTTATTAATGTAAACTAATTATAATTTATATTTAAAGTAATAAATTTCTCACATTAAGTGGAATAATCCGTGAAAAGCGGGACTAGGCCTGATCGGAACATTTAATTTTTTGGGTTAAAAATCGGGACTTTCCACCCGTCCTCATGTATGGTAGCGTTAACCTAATCTAAAGACTTCATTCTGTTGTGGCGCTGAATTACACTTTATCCACAGTACGTAGTTTGGAAATAAAAAATAATTGAGACCTCACTGGGCGGGAACATAACTTACAAGTTACAGCCATTGTTGTGCATAGCCAAACACTTGCAAACTGCGTCACTATGGCGTCTTATAGTAAAAGTTAATAAGAAAAAACGCTTTTAAAAACAGCTGTAGGTGTATCAAAATTAATCTATTTCTTTAATAAAAGATATAAAATAGGTTTTTTAATATATATAAAGAAGGCTATAACTATTTTAAAATTTCAGTGTATTCTCACTAAGTGGGTACAGTAGCGTACGGTCGACGAGTCGTGACCGTCCTGAAATGAACTGTAAATGGCACGGACTCTACACGGACTTGATTTAGGATTTTTCGTACTTTTAATTATGATGTTAGTCTTTGTATCAGGTCAGTCAGGGTTAGTGGTTCAGATTTCTCTTATTTTTGATTATTTCCTTCTCGAGTGAACTATGCACAAATGTTCATAAAACCTAATTAACGGCCTAGCTATAGGATATTGTTTTATGCGTCTCTCTTGAATTGAAATATTATACAATGAAACAAAACCAAAAAGTTACCATTATAAAATAAAAATACTGTTAAAATATTATTAAAAAATAATAAAAATACCTTGATGTATATGGTTCCACCAGCAATCCTGTGTTATCCCAGTCTTCAGATAGACGTTTCGGTGCGAAATTTTCCAATTTAGACAGAACGCTATTCAAGCTCACGCCATGTATTTCTCCATCAGACATTTTAGAGGCGATAGCACAGTAGTTTTTTAGATTTTTAGTTTTTGATATAAACGACTTTCCTAATTTTATAAACATCAGAGGTAGAGGTGCCTAAAAAAATTGGAATTTTATATTTGTAACATTTATTAGGTACAGTTTATTTTTGTAACAATCTAAATTTTCTAAATTGCTTAATGTTTTTTTACATGTAAATGTTAATTACCTACCTATCGAAATCTTAAATATTTTTTTTATTTGTATAAGTATTCTATTCTAAATTTAACCTATCTATTATATTATCTGTTCCTTTTATTTTTTATATCTTAATTTAAAATGAGATTCTATCTTCATTATATGTGTACACAATAAGTGTTCTGTTCGCGGCTTTGCCCACCAAGACTATGATATATATTTTGTTATTTCCGATTTTAACTGTAAGTAGATACTGTAAAAAACATTTTGTCTTATTTATTTTTAATATTTTTGTCAGTTTGTCTGTTTATCTGTGCGTTTATACACGCTTATCTCAGAAACAACTTTCTGCTTTTAATGCAAAATTAAAAAATTAGATACTATATCAACTCTCATAATCACTGAAGTTAGTGCACTGATTTGATTTTAGATTTTTTTCTTACATTTGATTATTTTCTTCCGAGTGAACCATCCACAAAAGTTTAGAAAACTTAATGCCACAAAACGTTGTGGCAAAATGTTATTTTGTGACAACTATTTATACCAGAAAGAGGGTAAAATAAAACATGTATAAAAATTGTCCAATTAAAATATATATGTTATATGTACATAATTTGTATAATATACAGTTAAACCCAAATCTTTAATAAGTATATAAATATAATAACAATAAGGCTCCATGTATACTATAGGCATACTCTCAATAGTCTTGGTCTATAAATCTTCTCTTATTTACTCTACTGTTTCAATTGCGATTCAGTCCATTTTTATCAGTAAATTTGAAATGTTTTTTTTAAACTAATAATATATATTAATATTTAAACTAATAAGAAAGCATAAGGATCACCTGATGGTTAGTGATCACCATTACAGGGTGAGCAGAGGGAACCTAGTATTAAGACACTCCATTCCCCACACCAGCCAAATTTTTAAGACATTGTATATTGAGAGTATTTTTTTGTATTTAAATAGACACAGTGCATGTTGAGAGCCACCTTATAGTGTAAATAGAGTATAATAACACATTTTTCCTGTTCTTCATTTTTTATTTTTCATTCATCACTTAGTTTCCAAATCTTTATTTCACCATCATCACTACAAGAAATTAGTTCCTTGTTTCCCAAAGGATTCCATTGTACGCAATTGACGTCTTGAGAATGTGCATTTAATTTGGTACAAACAAGTTCAAATGAAGGGGCATTAGGATCTGAATCTTCGCATTCCCTAAATACTCTTACAATGTCATCTCCGCAAGCAGTGGCTATAAGGCCAGTCACATGACACCATGTTATGTCATATATACACCTAGTGTGATAGCCAGAGAGTGTACAAACACATTTCCATGTGCTCTCTTGATCAGAAACAATAACACCTTCTTGGTTATCTGGATCATATTCTTGCCAAATTTTGACAGTCTTGTCATCACTGCAAGTTGCTAATCTTTTACCTGTCTTGTCAAATGTCAAGCTCCATACAGTTGAGTCATGTGATTTTAAAGTGCCTATACATGTCCAATCACTATCTAATTGATCTTCCTTGTACATTTTTATTGTATTATCATATGAAACAGAAGCCAATACATCTGAGGAAGGCTGCCAAGCAATCTACAAACATAATTTTTGTTTGATTATCATAGTACAACTAAGAAGAATATATAAATAGTTATTTTTACTTTTCTACCAACTTTTTTAACATCTTGATTGTGAGCATTGAGTACTGCCTCACATACATATTCATCATCGCCAGCCACTTCCCATACCCATACTGATTTATCCCTGCCACATGTAGCTAACAATTGACCAGAGGGAGACCATGCTACACTTTTTACTTCATTTTCATGTCCTTCAAGAGTAGCATTACATTCAAATTGACCTATGAAATATAAAATATTTATAATATTTGCAGACCTATTCTTATTGTTCTAGTGATTTTGATAGGACTATACACACCACTCTTTTTATCCCAAATAGCTGTAGTACCATCAAAACTCGCCGAGGCCAAGAAATTTCCACAAGGCGACCATGCAACTTCTCTAATGGTTCTCTGGTGTCCATCAACAAGGACTGTTTTCACTTTCCAACTTTCTCCTTCTTTACTCCACAATTTAATAATTTTGTCTTCACCACAAGATGCAAAAATTTTACCAAGTGGATGCCATGATACATTCCAAACAATACCCTTGTGACCAGTTAAAGTATGAAGTAACTCCAATTTTGCCATTTCGTTTTTATTATTGATCTCTTCGTCACTTAAATTCCTTTAGATACAAAATTATACAAAATATAATAATGTCTAAAAATTAACTAAACTTTTCGCGATTGTAAATGATCCTATCCTAATTTATGGTGAAGTACTTAAAGAAAATATAGACATAGTACTTACCAATTAATTAATTTCAGGACAACTGGTATTATTTCAATATTTCTGGATTATAGGCAGCATTAAAACGGTCACGTTATGCAGTTTTCTGTTTCTGTTATAACCAAAAATAATTAATAACTATCATCTGTCAGTGTCACTTATCCATTACAATGATAAGTGGTAACTAGAGACACGAAAAAAGTATCGATACTTTGTGATATCGAGTACATTGCCTTTCGATACCGATACTTTTGCACTTCATACTTTGCATTCAATACTTGTACTTATCAAGTATTTTTTAATAGTTATCTATCGGCATGTTTTCAATCAACTTTAATCTAGTGTAGATTAAGGATTACAGTCTACAAAACGGCTCGAAAATAAGAGCATAAAAAATTGTGTTCTTATTTAACTCAAATGGCTAATGGAAAGAAGGCAATGACCCTGGTTGAAGACAATGATTATTAGCTTTTAGAGTAGATGAATGAGTCTGATCTGAGGTCTGAGTTAGACATATTTCGAATAGTAACCTATTCGGATGGACTCACGGATGGTTTGTGTGATGAAAATGTTATATTTAAGTAATGACAAAAAATTTACGCAGTATCTAAATTTTGTCCGCGAACTTTTCTTGGATTCTATTTTATTCTTTTGAATCTTCTTACTATATAACTTTCACGGCATTCAGTTTCAGTGTAATGGGAACGTTATAAATATTATTACTGTTTTTCCCACGTAGAACACTACAAAAAATAAGCTACTTAAGCTTATGTAAGTATAAAAAGATATCTAAACCTTAACGATTTTTATTCATCTTAAGTTATTTTTATTTCTTTTTCATTACTCTTATTTTTTTAACATCTTGCTTTATTCCTAGCGGAGTAGTCAAAAATAACGTTGGGCAAAAGTCTGTTCTCTGTATGTTTTACTTCATACACTGTCACCACTCCTTAATCTCTTTATATATGCCAAGCGAGGGTTCCTTATGTTTTTTCGTGACCTTTCTCTTGTATATATCTGTTGTCCCTAGCAAGGGTTTCTGATTTATAAGACCTGATGTTATGGTTAAGTTTACCCTCTCTTTACCCAAACGCACCTGACTTCGATGCACGTCCATTCTTGACATTGGAGATGTATTCGTTCTCCCAATTAGTGTGTTTGTGAACTATTTTTATCTTTGTATAATATTCTCAAATTCTGATAGGTTCATTTCGCCATCTGCAATATCTAAACTTGGCGTATCTGTTAATTAAAACAGAGGCATCATCACATATATATCTCCTTGTAAATTCTGCTCACTGCTATAAAACGTGTGGCAAATTATTACTAATTCGCACACATTAAACAACCTTGGGAATCACTAAAATTTCATCAGAAATATTGCTCGTTAGCATTTTATTTCTTTCTTTCTCAGAACTTTCACGCTTCATCTTTATTTTTTCACTTTCGTTTGGTGCCTTTGTAGCTTATTCTTTTTCTTTTTTAAAAAGTCTCTTATAAGGCCTTACGATTCTAACATACTTTCTTCGTTTTCTCTACAATATCTTCCACATATTTCTGTCGCGCCTTCCCTCTTTTAGTTCTTAAATATATTGGCAGAGCTTACTTCAACATTTCAAGGTTTCACGAGGTGAAAAAGGTTTCACGAGGTGAAAAAGTTATGAGGAGACTGTAGCAGTTGCCTCTCTGTTCTCTCTGACTTTCCCACTAGTAATACAGCGTCAAGTAAATATTTAATTTAAATTCTTTACCTATATACATCATTGTTGGTACCACAGATTCATTTTCCTTCAGATGCTTATCATTATTCTACCTACACTAATTGTCAATGGCCATATCTACACATTTTTGGCACTTCCATTTTTTTAAATAAATAGCGGTAGTTCATAGATGCCACTTCAATAAACATGCATTATAATGTCCAAGCTTATATCTCACACCTTTACACGCTTAGTTTGGTTTTATAAGCGATATAATTTTACACTTTATACTTTTTTATTTTATATAGTTAAAAATAACAATTTTAGGAGAACTGCCGCATGCCACTTCTGGGGTTCTGGGCGCTATAAATGTAGTGATATACAACAAGTACAACCCTGAGGTATGAGTGATTAATGCGCGATATGATTTGATTGCAGCACTATTGATATTTTCACTTGTCAGTTGTCAAACATTAAATATATATTTTCAATTTTATATATATAATATATATATGCGGGACATATCTAGGTCCTGCATTATTGATTTTTCATTTCAGTATTTCAGATTGCACTGCACTTTGCAATGCTTTAGTGTTGTAGAAATGATAGATTCAATAAAGTGACTGTTATTCACTTTACAATTTTAAGATAATAAGGTTTATTGTAAAAAAAAACCAATTTTTTTTCCGATGTTGATATAATTTGGTTCTTATCATGTCTAACATATCTAATGTACAAAAAGTAAATATACTAAGCTTACCCGATGAAATAATTTCGCTGATTTTAGTGCACAATGAACCTCATGAAATTATAAAATTTTCCATCACTTGCAAGCGGTTTTATGAAACTGTTTGCAACAATGACTATCTATGGAAAATCAAATATTCTGAAAAGTAAGTTATAGAACGCAATACCTTTTAATACTGATCGTATGCACCCAACACTCATCTCATGTTGAATAAACTGATATAATATAATAATAAAAACAGATTTTGTCACTATAAAATACTTATTGCTAATATGGTAATGAAAAAATACTTCTATTTCAAAATAAGCATATATTAAGATTTTTAAATTATTGTCTTATAATTATGTTAACTCAGAATTAGGAAATATGTTACTTAAACACACATTATTACCAAATAATGTCTTTATATTATAATCATGTAAAATTTACATTTAACATTTTTTATTATTAAATTCTTATTGTATATTTTATCCTCAAAGAAATAAATATAAAATTGAATTGATTAATATCTTCATAACATAGTTGTCTGTCTGCATTAGGTAACTCTTAATAATTTCTCTGCACAGAGTACCCAAAGCTATGATGCAAATTATCAAAGACCACCGTGAGAGTCAATGGCATAATGAATTTGTCTATTTATGTAAAATTCGCAAGAAGGTTTATTCTGAGCTTGTGTCCATGTCCCCTAAATTTTATTCGTGAGTATTTATTATTTGTAATATAGAAACTTTTCTTTTTTTTCCTCAAGAGTTCATCTGTGATCAGTCCTAAACTATAAGCAGATCTGTTGATGTTAGGGTTGTTGGTGTCTTGAGGAATCTCCACAGCAAGAAGCTCTACTAGTGTCAGGATATTGTGTTGTTTTAAGCGTTTACTATAACTGATAGTCATCAGATTTGTGACTAGTTCATTCTGCTGAGCCAATTTTTGTAGATGATGGTGGAATGTAGAACCAAGATCAATGTAGAACCAAGATATCAAGAGAACCTTTATCTTTCTTGATATTATACATATTTGTCATAACATTGAGGCCAGTCGTGGCACAGGGATACAAAGTATGACACCACCACTGAACACATATTGCCTCCAGAATTTAGTGGAAAGTAAGGAAATTAACACTAGGTTCCCTCTGCCCACCTTGCTTTGTGTGGGAAACAACATGAAGCTGAATTATTTGTAATTATTTTCATATAATTATAGTGGTATAAAAATAATATGAAGTTTTTCGCATATCAATACTAATTTATTTATTTTTTTTAACCCACAACCATTGCTTTGTATTAAGTGTGTTCTTCTGCACAACTTTGCATTGCTTTTTAGTTATTTTAAAATCTTAACTTTTAACTGGAATTAAAATTAATATATTTTTTTATTTTTCTATTATTATCAATATTATCATTATTATATCGTCACATTATAACTCTAATTACCAAAAGCTCGACTAGTAGGCCAGCTTGAAGTTGGCGACGACTTGTAGACCGAGGGGGCAGGGTTTCATTGTACACGGGCGCTACACGAGCTAGAGCCCCCCTGCGTACCTGCGTATATATTCATACATCCCTAACATTGTGGTCTACCATACTTCATCTTTTAAATTTATTTAAGATGCCGATTTAAAGAAACTTTTTTTTCAGACGACTAAACGGAATGTCCATGGAAGATATAAGACCGTTTTTTACAATTGCAAGTGAGGGTAGCTTAAATTACTTCTACATAATATATTTTCTACAAGAGATTATAAAAGAGACAAATGTATATTTAGACCAATGCACATGTTCAAAGTACGTATGTTATTTATTTTGAGTAAAAGTTGAGTTGAGGCTTAAGTAAAAACTCATAATAATTCTGCTAAGGATAACATTAACTTACTATATAGATTTAAAAATGTCTTTTTGAACTTAAGAAGTTCACAAATCAGACAAACTTTCATCACGAAAAAATATTATTTTTTTAGTAAAATGAACTAAATAAACCTTAGTACAGTACGACCGATGTGTCGTGATCGCCTTGAAGTGAAGCTTTCTGAATATTTTCGCAAAGTGCACTTGGAAGAAAATAATCGCAATAAAGGAAAAATCCTAAAATTAAATCGGTTCAGCCATCTACAGCTAACTTTAAGGTGGTCACGACTCGTTGAGCGTCCTGTAGGTACTGTAAATGATTTATGCAATACGTTTAATTACTATTGGAATTTATTTTCTTATTTATGTTACTTGAATCTGTTCAGAACACTAATTTAAAAATGGAACCGGGCTATAATAGATAAACAATAAGCTTAAATACGATATTTGTAGTGGCTTGATGTTTACTGGGTGTATATAAAAATTTAATATATATATATATATATATATATATATATATATATATATATATATATATATATATATATATATATATATATATATAAATATGTTGACAATGAAAATTAATCAAATCAATCAATCAATTAATTATCATATTCAATATTTTATTTTAATATCTTGAAATATTTGCTGCAGACCGTTGCACACAATGACCGTCATGTTCTATGCAAAAATAACACTCCGTTACATGATTCAGACATTCTTGACCGTTAAATGGGTACAAATGCGGTTAAATAACGAACTATCTCCGGAAAAAATTGTAACATTCTTTGTGCAATGGATAGATCCTACTAGGACTTACGACTTTGATGAAGTTGAACTTAAGGTAACCTATACAGTACGGCCGATATGTCGTGGTTCCTTTGAAGTAAGGCTTTCCGACCTTTCCGCATTTTACACTCGGGAAGCAAATAATGAAAAGTAAGAAAAATCCTAAAATTCTGTTTACCCAGCCATCCACAGTTTACTTCAAAACGGCCACGCCGTCTTGACCTTACTGTACTGTTTTTTTTAATAATAAAAAATGTATTAAACATTTTTAAAAATGGTTACTATAATTTATAATATAATATTCATTATAGATCCAGGAGCTTATGGACCAAGTTTTACATATTTTACAGCAAGAATCCGATAACCATAAATCAGCTAAACCGCCTACTGAGAGACAAATACTGCAGGCTATTTCACACGCTATTTATAGGCACGAACGATTTTCTATTGCTTTTAGCGTAAAAACTAATAATTTAGACGTTGCAAGGGTATGTACATTAAATTAACATTTATTTGACAATTTTATTTTTAAAGTAATTTGTTACACGATTGAACTTTCACTGTATCTATATAAACAAATATTTTACAAATTTTGTTAGTCTTCACCAGTGCTATACAAACAAATCCTAACCATTCGGGCCAATTAATCTAAAATTGCTAATTCAGTACTATATGCGACAGGTTATAAGAAGCAGTCATGGCAATATTTTCACATTTGGTGCCATTTTTCAAGCGGTTGCCCAGAGATTTGGTATAGACTGCGAGCTCAAAGTTTTCCCAAATCATTTGTTTTTGGATTGGCGGAACAATGACGAATCAAGCAAGCCACTGTACACAGTAGACCTCCTTACTGGAGAATTGAAGCAGAAAAGGCAGTGTCCATTTTCTACGAAATCTGGTTTTAGTGAAACTAAATACTGTCCGGATTCACTGCTGCAATATATTTACACGTCGTACATGAAAACGAAATCTCCTATAAAGAATTGGTACGAGTTTTTATTTTAGTTTCATCCTGTATACCACACATCTTAACTACCCTGGTAGTTAAGATACTCCATTTTCGTTCCACACCTTAAACAGCTGAAATAATTGATAAGTAATATATATACATTTTTTTCAGTCAAACTAATTTTTCTTCTTATTTAATAAATCTAAATTTTATTTCGTATTTAATAATTAGTAAAAATTATTTTCAGCGAAACTCAAAACGCCATATTCCTCTTGGATTTTCTTGGAACGAATCAGAGCAAACATAACCAGTACAAGAGTTTCCTATACTTTTTGATGCAAAACGCTAATTCACCAGCTTTCAATATAAAATTAAACCTGAAATACGTAAGCATCATTTTGAATTTCTACACGAGGGTAAAGTAAATTGATAATAAAGAAAATCGGTGTACATGATAATAGAGAGGTGAGGAAGAACGTTTTAAGGGAAAATTTCTGAGTTTTGAGGACCTTGTGTCTATTTATTAATATTAGTAAATTATTTAGAATATAGAGGCAAGCCGTGGCGCAGGAGCACAAAGTGTGATTATAAATGCTATTGCTTGTGGGTTCGATCCCCACTCGAGAAAATGAAATATTTATTTACAGTCATATTTCCATTTCTTCGCTCTGGTGTCGTGGCAAAGTGCGGCGTTGAGTTCCGCCACTCCGCACGCAGTACTTCCAGAATTCGACAGAATGTGGGGCACGGAGTGTCTTAACACTAGGTTCCCTCTGCCAACCCTGCTGTGGGATACAACGTGAAGCTAAAAAAAGTATATTTAGAACATATTAGTTTTATATTTCAGATGCACGAATCACATATGCAGTTGATATTGGCGCTATCGACAATGAATCCGCCTCAACAAGACGTGTATCATGATGTAAGTGTATTTCACTTATCTTATCTTTTTTTTTTATTTTTCTGAGATAAATAGAAACTAGTGCTTAAACTCTTTGTTCCCTGCTTTCTTCCCGAACTCAACATCTTACTATGTTTAACAGAGTGTAGACATGAATATAACATTCTCTGGAGTGGGAGTCGGAGCCGCAACCATCGTGTTTGCAGCCAGAAGGTGACCCACTGGGCCACGATGGCCTATATGGCCTCAAAAAAACTCAACTCAAAAACACTGAGTTCTGCCACTCTCTGTTATATGCAGCATACAGAAGCAACAATCTAAAAAAAAACTGTTATGCTACTGTGAGGCCGGTCGTGGCGCAGCGGCACGAGGTGTGACTTTAAAACCGACTGGTTGTGGGTTCGATCCCCACTCGAGGAGATGAAATATTTACTTAAATTTATATTTCCATTTCTTCGCTCTGGTGTCGAGGTTAAGCGCGGCGTCGAGTTCTGCCACTCAACACGCAATGCCTCCAGAATTCGGCAGAAAGTGGGGAACGGAGTGTCTTAACACTAGGTTCCCTCTGCCTACCCTGCTGTGTGCGGGATACAGCGTGAAGCTGATTTAACATTATTCTAAAACAATTATGACAACTTCCATAGATCGTAGTGAAAAGCGTTCGCACTGCCAACTACCCGATATTCGCCGTCGGCATGACATGTTACCACAAGTTGTATAATTATACGTGTGTGATCCGCGACTGGGAGCAGGACGGCTCTCACCGGCCTGGCCGAGCCCGGGACAAGCTCCACAATGGGATGAATCAACCCTTCTACCGCGTGATTGCAGGCGATCAGTCTGAGAGATTCATAGCGCATGGTAAAGTATTTGTAATTGACAATGTGGATCAGCCATTTTTGTCAAGTTTACCAGTTTCTTAATAATTCATTTCATTTTCATTTCTGCGATTATTATATATTTTAAATGAAACCGTTTAACTGGATTAATCGCGTATATTATTATTATATTTACTATACTTTTTTGGAAATTCGACGAACACTTTGAAGTAGTCCGTGGTCACGGGTAGACTCGATCAGTTTACATAATTATTACTTAACTAATCATTTCTATACACTTCGTTCAATAGTATCTATTATTTACATCCATAAATCCATAGATATATTTTTCTTAATATGCTATATTCAGCTCCATCAATATGACATGACCTATAAAATAACCTTTTTTTTATTTGTTTCCGTTTTATTTCATGGCTTCGTGAATAGGGTATAATTATAATAATAAAAACGAAACTCTTTTCATTATTTATATATATACAGAGTATTTTCGTCATCACCACTTTAAACGAAACCAAAAGTTTTAACTACTCTATAATAACTTAATACAATTAAAACAAAAGAGATTTTTCCAAAAATAAAAAAGCGACTTTTTCCAACAAAATAATTAATAAAATTATAATTGTAAAATAAACCGCCATTTGTCAAGAATGACGCACACAGGTACAAATCTATTAAAGCGATAACGCCACACACGCCTCATTCACGACACGGAGTCATAGGTAATAGTGGCGATGTTGAAGTATCTTGATTAATTTCTTTAAGTATGGGTTTCAAATATTTTACCCTATATGCTGCTCCCGTAAAAGGAGCGCAGACACATCCACTCTGTATATTTGTTATTATAAGAAATAAAATAGTTATTTGATAGGCAATTAAATTTTAGTAAGTAAATTGATTTTGTATATAATATTGCAGAGAACCTAATGGCGGTGACGACTCCATATCGCATTTACAATCTCGAGGACCACATCGCCAAAGAGTTCACACATTTTGAGGGCTTCTACTATGTGCCAAACGATGAAAAATTGGCGGAATATCCCAATGATATTATTGTAGCTGAAGAATTTAAGAAAAAAGCCTATTACACTGAAGGCTCATATATTGGTATGTAGTTTAAAAAAATCAGCTTCACGCTGTATACCGCACACAGCAGGGTAGGCAGAGGGAACCTAGTGTTAAGACACTATGGTATGTAGTTGTTGTATTATAAATGTTATACAAATTACTATTTAAATAATTGATGTTTTTTATGTCTATTTATTATAAACATCAACCACTGTCTGCGTGACGTAATTCTTAGAGATAATGTGTGGGTATATATTTTTAAAAGGAACACTTAATCATCATTTAATTGGAATATTAAGTCGTCGTACGCTTGTGCTCCTGTTTATGAGTTATGTAAAAAAATATTCAATTAGATAGAAGAATTAGAAGATATTGTATTCGATTGAAAATGAATACATTAATAATAAATATATATGTATATAGTGTTAGGCGAACCAACAATCAGACACAAAATCCAGCTTTTACAATAAATTTATTTACACTTGTTATATACACATATACTCTCGTAGTCACAATATTGAAATATGAATTGTAATGACAAGTTGTCTTGACAATATCTTAGAACGTAATGAACACGAGTGCCGTGTCGCCCGTGCTTATATTGGAAATCCACCGGAAAAGACGCAGCACACTACCGCCACTTAATACAATCGATAATGGAAACAATATCAAATGACGTACTTGTATTTACAGCGACACCTATTACTACATTATAAATAACTTATGCTAACAGCTCGGCCATCCTGCTAATCGCGAGTCCCTTCGCGATTTAAGAATAGTTCACAATTTTTAAATGTCCTAATTTAAATAGCTTTAGTTTTGTGCCAACAGTTACATAACAATTATATTTTTAGCACAAGTGAGGATATTTACAAAAACTATTAAATTAGATATATTCACATGTCATAATATGTAAATTATACAATTTGAAATACATTTTCTTAATTCGTAATTTTCTTTAAATCAAAATAATTATTACATAAAACTAGACTAAAATTAAAAAAAGTAAATGTTAACTACACTGAATTCGTTACGTAATTAAATTGATTATACAAAATATTTATAAATTATATTTTACATTGCAAACATTTTTTTTTTGTGTTTATACATTTTTAGTTTTTTGATTTTAGATTTATACAACAATTATATAATTATGTATATTAGATAATATATAATTATGTAGATTTATACAATTCAATAATTCTCATTAACACAATGAGCTATCAGTATACATTCATAGCCATATACATTCATGTTATAATTTAATTATTACATATTATTTTTTTCACAAGAATTTGGCTAAACAACACTAACAACGCTAACAACGCTACATGGAAGATTCCTATTTAATATCGAACACCCATTCCAGTACATCAAAAGAGCATGTTATTATTAATGACATTCGCAAACTAAGCAGATTCACTAACTTAAAATAAATAAATCGGTTTCACGCTGTATCCCACACACTGCAGGGTAGGCAGAGAGAACCTAGTGTTCAAGACACTCCGTTCCCCAGTCTCTGCCGAATCCTAGAGGCATTGCGTGTCGAGTGGCAGAACTCAACGCCGCGCTTAGCTTCGACCAACACCAGAGCGAAGAAATGGAAATACAAATTCAAGTAAATATTTCATCTCCTCGAGTGGGGATCGAACCCACAAGCAGTCGGTTTTACAGTCACACTTTGTGCCCCTGCAACACGACTGGCCTCATTCATTAACTTTCATATACTTCACAAGCTTAACATATAAAAAGTACTGCTAAATAGCACCAACATGACTGTAGAGTTACTCTATTTCCTATTAAAGGCCCATATATATTGTCATATAGGTTATTCTGAACTCACCCACAGCTAATAATCAATGACACACGTTTACTTTATACATTGTACAAATATCACATATAAGAGCAGCTCATTTGAAAAAATATTCAACACACAATTTGTATAGCCATGATCAGTCAAATACAATAAACAGAACGTGACACCGCTCGCCTCATTACTCCCATATTCAAACCACATTATCACAACCATAATGACTGCCATCTTCACCCCCATAATCTCCATCCTCACCATGATCCTCATCACAATGATCCTCATCATCACAATGATCCTCATCATGACCATGATCCTCATCATCACCACGATCCTCATCATCACCACGATCCATATCATCACCATGGTCCTCATAACCATGATCCTCAACACAACCATGATTATTAGCCTGTCCTCGTCCATCACTGGACAAAGGTCTCGTCAATGATATGCCGCGAAGATTGACCATCAGCTCTTACGAACAGCCGGTGCCAGTCACATGTAAAAAATAATAAGTGCTTAATATCTACAAACGCTTATGCATTAAGTTCTGTCCTTACGTACGTCTATCTGTCTGTCTCTCAGGACTAATTATCCAAAGAAGACATGGAAATATCAAGTTAAATTTAATATGAAACATCCCGATCAACAATACACTAAATCTACGGAAAATTCGTCTTCTGAATCAACAAAAGGAGGTTGGTGGGCAAAATCGTGTCGAATTCGATTGGTCTTTTTTGGTTATTTTTTTTTTTAATTCAGATTATTTTAAGGTTTACTTCTACTTTCCTCAACAAATGTCAGCTGTACGCGTAATCTAATAATTTGAAAGTCTACTTGTAATAAACAAGAAATTGGTAATATACAAAAACAAACAAATAACAACAAGTTGACAGATAGAGTAATATGCTCTTAATTTTCCTTTAGGCTTAAGTTATACTAAATTTGCATCATTTTCCATGTTCGTATGCATTATAAAATTCCACAGCCAATTTTCAATTACTAGGCAAAGCTTGTATCTTATATTACTATAACGATATTAATATATGGACTTAAAGGATGTCGATGTTAAAACTGGAAAGTAACGATTGTTGTATTTTTATTGTAAATTTTATCTTCAAATACCGTTTTCTTGAATATTTTGTCGGCTCTTCTCAGCCAAAATAAATCTAAATATATTTCTGAGCCAATGGTAAGACTTACATCATAGATTCACTAGACATTTTTTTTGTAATTTTGCTACTAAAATAAAAATAAAAAGAATAATTTAAATTCGATTCACTTCATTCAGCTATACATTGCATTTTTTTGTAGTTACCATTATCATTATTTTCCCCTTTATATATATGTTTTTTTTTTTTTCAGATCAAAACTATTTCAAACATTTTTTTAGGATTCATAACTTAAGCTACTGTTCCTACCTACCTACCTACGTATGTCTCTATTTGTATCTATTGCTACACCGTGATCATTTCCACCATTTACCAACCAATAGCCATTATTTCACACCGATTTAAAAGTTTTATTTTATAAGAATTTTGCTTCGTGTCTCATCGTAAACACATGTATACTAACATATTTGTTAAAATGAATATACTTAATTCTCGTCGTTTGGGAACGACTCGATATGAATTTATTCCATTCCGGTCAGTTACAACAATGTAAAAGAAATACTTTAATATCAATTCAAATTTCGAAAAATCAAACAATTTTTATTAATTTTCTTTAATGATCTCAAAAATGACTTCACTAACCTGATTCTTAAGCTCCCTTTATCCTTAAACTCGAGTATTTTGCATCCATTACCCTTAACCTCTGGTATTATCCGTCCATTACCATTAACCACGGGTAACATCCATCCATTACCCTTAACCACGGGTAACATCCATCCATTACCCTTAACCACGGGTAACATCCATCCACTATCCTTAACCTGAAATGTTATCTATCCATTGCCCTTAAACTCGGGTATCATCCATCCACTATCCTTAACCTGAAATATAAGCCATCCATCACCCTTAACCTCGGGTATAATCCATCCATCACCCTTAACCTCGGGTATAATCCATCCATTACCCTTAACCTCGGGTACGATTAAAATGATTAAAGACGAATGATATGGGACGAATGATGAGGGACGAATGATGAGGGATGAATGACGAGGGACGAATGATGAAGGATGAATGCTTAACTCCTTAACCTCGGGTGGCATCCATCCTCAAACCCTCTCCTCGGGCATCATCATCCCTAAACCCTATCCTCGGGCATCACTCACCCCCAAACCCTATCCTCGGGCACCATCCGCCCCCTAAACCCTATCATCGGGCATCATCATCCCAAACCCTATCCTCGGGCATCATTCATTCTCAAGCCCTATCCTCGGGCATCATTCAATCTCAAGCCCTATCCTCGGGCATCATTCAATCTCAAGCCCTATCCTCGGGCATCATTCAATCTCAAGCCCTATCCTCGGGCAATATTATTTTCCATGTTCCTGAAACTCAAACAATATAAGCTTAGACTTGCACACATCATAATAACTTTTTTATCAACCTAATTACATTAACATAAAATTCCTTCAAATTTATGAATTTGAAAATCTATTCAAATAACTTTGACATTCGAAATTCATAAAATTTAATAAGTTAACCGACACTGTATAATCTGGCCATAAATGCACATAAATGATATTTTATCTTTACAATTACCCGACTTTTATTCGTTATAAAGTAATAATAACCAAGAATATTAACGCTCCAGAGAAAATTACAAATCAAAACACTCAATCGACAATAATGGACCAATAAACAAATAAAATCTAGATTTGTCTACAATTACGTGAAACAGGGCCAATACTTTGACATCATGTTAACAACAAACAAACAGCAAACGGAAAAGAAAGTCAATTGAACAAATGATGAATACCACCAAAGTTCCCTAAGCTCCTCACGGGATAAAGAGAATTACACTGTAATATCTACATTAACAACAATTATCCAAAACCAGGAATAATTATCAAATCACAATATATTTATCCCGTAAAAGAAAGGAATTTTTACCATATGTCATAACACAAATAAAATGAGATACTAATAAATTGAGATAAGAACACATGTACTTTAATTTCATTGGAATATTAGATCCCATAGATATTACGAATATATTTTCTATGTTTGTGCCTATTATACCTGTTAATAAATTCGTATACCATAGAACAATCTAATTCAAAAATAATACATTCAAAAAGAGACTATTACATTACGAGAATAGCTTTATAACTCTTACAGAAATAGGAAACGACAAGACGACAGTTCTCAATAAAGTGACAAAGCCGGAAGTAAAAACCAATGAAAATATTTACAAATTTCAATTCAGATAATTCATCAATTCTAAATATACTACACATAAAGAATATATGTAGAACAATTCCGCATGATGATAAAACAAAATCATATTGACTTTAAGACAACAAAATAGTTACTTCACTAATATTATTGTCATCACAAAAACAATTCTAATATCATTTATAGTTAACCAATAGATAGCGAAATACAATATCCTCTATACGATGTAAAAGCTTTCCAAAGAATGACAAAAACAACGAAAGAAATATTCCAGATATGTAATAAATAAATTTGAATATACCCATTATAAATATTTCAAAATAAGTATTCCAGAAAGTCTTGATAACTGAAATTATTCATGACCAATGAATGTCATATATCTTTAAATTATCACCCGTATAAGTAAATACTCTATTGGAAGAACTAATATCCTATCGATCACGTCTACCAACGTAGATGCAGATAAGCAATTGTATACTTCTTTTAAAGTATATCTTAAACAATCTCAAATCCTAAATTTATCAACTACTTTCAAAACTGAAACGTTACGTAAGTACTATAAAATGGAAAATGTTTAGGTATGCACATCATCCAGTGTATTCTCAAATTATCCAACCTTCCAAATTTATCCAATAATTCCCTTCATAAAAAAACCACTCTGGCTGTTATAAAGGTTATCAATCACCACACAACGAAAAGTTCGAAGTACAAGATTTCTATGTATCGTCATCAGTAAACTTTAACTGTTAAAACTATTTATTAAATTTCCATTGAAGATCTTTCATTTATCCGTTTGTTGTTTGTTTGATGTAAAAGAAATAAGAATAACTAAAAACTATAATTAGAATAGCAACACTCTGCTTATATTCAGAATAGAAAAAAATAAAAATGATAGAGAACTCAATTTACATACAAATTATTCAGCTAATCTTTAAGGAGTAAGAAAAATGAGAGAAAAGAAAAAAAAAGAATATATATATGGTCTACTTACACTTTATGAGCGTGGCAGGAAATTTTGTATATCCTTTCGTAATCCCACTTCTGAACTGTTAGGCGAACCAACAATCAGACACAAAATCCAGCTTTTACAATAAATTTATTTACACTTGTTATATACACATATACTCTCGTAGTCACAATATTGAAATATGAATTGTAATGACAAGTTGTCTTGACAATATCTTAGAACGTAATGAACACGAGTGCCGTGTCGCCCGTGCTTATATTGGAAATCCACCGGAAAAGACGCAGCACACTACCGCCACTTAATACAATCGATAATGGAAACAATATCAAATGACGTACTTGTATTTACAGCGACACCTATTACTACATTATAAATAACTTATGCTAACAATAGATTTTAAAGTGTTGTTCGGTATTTTATTAAAAGTGACATATTATTTCACGTTTTGTGTTTTTATTCCACGTATTTGTCTGCACGGTCGACGAGTCGTGGCCGCCCTGAAGTGAGGTGGTGATGGATGCACAGATTTAATTTTAGTATTTTTCTTACTTTTGATTATTTTCTTACTGAGTGAACAAAGCGCAAAAGTTCAGAAAGACTAATTTCAGGGAAGCCACGTTTTCGTCGACCTTATTTTATGTAATAGTATTTTTTTTTCAAGATGTGAAGTATCACGTAAAGACAGTCGGTTGATATTCTCAACATTCTAAATATGTAGTTAAAAACAATTGGATGTGTAGACAATATAACTATTTATATAATTGTGTCCAAGTCAATTCCTTACAGATAGTTAACCAATAATGCCTATTATTCGGCCTCGATTAATTTATTTACTGTTACAATTCTTGTGGAGAACAATATTATTTATTGAATTTTCATTTTATGTACCAAATATGAAACAGAAATTTATTTTATATTTTATAGATTTTATATATTTAAGTTATTAAAATAATATATTTGTGACCTCTATTTATATGTCCATCTTTTGTACTACACTAAGTGTGTACAATATTCCTAGTTATACAATTATAAATATTCTATATACAATTTGATGTTGTTACTATGTTTTAAGATTCTACATACAAACTCGGTGGCTGTATCAAGGTATACATTTTATTGTTAGACATAGAAATAAAGAATATCGAGATCAATCAAGAATTAGCTTTATTTATTTCTTATAAGTTCCTATACCCTATTCAAAGAGCTCTGACATTAAAAGTAAACAAACCATAAAAAGGTTTCTTAATAAATCACGATTAATGGAGTAAATTTATTTTATTAAAATAATATGCTAATAGCACTGTAAATAATACTATATAACAAAAATTTTAACTTTGTTTTCGTTGTTTACATTTTGTCTCACTTCCTAATTAATAGTGTAATATGTACTTGTATGTACATTTACTTTATATGAAATGCTGGGTGGAAGGGTCTGCGCTTCTTTTACGGGAACAGCATATAAGGTAAAATATTTCATACCTATACCTAAGGAAATTAATTTATTTAAATACTGTACAGAATAGTTTTAAGGCTTGCATAATTGTACCTTTTTTAGTAATAAAAGAACTTCCATTAGTTCTCATATGTAGATAGACCGAATTAAAGTTCTTAATGGTGATTAATAAAAAGAGTTTACTTTGACGTTATTACTGTGCCCAATATTTAGTTAAGAATATTTATTTCTCTCTGGTGTCGAGACAGAGCGCGGCATTGAGCTCCGGCATTCAACACGCAATAGCTCGAATATTTCTCGATTAAAAACACCAGATTTGAATCTTTGATATTTGGTGAAATCCCTATTTCCTAATTTCAAGGCTAACGAGTCACATACACAATATTATTGACAATAATATTGTTCAATATATGGTCACACACTACACAATATTATTAACAATATTTCGTAGTAAAATCTGACGCAGTCGCTCATAGCTTCCTTTGCTTGCGTACGTGTTAAATCTAAAATAAAAAGCAAGAAAAAAATTGCTTTAGTTATTTTATTTAGCCTACTTACAAAAAAGGTAATAAAAAGAAGATAGATCAAAGACTGGATGCGAAAAAAACTTTAATCATTTTTAATCAGTTTAATCATTTCAATATTATTAATGAGCTACAACAGAGGCTATTTGTCACAAAATGTGACTCTGTAAACGCGACAGATTGTGGGCTCGATTTCCGCTGGAGGTAACGAAATATTTAATATTTTCATTTCTTTCCTCTGGTGTCGAGGCAAAGCGCAGCGTTGAGTTCCGCCATTCACGGGAACGGAGTGTCTTAATATTAGTTTCCTTATGCCTACCCTACTGTGTGTGGCATACAGTGTGAAGCAAATTTTAGGAACAGAGGCTGATTTAAAAAAAAATACATGTGAATGAGAGATAGCCACTTTCAAAAAATATTATTTCCATTTGGTTAGACTTTTTTGTAAATATCGAACAGCTTTTTTGGCGCACTATTTTTCTTAACTTTATCGCGATATGCTTCAATTGATGTATTCCATAGCTCTAAGTTTACCATGTTTTAATAAACTCTATTAAATATTTTTTGTTTTCGATATCAACACAATTTTCGTCTTCTTGAATAAGGAACATTAGCGTCCTTTGAAGTCTATTTTTCAACTAAAATATTGCCGCGCACCCTCACACGACGATATTATTGACAATAACCCTGCCTTCTCCCATTGTCGTGACAAAAATAGATTTTCTAGAAATGTACCATAATATTGATCAATATCGAAAAACTGACCAAGCATCCACAATATTATTGACAATATTATTGTACGTGTGTGGTATTATATCATCAAATTTGACATTTGACATCTTTGTCTATGATGAGTTTAAACTTTAAAGTATCGGTTACCCCCTTGTTTTCTTGTTTATTAAATTTTGAATTAACAATCGTATAAAGTAATTAGGATAAAATTTAAATTTGATTTACATTTATTTAAGAAGTAGTGGTAAAAAGCAATTGTAATCGTCTAATCACTTTTATTACATTATTAAATAGAATAAAAACAAATCCATCTAACCTATCTTAGGATTTGAAATATTAGAAACACATCTACATAATAATGGATAACAGCAACAAAATAGTTCCACCGCATTTAAATGCAGAAATATATCGGACTGACACAACTGGAACGAGCACACAATCATATTATGATTATATTCGTCTTCACGAGGGTACATTTTTAAATGCATATTATAATGCTTGTAGTATGTTTGGTTATATGGTCAATATACATATAATATTTTATAGATGGCACTGTTTTAATTGGATGTTCTGAACTTACTGGACGATATTGGAATGGTGGTGCAAGCATATTTGAAAAAAAATCTGATAGAAGTAATAGAAACATCTCAAAAAAAGACATCTATTTAACTAATGGTACTGCTGACGGCTGTTTCATCGAAAATTCTAATAAGGTAAGAGCTTCATAAGTAAAAAAAAACATGCAGCTTATATATGCAGCCTCTTCACAATTATTAGCAATTTATTCTGTAGGTGGCTATGGCTATGTAGGTGGCTTCAATGTCCACTACACTGTCACGTTTCACCATGTGTAAATTAAACTTACAATATTTTTCTTTATATAAAACAAAAATAACAATGGGAGCAAAAATGGCCATCCATGAGTCAGACCAATTTCATGTTTTTTTTGTCAATCTGCCACTTAATTACCAAATTATTATTAATGTACCAAAAGTTATATTCATATAAAAGAATTTATTTATTGTTAATTAACAGGTTCTACTATGTGACGACAGTGGTACTATAAGCATATGGTCATCTAAACAAGATGAGGCTTGGAATATATGGAACGAGGATAAGTCAGCTGCTGAGCATGATGGGGCTGTACTAGGCTTAGATTGCTTGATGCCTAATAAGGAATATGTGACCGTTGGTAATGATGGAAATATTAAGGTAAAAATATTCATGCTATGAAAACTGATTATTTTTCATTGTTAATTGATTGGATTTTTTTAAGGCTTAAAATGTCACTCTGCTGTGTGTCTTCAATTGGGATGGAAACCTCGCCTCATATAGGATAAAGTTTCAATTGTTTTTCATTTATTTATTTAGTAACTTAGGAGTTTTTATGTATAGATTTCTATTGAAAAAATTTTTTATAATAAAAATATTAATTTTTCACTTGCCAGGTATGGGATACCATAGATTTGATATGTATAAGAAAATACATTGCAGCACATAGCAGATCTATATATGGAGTTTCAGTTAGACCATCATCTGTATCTAGTTTTGTAACTGGATCAGTGGACTACAGTATATATTTGTGGGACGAGAATGTTGCAGAACCAGCCATAGGTAAAGATTTATCCTATCTATGTTGCAGATATTGTGATTTTTTTTCTTCTTGCTTTTATCCTGACAGCATTTATGACAGGAATTATGCATATCTGTTCCCCACTTTCTGCAACATTGCATTTTGACGTGATTGACGTGACTCAGCTCTGCACTTTGTCTTGTTACCAGAGTAACGAAATAAAAATAATTTGTTTGTGTGGGATTCGAATCCACACACTTATAGTCAAGTGTTATGCCGATGGGTCACTAAAACCTCGATAATTTATAAAATTATTATAGAGAATATTTAATGTTTTAGATGTTCTTAAAAATGATTGTGGGGTGCGATGTTTACAATGGATTAGTGAAAACCATGTAATATTTGGAGATGAAGCTGGAAGTCTAAGCCTAATAGATGTTAGGAACCCATTGAATTCAGAAAAACTTGCAGAATTTCCTGCCGCTGTTCATAAAATATCTGTTTCACCTCAGTAAGTTACAATTTATTATTATATGAACATATGTTTTTCAGTTCAAAAGAGATAAAATAAATTACATTGGTCAATTTCGAATTAAAATTTCCCGACAGAAAGAACTTTACTCGTTTTTTCCTGATTTTTTTACTATTTATTTAATTCATATATCTATATATTAATATATGAAGCAAAAAAACTTTGAACCCCCTTTTACGAATACAGAGGAGTATGAAATTTGGTATACTTATAGTTTATTTGTAGATTTGTAGGGCAGAATGCAAATATTTTTCAATAATAATGCTTATAAAGTTAGTAACTTTAATAATACATAGAATATCTCACAAAATACATTAAATACTTTGGTTTGTTTGTGGTCCTAACCCAGTTTTGCTTGTGAGACTGATGATTTATAATAATTTATTAGGATATTTTTATTTAATATCTTCGTTGATTTTCTTCAAATCATTTGAGTAGGCGACTTAAGAAACTAAATCTATACCAACACACATTCTTTACTTTGTGGGAAAATGAAAATATATAATTAATTCCCCTCATTAAGACTGCTCGACGAGAGGCCCTCTAGTTCTTATTGTATTTCAAAATTATTCAATTACAAACATATATCTATTATAAGTATTCTTTCTATTTCAGATCTAATCAGCTATCAGTCTGTTGTGATAACAAAATTGTGTCAGTTTTTGGTATCGACAAAGATTTTAAATTAAATTTGGCTTATGAAAATAGAAATTTACATAACAATTATGTAAGGGGAATGGCGTGGGACACTGAAACTGATAATGTTTTATATACTGTAGCTTGGGATGGACAAATGAAGCAGCATGTGTTGTAATTAAATATGTAAATATGAGAACAAAACTTTTTGATGTGAAACATCTACGGGTGCAGGTATAAACTGGATTGTTGCCATGTGGATATAGGTGTGTCGCCACGCTGTACTAGTGTATACATTCTCTGTATAGTAGATAGAATTTTTATATTAAGTGTAAATAAATGCTTATTAAATAAAGTTTCAATTTTCTCTAAAAAAATCGTAATATTTTATTTTTACATTATAATATAACAATATTTAATTTCTGTTATAATCTTGTCTTTTATCCATATTACTTGTATGAACACTATGTTTCACATCTGCCAGGCGTTCCGCCTATTGTTTTTTCTTTTATCCATTTGAGTCTTCTATTAAAATATCATTATATTTACCTAAATTTCTTTTTACCTTCTACATTAAGAAAATATAAAGAAATAACATAAAATGTTTCATTTTCAGAAATATATACAATGTATCCACATTGCGTCTGGCAATATTCCAAATCATTAGCCCAACATTAATTGTCCTTTTCACGAGTTATTCCACATACTGTGACATCTTTTTTATGTTATCATAAAAAAAAATTATGAAGTGGATACTAAGAATTTCATATTAGTGTAATGATTTTATATTAATTAGTTTTAATATTCGCAATAATTTATTATAAAAATGTAAGTCAACCTCTTTGTTGAATAAAAAGATGTTTTTAAATAATATAAAATAGGACTGTCACGAGAGAACATTAATAAAAATGACGCTTTATGTAGTCGGTAAATTATAATAACTAAATAATAATATTTTATAATAATTAGATATACTTTTAGACTTGGAGCGGAAGAATAAAGAGAATCTCTAGAATGATATATTGTATTAGAATTTAAGATAGACATTGTACAAGCTTAACAGTATTTAACTCTGGAAGAAATATAAGTTCTGTAAAAGCCTCGAGGTGTTTGATTTCTTTACATCTCAGAAGCGGGATGCGCCCTATAGTCAGGTACGTAAAAAAAAAAAAAAAACACATGCAACCCAAACTTTACACTGCTAGCTTTAGTATGTATAGCTTTTGATTGTAAATTTAGTCACTTTAGAATTTTCATTGTATATCTTATTAGAATAGTATGAAGATTGATAAGTGGTTAGCGCACCATAGATGATACCATGGATGATACGGTGAGCGGGCCGTACATGAAGTGGTTAGAGTAGATGATACCATGGATGATGCGGTGAGCGGGCCGTCACATGAAGTGGTTAGAGTAGATACCATGGATGATGCGGTGAGCGGGCCGTCACATGAAGTGGTTAGAGTAGATGATACCATGGATGATGCGGTGAGCGGGCCGTCACATGAAGTGGTTAGAGTAGTGATACCATGGATGATGCGGTGAGCGGGCCGTCACATGAAGTGGTTAGAGTAGTGATACCATGGATGATGCAGTGAGCGGGCCGTCACATGAAGTGGTTAGAGTAGTGATACCATGGATGATGCGGTGAGCGGGCCGTCACATGAAGTGGTTAGAGTAGTGATACCATGGATGATGCGGTGAGCGGGCCGTCACATGAAGTGGTTAGAGTAGTGATACCATGGATGATGCGGTGAGCGGGCCGTCACATGAAGTGGTTAGAGTAGTGATACCATGGATGATGCGGTGAGCGGGCCGTCACATGAAGTGGTTAGAGTAGTGATACCATGGATGATGCGGTGAGCGGGCCGTCACATGAAGTGGTTAGAGTAGTGATACCATGGATGATGCGGTGAGCGGGCCGTCACATGAAGTGGTTAGCGTACCATAGATGAAATAAAAAAGTAGTGATATGTATTTTGAGTTAGTGAGTCTGCTTGCTCGCTGGTCGGTGGTGACCGCGGGTTACGTCAGGTCACTGTACACTAGTATAGTAGAGGTGATTTGAAATTAAATTAATATTTTTGGTTATTTATATTGGTTATTTTAGTATTTTTTTTTTCCTGTTTTACTTTTGATTTATTCATTGACATGTTGATGATCCATTTTGAATGATTTTAGAATGATATTTAAAAGAGAATGCTTTTGAATTGACAATTCAAATATATCAATCAATTTACTAAGATTATTAGTTTTTAATGAAATTTATTGCATTAATTTGAGGGATATGGAGTCGGATGCTGAGACTGCTGACACCTCAGAGGAACCACCCAGTAGAATGAGGGCAATGAGAAACGAAAAGGGCAATTTATTGAAAATACAAAACATTAGAAGAGATCTTCGCGGCCGTAAGAGTCGTCTACATCTTCTGATGAGTAGTTCGTCTGATGTGATAAAGCGCGTCGATGAAATAAAGAGTTGTTGAATAAAGAACTTCTTACTGGTATACAAAGGCAATGTTCAGATTTATAAATTTGTGTATAAAAGATAGAGATTAGTCATATTTTAGTTAATAATAATATAAAAAAATATTAGATTATGTTTAAATGTAATTCTGCAGTTTGACACGATCAACACCTAAATTGTTAATTGTAGAAAATTGACTTAGATAAGTAAATAAATGTGCTGAAATATATAATTGGGACTAGAAACAGACTATAAATTTTGCTCTTTTAATTTTAATGAGTTTTGAGTGAAAATATTTCGAATCGGCAACTAAAATTAAGAAAAAAATCTGAGTAAAATTATGGTCGGCTTCTTAAATAAATGAAGCTAATACTATGCAATATTAAAAAATACGCGAATATTTCTGTTATGCTATGCTATTGATTGTTTCTATTAGGATATTCGATAAGCCTTTAAGAAATAGTAAAAACCAGAAGATTTATTGATTTATCTTAGCTCCTATATCATGCATTGAAAGTAGAACGTAGTCTCAATCGAGTCAGGATCAGGATCAGGTCAGGATTAGGATCAGCATCAGGTGTGGTCATAATAGTGTTGGTTTGGTCTGCTAGTCCAAAACGCCGAATCTTTTCTTTATTCTTATTTTTATTCTTATATTTATGTAATTTAATTATTGTAGCAACAAATATATTAAACGACAAAAAAAAAGCACAGCACAAGGAAACTAAATCCATATACGATTTTTACTGCAATTTAGTACCATATGTATCTATACGTATATTCTGACATTTTCTTTGATGATAGCGAATTGAAATGTGCATAGAGCGAGTGCTTTAATGTCAATATCTGCATTATGCATACTTAAGCAAATTAATTTAATCACTTTGTAAGCTACTACTAGTAAACTTCTTAGCTTCACCTCTTCTGGACCTCTGTCCAGGGGTTGGTTCACGATCATTTACCTTTTGAAAATTCATCAGATAACCAAATAAGAGACGTCACTTGCTAGTGTTCTAGGTGTAGAGGAGATTTTAATGCTTTAAAATATGGCTTTCCGTGTTTTAAACCTGTTGCTTACCTTAGTCTTAGTCTAGCCAGATTTGTCCAGGGTATAGATGTTTACTCTCTTACGAACTCGAAATTTTAGCAATCGTTAGCTCGTAAAAGATTGCAATTCAATTTGTTTACTGGTTGTTACAGTTTATAATAGTAATACATTGCTACGTGTGTAGTTATTTTACCTTAACGCGATTCTGTATCCCATAAAACAAGATGGTAGTCATTATTTAGTGTATTTTTGTTCACAACGGAATACCGATCACCGAACTGGGACCGCATTGTTAACGTAGATTTAAAGACTACAATGAAAAATGATAATAATAATTGAAAATTATTTTTTTAGCCAATTCAATAAAAGTTATTTTGCTATAGTTTTGTCGTACAAACATGTTTAATATTGACATAAACTTTTTATTCATAAACCAATTCTGTTCATTAAGCGTAAACGGACAATAAAGATTTATAAATTTATTTATGAAAGTAAAGTTAGTATCTCAAAAGTAATCAAGGAAATCCTTCAGAAGGGTGGTGAAGTGCGGTGATCGCATATGGGGGAAGATACCTTAAGGTTTTTGTAGCATTGTTTACGTAAAAATTATATGAAAAATGCTTTATTATTTTTTGTTATAAATGATAATTTTTAAAAATTAGTTTTACTCTTTAAAATTTGATATTTGTATCTAAATTCAGTATGTTTTCACTTGTAAAAATTGAGGTAAAACCTACTGCGATTAAATTCGGTTACTCGGAATCGGTTCTTTGCCGAGTAAACTTTATAATCCCAAGAATACTTGGTGTTTTAAGTCACTTAATATATATAGTTCAAAGATGATCGTTTCGAATATTTCAACTATGGTTAGTGATATCTGTGTTAAGTTAAGGGAACACATTGTATTACTAAATCAAAATCAGCACGCCCATATTGCAGAAATTTAAAATTTAGAAATCCTTGTATGATCGTTATTGCGTTTTTTATGAGACATTTAAGATGTTAATGTTTTACATAAGATGAAAAAAATGTACTATGTTTTGCCTTATAATTGTTGTAAAAACTCCTTATCATCTTATAAATATTGTTTTAATATGTATATATATGCTCAATAATAATAAGTCTAGATATTAGAATTTATATTTTAACATAATAAATTATTTCATACTATACAATATTAGTAGGTATATATGTGTGTATATATGTATAAATGTATGAATGTATATATTTAAGTATGTATAAATATATAAAGCACATACACGCCTACCGATTTTACATTCTCCTACACCCTAAGGTTGCCTGGCAGAGATCGCTTATGACGATAAGGCAGCCTGCTGTACATTTTCTTATGTGATGTATTTTTTTTTACTTTTTCTATATTTTGTTTTGTACAGGAAAGTATTATTATTATTATGTAGGATATTTGTAATTATAGCGACTACCATTATAGGACTTTCAAATATTAATACGCTATTCTTATCATATCATATATTTATTTTTATATAATTTAGAGTGAAATTAAAATTGATCATTAACGGAAAACTTAACACACGAAACAAAAAAGAGCAAAATTTTATACACTGAAGGAAGGAAAAAAGTTAACAATAATACGAAAAGAAAAATTACAAAAGCAAAACTGATAGATGATAGCAAGAACTTATAAACTTTAAATTGTATATAGTCAATATACATATAGAAAAACAAGCATGTAGCTAGTTGACATCAGAACATATTTATATTTATGTGTGTATGATTTAATATTATTTTATGCAAAACTGAAATTTACACTACATATTTCTTTGTTTGCTCAACTTTTATAACTAAAACCTTTATAGTACAAACGCACAGACAAACGCAAGGACACATAAACCGACAAAACCGACATTTTAATAAATCGTTTTGGTTTATTGATAGTGCCCCAATAATAGATTATCCCGTATTTCTTCCACGTACCGATAAGTTACAATTTCGTTATATGTATGTATAGGTAAACCACTGAGAGAATTCAAAAGTCTTCTGGTCACAAAAATAAAGATTTTTTGTAAAGTAACATGATAAATCTTGTATTTAATGCACATGTCGTTTAATAACATGATTGTAGTAGCTCCATAAGACGCAATAGTTTAATAAGTAAATTTGTTGAAAATCAATTTGGCAGCTGCAATATAAAAATAAGTTTTATTTGTAATCGACCGAATGTAATGAATTTATAAAAAAATGTTGATTGTTACTGTTTTTGTGAGTAGTCGTGCATCAGGAGATTGCACGAAGTAGGATGGCCGAATGTAATGATTTTATATTAATTAGTTTTAATATTCGCAATAATTTATTATAAAAATGTAAGTCAACCTCTTTGTTGAATAAAAAGATGTTTTTAAATAATATAAAATAGGACTGTCACGAGAGAACATTAATAAAAATGACGCTTTATGTAGTCGGTAAATTATAATAACTAAATAATAATATTTTATAATAATTAGATATACTTTTAGACTTGGAGCGGAAGAATAAAGAGAATCTCTAGAATGATATATTGTATTAGAATTTAAGATAGACATTGTACAAGCTTAACAGTATTTAACTCTGGAAGAAATATAAGTTCTGTAAAAGCCTCGAGGTGTTTGATTTCTTTACATTAGTATAAATAAGTACATATATTTGTAAATTATACAGATGCAGCATATAGGGTAAAATATTTCAAACCCTTACCTTAAAAATATAATCAAGATTCTTCAACTGTTTTGGATGGATTTTTTTTTCATTTTACGATGTTTATTCATACTGTATTTCATGTGACGCAGTTACGAATAATGAAATACCAATGACGTAAACACCTACTACTACAAAAATACTTTTTAAACGTTGCCGACTTGCCACTTTTCATTCTCAAAAATCATACCAGAACGAGAAAGGGACATCCCTCGTTTAAATTTACGCAATTCAATATCGCCGCCATTACTTACGATTCGATTTCGTGAATCAGGTATCTGCGGCGTTACCGCTTTGATAGGTTTCGCACACAAACCGTGCATCATTCTTGGCAAATGGCGTTTTTATTTTACAACGACAATTTTATTAATTATTTTGTTAGAAAAAATACTTTTCCAATTTTGGAAAAATCTCTTTTGTTTTAATTATATTAGGTTTTTATAGAGTTAAAACTATGGTTTCATTTAAAGTGATGAAAAAACTTCTGTATACAACCACTCAGACTTAACTGTTTAACGGTATAATTTGTCATTTAAGTATAGTGAAGTTTTTCCATAAAAAAAAACTATATATTGCTATCTACCAACATTAGAAATTTTATTAAAAACTCAAATAAGTGGATAAATTATAAATTTAATACAGATTTTTTAAATTACTTATTGTCCCGCTTTTGGCGAAAGAATCATGACGTTTAAAAAACCCGATTTTCCCCGAAATAAAATCTGGCAACACTGAGTCGAACGAACGTGAATCAAAAAGAAAAATATAATCATTTGGTTAAAGACTAAACATACGATCATCACGTGTATAGTCAGCACCACTGTGCCACGACGGCTTCAATATATTATAATCACATATAATAATTATTGAGGCCAGTCGTGGCGCAGCGGCACGATGTGTGACTGTAAAACCAACTGGTTGTGGGTTCGATCCCCACTCGAGGAGATGAAATATTTACTTAAATTTATATTTCCATTTCTTCGCTCTGGTGTCGAGGCCAAGCGCGGCGTTGAGTTCTGCCACTCAACACACAATGCCTCCAGCCTTTTCGGCAGAAAGTGGGGAACAGAGTGTCTTAACACTAGGTTCCCTCTGCCTACCCTGCTGTGTGCGCGATACTGCGTGAAGCTGATAAAAAAGAATATTGTGATTATGCTCATGTTATTGTATTTACCTATTTGTTAACCAAATACATTGAATGAATTAAGGTAAAACGTAGAATTAAAGATTTCCATGACGAGGTGGTGGTGGTGCGGCGGGTGCAAATTGTGGCATCGGGACTGTAACTGTGTGCCCCCTCAGGACTGTAACCGATGTTGCTCCAAAACGTAGTTCGAGACCCCACAGCTCCTAATCTAAACACTGTACTATCAAAATATAATGCACTTGTGGTGACGATCCATATAGGTATAACATATTAAAAGAAAACCCAAAATAGGAGACCTCGACTTTTTTTACATGTCTGCTTCTCGTGGAATGCCCCATATACACAATTATTTTCTCCAATTAATCTCTAAATTGGTCCCATTGTTTTAGTAGAATTCGAAATAACAATCCGGTATTATCGTCTTCTGTATCTTTTAGCCAATTATTTTTTTAATCAGTCAATATTATTTTAGGTAGTGAAAAAGATACTGCTGCCTAAATTTGATTATAAAGTAGAGATGCCATATGTACTATAACACATGGATGAGGTAGGGATGGATAGGGTTGTGGGTGGAAATATCAGGCACTTTGTCAGAGTGTCTGAAGGATTTATAACGGAGCAGCAAATTAGTAAAGAAATTGATGTACTTGGTGTACTAGAATTATTCCGCCACCTGTTTTAAACAGTGACATAAAAATGCGTTTAAAAAGTTTCATTTATAAAGTCATAAAATCCGTAATCCGTGTGTTTACGGAAAACACAATAAAAAATCATATCAATCACTAGAAAAAACAGTCTCAATTTCTTTTTAAATAAAAATCAACAAGCAAAATATGTAAAAGTCCATTGAAATTTCTCTGTGAATTAAAACTTAGTTTATAAGTTTTCAAAATTTATATTGCACTCATCATAATACTACCTGTATTACATTGTACAAATATAAACATTTAAAAAAAAGACCTTTAACATTTACTTTTGACCAACGCATAATGAATGTTGACATTAAGGATATGACACCCTAATAAATATCAGCTTCACGCTGTATCCCGCACCCAGAAGGGTAGGCAGAGGGAACCTAGTGTTAAGACACTCCGTTCCCCACTTTCTGCCGAATCCTGGAGGCATTGCGTGTTGAGTGGCAGAACTCAACGCCGCGCTTAGCCTCGACACCAGAGCGAAGAAATGGAAATATGCATTTAAGTAATATTTCATCTCCTCGAGTGGGGATCGAACCCATAACCAGTCGGTTTTACAGTCACACCTCGTGCCGCTGCGCCACGACTGGCCTCAAATATATCAAGAAATAAAAATATCATCACAATAATTATTTCAGTTTATGTAAAAACTGAGAAGTTTGGGGTTTATAATAATGATAACTTCTAAGTTCTGCACTACTATTGACTGAAGTAGTAGTCCTACTTTTTTTTGTACTGAGAAAGTAGTAGTCCTACTTTTTTTTGTACTGATTGGCAGGAAGGAATTGGAATACGAAAGGAAGTGGCATTGTTCCAACTACCCGAAAAGAGCTTTCCTTCCAAAAACTACACCTGTCGATAAATAAATAAAGTGTCCGTTTAACGAATTCATCAAGAAATTAGTTTATTTATTGCCCATTTAGGACAGCAAAGGCATACATTTGTTAATGAATACCCGTAGTCTATAGATTTTTAGCAAGATAAAAAAAGAGATGATTAGCTGGTTCATCAGAAAAAAAATGTAAAGCCTATAAAAGTACGGATGGAACTGAACATAATGGAATAAGATTAAAGACTGTTCTTTTATTTGTTTAATATATAAGTTAACAATTTATATACTTACCTATTTACTCCATAATAAACTATTTATATACATAAAACTTTATTACATTTCACCAAGACATAGCTCGTAGTCTGATCAACGGTACACCACAGGCAACAACACGTTTCTATTTCTAAAACACGCTCAGTAGAAAAATTCCTAATTCAATTACCCGAGGAAATGGAAAAGATTCAATCTCATAAAACGATCCAAACTCAAGTAGCAAATCTGAGCAAACCATAGGTACTGGTGTTCTATGCAAAATTCATCTGTGGTATGTCAATCAAAGAAATAGTAATGTCATTAATACAAGTTTAACTAGATATACAAATTTGATAATAATTGAAAAAACTAAGTAATGAATAAATTTAAAGGTAAAGGTCATTCTTGTGAGCAAAACACATTTTAATGAATATTTTATTCTTCTTCTATTATCTATTATTAAAATGTCATCTAAGAAGTGTGCAGGTGGAACTAAATTATTTTGGTATCTAGCCCAACTAAGGTATGGTACCTTATATATATATATATATATATATATATATATATATATATATATATATATATATATATATATATATATATAATGTGATATAATCCCGACATATAAGCAGGAAAATATATTTGTTACATTTTAGTTGACAGCTTTCGTAGAGGAAGGGAAGCTATTGCTATGAAATACTGCAATCTTATTGTAGGAAGACGAATGGTAGGCTGCTGTGCTCATGTTATGAGTATTATATATATATATATATATATATATATATATATATATATATATATATATATATATATATATATATATATATATAAGGTACCATACCTTAGTTGGGCTAGATACCAAAATAATTTAGTTCCACCTGCACACTTCTTAGATGACATTTTAATAATAGATAATAGAAGAAGAATAAAATATATATATATATATATATATATATATATATATATATATATATATATTTTATTCTTATATATATATATATATATATAATATTCTTTATATATATATATATATATATAATACTCATAACATGAGCACAGCAGCCTACCATTCGTCTTCCTACAATAAGATTGCAGTATTTCATAGCAATAGCTTCCCTTCCTCTACGAAAGCTGTCAACTAAAATGTAACAAATATATTTTCCTGCTTATATGTCGGGATTATATCACACCTCTAAGTAACCAGGTTGTGGCGGCTGCCATTTAGGTCCCAAAAAAATTTTTTTTAGACGTACAATAAATCATTCCAAATAGATAAAACGACTGCATGCCCTCTCATGTCCTCATGGTAAAAAAAGCTTTAAAGAATCAAAGATGTAAGAACCCACGGGCCCTATAAGTAACTGATATACGAAATAGCCATCTTGCAGCTAGTTTAATAAACTAATAATAACGGTTTAATAAAGTCCACAAATCAATTTTGTTTTAAAATCAGCTCTGTTTTAAAACCCCTTGGCCTCCTCTACTAAAACAATATCAGAATTGAACCTACATACATATAACTCGCGTTCAAATAGGCATAAATTACAGCATATACATTTAAAATTAATATAGTTGAATTCTTCTGTGGGAGGCTGAGGGTTTTTGAAACCGATCTAAATTAAAGTCTGAGATTAAGCTTAGTATCGTAGCTATTTGTGTTCAGTACGCCATTACGGCGCAGTGGGGAAATGTTTAACTACGCGACGGTCCTGGGTTCGGCATAAAATTATCCTCACTGTCGGATGAGACAAACCGCGTACTCTGATATAAGTGGGAAAAACCGAAATCACAAATTAAAATGAAAAACATTTGAATGCTCATACGATTATTTATTGATAGAATAGTAGGTATTGAACGTCAAGTAGGCAAGCACAATTAATTTGCAGAGGGTGACGGCGCACGGCGCTCGGGAGAGGCTCCTGGCGACGATCCTCGTCTGCCATGGTTAGGACTCTTCAAGCGTACCATGGTGTCAAGATGGCGGAATCTACGGTAAAATATATCACTATAGGAAAGTTTGATGTTAGATCTTAAGCTAAACACATAAAATGAAGTTATTGATTATTATATATCTATTGAGGCCGTCGTGGCGCCGGAGCACAAGCGTTTCACTGTAACCCGATAGTTGTGGATTCGATTCCCACACAGGGGAATGATTTATTATTTATTAATATTTTTATTTCTTCGCTATGGTACCAAGGCAAAAGCGCGGCGTTGAGTTTCATAACTCAACACTCAATGCCTCGAAAATTCGGCGGAAAGTGGAGAACGAAGGCTCTTAACACTAGGTTCCCTCTGTCCACTATGCTATATGTGGAATACAGTACGATGCTAAAAAAAATATTTTTTAAATTTTGAATACACGTAAGTCGTTGTTTTCAAGGTAAAACACTTCATCATTTACGAATATTATAAAATACAAACCTCAGTGGTACATCGTTAGAATCGTGATCAACACTTTGGAAGAAGAATGCGAGGGGCCAACTTATCCAAGATGATTGTTTCCTAAAAGTAAAAAGAAATTAGAAATTTTCTCATTTATTATTAAATATATTTTTATAATATTATTGTGGTATATTACTCACAACTAATACGTTTACAAATAACAATCAGAAAAAACTAATTAAATAATGTAGGTAAAGTAAAAATAGTGCAAATTATACAATATGACTATAATTAGAAAGTGACGTTATGAAAACTATTAGGTATTGGTATACTTAATTTACAAAAATCTTTGAACAAATAAATTCTTTTTTTTTTGGTGAAAATTTGTTTAGAAGAAATAACATTTGGAATTTGGACTTGTACCTACTAAAGGAATTTTGAGAAAAAAAATAAAAAGACATTTTGATGTACAGTAGACAATAGTTAAGTGTCTCTAGTCTTTGTCACTACATTTAAAAGCTTTAAACAAAGAACTACTAACTTTTGTCACAGTCATTTTATTGTAAATTTAAAATGACACCGCTAGGCCTATAGATAATTGTAATATATATGTATAAATAGCTTTATAAAAATGATTTGATGATGATGATAAAGGGTTTGTTCGTTCTAAGACTTTCTCGATTTTAACAGATCTTTTCTGTAATTTTTATTTTATTATTTTTTTTAAAGCTATATAGACTTACGGAGTCGATGGCACAAGTTTTACAGAGCCAGCGTCGGAAGGCGTATCTGGCGTGGCGGGTGTTGGACTGCCAGGGCTGGTGGGTACCGGGGGCGGAGTCTTGCTGATAGCGGGATTGTAGATCTTCGGATCGCTGACCATGCGTACGAAGAACGAACGCTTGTGGGCAAGAGCAGCCCGGTTCTTTCGTGCTCGCTCTTCATTCAGGTCCTATATTGAACAATTAATATATAATAAAATTCTTAATTTTGTTTTTTTATTATATTAATATTTTAAGTGCTAAAGACCGTGCCAAAGTGGAGTAGGTTGAGTAGGTAAGCAGACTCTGACCAAAGCCGGGAATAATGCCAGGAAGAAGGAAAAAAGGACTTTAAGTGCATCATTTATTTTAAGATGTTTCTTGTTAATATTGGCTTAACCTGAGTACCAGATAATCTATTAAAATAAAGCATATTTTAATATAATATAATAATAAGTATGATTTGGATATTTCATTAATATTATGAATAAATAGATTTTTATATTACTTAAAAAAACTAAATAAAAAATTGTATTAGAGTACTGTTTGTATTATAATTTTATAAACCTAATTGAAGAGAAAAGCTGACGTAAATGTGTTTTTTTTTACAATAACAATATTTGATTTTAAATACATTTTACATACCCTGTAGTATAACGATATCCAGAAAGTGGGAGTCCTCGCCATTTTTTTCAGAAATAGCTCGCGTTATCAGATGCCACGAGTACGACGCCTTAGACGACCAATACATATACAACATACACTCATTCAACATTGTAAATGGGTGCATTGTCAGTAAGTATGTCAGTCGTTTGAAACTCCCTTTGCCTTGTAAGTTATCGGACAACAGAGCAAGGAGGAGCTTGGAATAAACCTGGAATATCCTCAACCTCTCACGTCATTTCAATTAAAAAGTTTTTTGTAACATTCAAAATGTAGTGAAAAATATTTTGACCAAAAAATCGTATACAATTTCAATATAAATGATTACGTCTCCAATATTAAACAATAAAATATATACTAGGAGATAAAAAAAAATTGAGGTGATTAATTAGGATCATCAACAGCGGTGAAGACAATGGTAACAATGACGTAATAATGGTTCTTTATAAAACATTAGGAAATATTATTATGCTAATAATCAATGGGATGATTGAAAATAAATACTTAAAATGTAGTGCCTATTCTAATAATGAGAAACGTTGATGAAAACAACTTCGACGCATGGATTTGGTGAAATATATGTCATGACCAAGTGAGGAGATTAGTCCAAGCTAACATCCAAACGGATAAAATTCGTCGACTGGCGCGAAGTAAGAAATTGTTATTTAATGAAGATACAACAGCAGGCTTTAATTCAGTTGCTTGTAGACTGTTCTCTATTTGCAGCGTTGGCGGTGGAGGCTTCGGTGTGCTAATCGCCTGTAGGTATACAAGTTTGTCTGTTTCTTTAGTACATACCCTTTCCTTATCTGGTCCTTCCAATAATTCTGTGGCAAAGTCTGTTATAACATCCCAAGCAAATTCTGCAAAAGCATTTTTTTTATTATACTTATGTAGATATAGTATGAGTAAGTATTTATATATATATTATTAGATAAATACCTATATCATCACGTGTTGCATGCTGGTGTACAACGCAAAAGCGAATAACGAATCTGTCTCGCACCAACGCCGGGACCATATGAATTTTTCCAGATGCATTAATGTTAGTCAAGAGTTTCTTATTTAACTCATCAACTTGTTCAGTCGTTTCACCGGGTCCTCCTACCAGTCGAAAGCAAACCAACCCCAGCTGAAATTCCACGTATAATTTCAATATCACAAAATAAACTTAAATATGCAAATTATTGTTTATCTCAAATATAAAAAACATTTAAAAGTTATACAATTTTTATTTTCTTAATATCGTTGGTAAAGGGTAAAGGTAATATTATTGTTCCATAAAGATATAATTATTTTATACGTACCATAACCTGATTGCATACTTCAAATCTTTCATCTTTCTTCACTAGTTTTTCAAAATATTTGGCAAGTTCGCAATGTAGACGCACGTATTTTTGCAGACCGGTGATGCCATAGCTTCTCAACATAAACCATAGTTTGAGCGATCGAAAACGACGGCTTAGAGGTATTCCCCAGTGACGATAATCAATGGCGGTGTGCTCGTAGCAATGTTGCAGATAAAGAGGATCCACAACTAGGGCCGACGTGAGTAAGTATCGATTAGTCACCCACAGAAGAGAACAATCGAAGGCGGTGAGCATGAACTTATTACAGTTTGTATTGAATGAATCAGCATATTCAACTCCTACGAGATGATACTTATTTTCAGGACAGAGAAAAGAGCCACCGGCGTATGCAGCGTCCACGTGAAGCCAGACGCACGGAAACTTGCGAACCACTGGTCCAATTTCAGACAAGTTGTCAAACGAGCAACAAGATGTAGTTCCTAGCGTAGTTGATACGAAGAATGGCACTAACCCTGCCTCCTCATCCTCTTCCATTGCCTTTAAAACATTCAATTATTAATATTGTATTACTAACTAGTACTTATATAAATTATTCTACAATTCATAACAAAATAAAGCACCAAAATTTCTCAATTATTCCAGACCAATATTGCCTAAAGATCTTATCCCGTTTATTAAAGAAAATTAATTTGATTCTGAACGGGTTTTATTTAAATCGTTTCTTTCATAAGAGGGTTGAATGATGAATTTTCAGTATTCGTAGCATAGAAAGTGGCGCACAATACGGAGCTTCTCGGCCCGCCACGTATTTCCGGAATCTACTGGCGATTCATTAGACGCCCGACGCGGAGGCGTCGCCGAGGTCTCAGTATGACGCGACCCGCTTTTTCAATTATCGTCCGGTTAATATCTACGTCTAATCGCTGTCAACTTAGTTATTTCGTCTACCAAAATATATTGTAGTAATTGAATTTTTTTTTTACACTTTAGTAGGGGCATAAGGGTGTGACTTTAAAGCTACGGTTTTGAGTTCGATCCGCACTCAAGGGAATTAATTGTTATTTATACTATATTATTTTCATATATTCGCTCTAACACCGAGACAAGAGTTCTGCGTTGAGTTCCGCCACTCAATACGCAATGCCTCGAAAAATTCGGCGGAAAGTGGGACACGGAGTGTTTTAACATTTCCCTCTGCGTACCCTGCTGTGTACGGGATACAACGTGAAGCTGACTTTTTCAATTACTTATGTGACTAATATACTCTTTTTTATGTCAATTATCTTCATTATATGTGCAATCAATTACTAATCTAAATAAACTAATTTTAATTTAAAAGGTAATTAATATTCATTCAACATTCATAGTGACAATTAATGCGGGATTTACCTCTTTTAGAGTGTCTCCTCTTAAGCTTCCATTTTCATCGGGCTGTAAGATGCGTAACTTGACGAAGCAAATCATGGCGGCCTTTTCAACGCAAGAGTGAGCTTCTTTTGAACAATATGCTATTAATTTGGACAGCAAAAGGCCCTCGTCGACAGTGGGGAACTGATGCTTCAAGCGTTTGATACCCGCAGCCCTCGCCGCTAGCATCGTCACAAGGACGCACTCACTGGCTGACCCCTACATCGACATAAAAGTTTATATATAAAATATCCTAAATTGTGTTATGAAAAATTTAAATGTTAAGAATAAGGGCACTCAGAACAGTTAATGTTACTAATTGTTATAACTTAGAGAACAGGTGTAATCTTTACTTAATATTCAATAAAGAGGCTTCGAAGAATATGCTCCATAACTTTTTTAATAGTTTCAAAGCATAATAAACTGTCGACCAAATTAAAAGAAAAAATTAATATAAATGCTTACCTCTATTACACCACCTCCTTTGCTACCCTCTCCATAAGTTAAAAATGAAGTTGGTAGCCCGATAGCTTTTCCTGAAATAATTCGAATTTTATAGCGTTTTATAATTAATTATTATTGGTTTAAAAGTAGGTAAATAAATAATATTCTGTCAAAAGGTACTTACCAAGCCAATCTAACATAATTATTTCTAATTCAGTACATGCTGGACTGGCCGCCTAAAAGTAAAAAAAATATGTTAAAACTACTGACTATTGAATTGACATCGTCCATTATGGACATTACATAATTTAATGTAAAAACATCATTCATAAGACAACTTATCCGTTTCCGGTAGTTCATGCTGGAATAGCTGACTCTAGAGGAAGGATAGGAGGAAGATATAGGAGAAAATCTATTATTGGGAGCATTTATTAATGTAATCAAACCGGCTACCGGCTTGTCTGCTTGTCTGTCTGTGTGTTTGTTTACGCTAAACTCAGAAACGGCTTAACTAATTTATATGCAGTTTTCACTGTTGTGTTGTATTTTGGCAACATTCCTTTAACGTTTAGTATTTGTTTTATTTTAATCGATTCATAAATAAAAAAGTTACATCAATATAAACATTTGCATGCGACAATATTGCTACAAAATAAGTGCTTTAATGAATTGACTGAAACTTTAGCTATCAATGTATGGATATGGCTTTAAAATGATTAGATCACGTTAGAGATTCAGATGAGAAAATTAATAATTGTGCAATACAAGCGGGCGAAACCGCCAATATATAATTAAAGCAAGAAAATACATAATGAAGTTTGAATACGCAATCATCGTATCAGCCCTTCCCGTGCCTTCTACGGCTAGATGGAAAGATTTAGAGATCATAATAATTTAACAATATCTATATCTATACAACTATGAATTTAGGTACCCGTATTATTTCATATAAAAATATAATATCATAAATTAATAATTAATAAACAATCGAGGCCAGTCGTGGCGCAGCGGCACGAGGTGTGACTGTAAAACCGACTGGCTGTTGGTTCGATCCCCACTCGAGAAGATGAAATATTTACTTAAATTTATATTTCCATTTCTTCGCTCTGGTGTCGAGGCAAAGCGCGGCGTTGAGTTCCGCCACTCAACATGCAATGCGTCCAGAACTCGGCGGAAAGTGGGGAACGGTGTGTCCTTACACTAGGTTTCCTCTGCGTACCCTGGTGTATGCGGGATACAGCGTGAAGCTGATTTTTTTATATTAAATGCAATGGGCATTACATACAGCTAACTGACACAGTTCCACGCGACATAACTTATTTAAAACTACTATTTGTGGGTTGTACGGTCTATATGGACAATCAATATTATTGCAACCCTTGGAAATACTATTGGCGTATGCCAATATTTTATTCTGGCAGTGTATACTGCCAGAATAAAATAAAAATTATATTTGCAATATTAATCACATTTAATCATATATCGCAATGTATAATATCCACGCGTATATTAATATTATTTTTAAAGATAAGTACTTCATCTCGCCGAGTTTTAGAGGCCGGTTATAGGCTTATAAGTGAAGTGGGATTGGTCGCATGGTATCTTTAAATATATATATTTTAAGGTATTATACTACTATTTTATTGTTTTATTTAATTTTATTTTTTAAGGTGCAATAAAGTATATTTATTATTATTATTACTATATACATATTTCTTTTGAAAAGGTGCTACAATGCAGTGCCTATTTTTTTTTAGGTAATAAAAATAATGAATCATTATTGAAAGTCATTAATTACCTACTACACACCTAACTACAAATGGACAACAAAAACTACAACTACATATTTGTCAACCTTTACAATATCTATCTGAGAGTAACGAAGTATGTCAAGAAAATATCGTGTAACAAAATATCGATTCATGATTAGTTTTTATACTAAAAAATTTTATAAATATATACGGAAAATACAGTTTTTTTAAATCAAATATAAGTTTCAAAGAAACAATTGTTCGATAATAAATTTATAGTTCGATAATAAAATATTGATAATGTTGATAAATATGAAAAATTATGCTCCAAAAGAAAAACTATTACAGTTTTATCATTTTAAGGTATTGTATAAAATCACACCGTAACTGATAAACAATCTCCACAAATTGAATGGATAAAATTGCAAGTGGTAATATGTATATAAAGATCGATATAACTGATAAGAGAAATACAATAATGACTAAAGTTTCTATTCATGCTTTAAAAGCTCCAATTTGATGATAATGATTTAGGTAAAATATTTTTAAAAAATTATATTACTTAACTCCATAACTACTATATATATTATGTATTATATATGATATTTTTACAAAAGACAGCAATTTTATAAAACAAAAATGAAATAAATAAATATAATTACCCATGAGAATCCAATGCATCCAATCCCAGCAGATAGCATATCCCCAAGAATAGAAGGATATCCATTGCCCGCCGGGAAATATGCGTGAAAGTGAGGATGTTGCCAGTGGGTAACACCAGCCATGATCTTGTTCTCAACATCGACCATCACGTCATCCCAGGGTTCTGGATGCATGGGAGCTTCTGAAGGGAGCGCCGCTCGTAGATATCCAGGCTCCACGGATGGAGTTACTCGTCGAGTCCGTAAAGTATTCATATATGTACATATATAGTCCACCATCTCCTTACCCCTTACACGAAACTCTTCCGAATCCATTGTTTTGATTTTATGATATGATTATTGCTTAAGAACTTCAATATGACGCCTGTGAGAGAGCAGCCAGTCGCATCAGAGGATATGGTGTAGTGTCGACGGTGCGGCGTCCTCTGACTGACTCGACCATCAAACGACAGCACTTCTTTGGTCGAGAGGCGGCGGCGCGCGGGGAGCGAACGCGTATGTTGAGCGCTACGACTCCTTAGGTTGGAGATATACTGAGTTAACAACTTTACTACTACTCACTTTTATACCGCGTAATTAGTAAATGAGCATTATTTTTAATAATCAATTATTAAACTACAGACTTAAGTAATTTACATAACTATTAAATATATATCGACTGAATATGTAAAATCTATTCTATAATGATACTTACTTATACTTATTTAGAAAACGTATAAAAATTTTAACGTAACGGGAGTTCGAGTCCCGCTACGTTCAAATTTTTATACGTTTTCTAAATAAGTACTTTTCTTTCCTAAGTGTGGAGTAACACTTTAAAAATGTTTAAAAATATACTTACTTAGTCAGCGTAATAAATCAAGTTTTGAAGGTACATTATTAATATTGTGTGAAAAGTAATATATAAAATTATGAATAAAGGTCATATTTTTTTTATATTATACATAGAAGTTTATGCAGATTTTTTTTATATATGACTGTAAAGTAGTTATATTTTTAGCCTACGAAACTGATGCCCGCCCGCCTTCGCCAGAAGCGGCGGCGATCGCCCTCAACAGCCACTTCATTGAGTCAGCTAAACGTTCATTGTGGTTACGAATGTCTATATGGAGTAGAGTAATAGCCAAAGAATAGTAGTAGACCTATAAGAGTAACCTTAAAAATATTTTTTTTGTTACACTATTTTATTTTACATATTTTGTCGTAGCGAGTAACTACAACGATCAGAATTTTGAGAAAACTTTTAGTTAGATTAAATGTATTGAATTTAATAATTTTGATTAAGGTAAGCTATTTACGTTATACAGGATGGAAGTTTCAGCACCACTTTAAATGAAACCATAGTTTTAGCTACTCCATAAAAGCCTAATACAATAAACAAAAAATTCCAAAATTCAAACCAAATAAAATAAATAATAAAATTGTCGTTTTAAAATAAAACTCCATCTGTTAAGAACGACACACGCACACATCAATCTATCAAAGGGCAATCGCCGCATACGCCTTATTCCGAAATCGAGTCGTAGGTATTGGCGGCAAAGTTCAAAGTTATTTAACCTTTAGTAGCATTTTTGTAGTAGTATGTGTTTACGTTTTTCGCATCTTTGCATAACTGCGTCACACGAAATACAAGTATGGATAAACATAACTCCTACGTCTAAACTGTTGAGTTATCTTGATGAATTTCTTTAGGTATGGGTTTGAAATATTTTACCCTATATGCTGTTTCCGTAAAAGGAGCGCTGCCTCTTCCATCCTGTATATTAGATTTTTATTTGAGTTAAAATATTAAAATAGCTTCACAAGGTAAGACACTCCGTTCCCGACAGAAAGTGCCGCCGAATTCTGGAAGCATTGTGTGTTGAGCGGCACAAACCAACGAAGCTGGAAAATAAAGTAATAGGATATCTGATTGATATTTTCGAGAAGTGTATCTTACACTCAAAAAATATTTTTTACAACTTTTAAATAATATTTTATTAATCAAGAAATATTTTATTTATAAAAAGAGGTAATCAACCTAATGAGAAACAAGTGTCAATTATATTAGACACACATCCAGGCGAAGGTGAATATATTCAAATAACATTCTTTAGTTGAAGTAATAAATACAGCTTTCACATTTTATAATTTTATGTGGAAAAAAAATGTGCACAAGCCCGAGCGAACCAGAAGGTTATATACATTATTATCAAGAGAAAATCGATTTCATTTTCCATCCATCCTACTGAAATGTGCTGATGAGATTTCCTTTGGATATCTTCTTCTTCACCTGTCATCAGCCTGGCTTGTGTTGCCAAAGCCTGCCTTTCAACTCAACCTACACTACTTTGCACGGTCTTTAACATCGCCGGTCGTTAGTCTATTGGGTTTCATATCCTGCATTACGATATTTAGCCATCGCTTCCTAGTGCGTCCAGACTGCGGCCTGACTTCAGGGGCAGGCATAGCAAGACATTTCCTTGCCAGGATAGTGTAGTTGACGACACTATCTCGACGAGGAAGCATTCGCTGCCGTACAAAAGTACTGGTTCTTGATCTTGTTTGATAGCTCCTGAAACTTGGCCAGTATTCTGTGTCTTGCGCATTGGTTTCAAAATGCCTGAACTTTCCCATCTTAACGAATAGTGTTAGAGATCAGACTCCCACGAGCCTCGGTATGTACTCGGTATTCGACACATTTAGCTTAAGACTATCGTTAATTTTTAATTACAATATTAGTACAATTATCCATAAAGTTTGTCAAACCTATGCAAAACAGTTATTGCTTCTTTTGCTGTTGTGTATACTTTTGTTATTTTTTAATTCTGTATGATTTCAGTGTAGTAATATTCTGGCCAGTCGTGGCGCAGCGGCACGGAGTGTGACTGTCAAACAGACTCGTTGTGGGTCCGATCCCCACTCGAGGATATGAAATATTTACCTAAATTTATATTTCCATTTCTTTGCTCTGGTGTCGAGACAAAGCGCGGCGTTGAGTTCTGCCACTGAACACGCAATGCCTCTAGAATTCGGCAGAAAGTGGGGAACGGAGTGTCTTAACACTAGGTTCCCTCTGCCTACCCTGCTGTGTGCGGGATACAGCTTGAAGCTGATTTAATTTTAATTTTTTTAGTACTTTCAGGACTGTACCTTTCATTCGAAAATTAATGGTATTTTCCTTGAAGTGAGGCTCGTTAAAAGATTATATATTTATATTTTATGGTGTTACTGGGTGAGTTTGTTCAATGAATTTAAAGAAATATTTTATAGAAATTTCTGAATCTCTGACCCACGGGCTTTAACAACGCATAAAATATGCTGTTCTGATTTTCTACCCGTTTCCTACCATTAAAACTTGTTCTTCATAAGTTGCTTTTGTGTGGAGTTTACATCATGTTTCTTTAGCAACCAGATCTGAGATTTTCAATTTTCATATGTCAATGAAATTGTCTATCTCCCTGAACAACTATTGTTAAGGCGGATTTAATTAATTATTATTATAATACAGTTAGACTATTACGGTTTTACATAAGACGAGCCAGCTTCAAAATTTCATAATATATAAGTTCATACATAGGTGTAATAGCTGTATCTGTATGGAACAAAAAAGTTTTCATAATTTTCTAAGTCTGTCCTTCAATTTCACGGAAGTACGTGTACAAATATTCAGATTTTACTGTTTTATTATATTGTAGACCATTTCGTTTACATTCTTCGTTTTTCTGATGCTAATTTTCTTTCAGCCTATGTATACTCTTAAAATTTTTCATGTATAAATTTTAAAGATTTTTGTCTTTCCATTTTTCATTGTAAACCATTATATCGGTACACAATAATTATTAATTACTAAAATTTTCCAAGATGTCTAAATTAGTAAAACAATAGAAATAAGAAACAAATATGTGATAATATATATGAACAATATATATATTTCCGACTTTATAATATTTTTAGTTTTCCATCAAGGAAAAACATTCATATTTTAATCTTTTATGAAATGAGCCTATGGCGAATGTATATATTATATTATAAAAAAAATGTCATGAATCTTCTAGCTACTCACTAACCTGCTAATTTTTGTCTAGTAATTGGTTAACATCAGCTTCACGCTGTACCCCGCACACAGCAGGGTAGGCAGAGGGAACCTAGTGTTAAGACACTCCGTTTCCCACTTTCCGGACGCATCAGTTCTGAACGCATTGCATGTTGAGTGGTGGAACTCAACACCAAAGCGAAAAAATGAAAATATAAATGTAAATAAATATTAAATTTCCTCGAGTGGAGATCGAACACACAACCAAACGATTTTACAGTCACACTTTGTGCCTTGTGTTTGTGTGCTGTGCTGTGTAATTTAAAATATATTAATGCAATACAAGTGTAACGCTATCGACGGATCAACGGTTGCCTATGGGTAGCCTCAGTACCTATCCATTTCACCCCCATGTACGTGAGCCGATTTTCAGTGGTTCGGCAGATATTTGAGAGTTTGTAATTTTTTTGGAAAAAATCGGATTCTTGAAGCAAATTGGCAAATACAGCCCGACTGTTGAGTCTGCGCACGTTTCTTTTCTCAATGTAGCCCAATAGTAGGCCTTTTGTATAATTTCAAAACTATCGGCACATAAATCTTGGAAATAACATGGAAAAAAATAATTTTTAAGTAAGCTAAATTTCATCAAAAGCTTTCAAGGGCTATAGGGAAAGAAAATTACTAGTTATAATTTCTGAAAGTATCATAGGCATAGCATGCATGCATGAATGTTTCACTGAAAACGTGTTAAAAAATTAAACAAGTAAAAAAATGTTATTCTTATAACAGGAATCGATTACATTTAAATCGATTTTTTTACATACTACAGCATGTACACTATGTGCTATATACGAACGTGTACAACGAAAAATAAATATATATTTTAATTAACTAATAAGAATGAATAACTTAAAATATAACTAAACTGTCGTTCCAATTCAATAAATTTGCTTGGAAGAAGAGAAATCAAGAATATGAGTTACACACTATTATTGGAAATGTACTGTCTCTTATCGTATAAACTAAAGACGGTTATTTTTTTAATTTAAATATAATGAATACTACCCAAATCGAAGTAAATATAAATATTTTGTTACTAATAATAATAATCCTTGTATTCAAAAACAATAAACATTTAAAATTAATGCAGGTTCATAAGATTTTTCTTGCATTTCTTGTAATAAAAAAATAATCCGTAAAGACCCCCTCGCTAGAATATTAATATAAACATTATATATAGCTACAAGCAACCAAAAACTTAAGCAATCAATAACAATACAGTAACTTCGGTGTTTGTAACAGTCAAGGTGTACCTTCAAAAAAAAGAAAAGAAACCATTTATAGTAATAGTTTATTAACAAGAAATAAATAAAACTGGACAAGCGCGAATCGGGCCCGCCCACCGAGGGTTCCGTACAATTTTTTTTGAGTTTTTTATGAAATTCAGGCTTAGCTTAGCCAGAGCCCTTTGATCTGATGCCTCATTTGAACTAGCGGCTTTAATAACAAATTTTGCCCCCTTGTAAGGCTATTATTTTTTAGGATTTAACCAGAAATGTATAATTTTTAGATTTTTTTTCCTCAACTGGTACTACCTGTAGATGTTAGCTACCAAATTTTATAATTCTAGGTTATCCGGAAGTGTCCTAATTAATTTTCATTCTCTTTAAAGTGTCGAACTACGTGGTTTTTGCTATATAAACTAGCCGTTTATATCTTTTAAATAAAATTAAATCAGCTTCACGCTGTATCCCGCACACAGCAGGGTAGGCAGAGGGAACCTAGTGTTAAGACACTCCGTTCCCCACTTTCTGCCGAATTCTGGAGGCATTGCGTGTTAAGTGGCAGAACTCAACGCCGCGCTTAACCTCGACACCAGAGCGAAGAAATGGAAATATAAATTTAAGTAAATATTTCATCTCCTCGAGTGGGGATCGAAGCCACAACCAGTCGGTTTTACAGTCACACCTCTCTCCTCTTTATATATTTTATTCTTATTTTTTTAAAATAAATGTAGATTTTCTTTTTCAGGAAATCAAGGGACCCTAGATCTAGGTATATATATGGTCTGATTTCAATTTAATATCTCCAAGCGTTGCTGAGGTCTTGACAGACAGACAGATGGACGGACAACAAAGCGATCTTATAAGGGTTTCTTTTTTCCTTAAAAGGTAGGGAACCCTAAAAAAGGAAGTAAAAGAAAACATTACAATTTCAACGAACTGGTTAAACTGTCATAATAAACAGTGACAGTAATAAAAAAAAGATAATATGCAATCTACATACAGGTTACTTATTAATTATTTATTATTTTTTCTATGACAGACATACTAGTAATTTTATACAAGTAAACTAATTTCATAAATTTATTTTAAAATGTTTTAATTTTATTTATAAACTAGTTGAGTGTTACAAATATCTATATAACTTATTGATGTACTTTTATCTGACCTGTTTTCAACATTCTTTGAATTACTTAAATAAATAAAAGTTGTATAAATATAACTTAATATAACATTTTATGCCGAATATTAATGAAATTACAGTGAACTAGATACTTACATTATTTGAAACTGAAATAAACTATTAAATATATATCTACGTATAACGTGTATTTATAATGTTATTAAAACTATTTTAAGAGAAGAAATGACTTAGTATTTTATTGATTCACAGGAAGACTGAGAGGCCTATCGCGTTACAGGGTGAAGAGATCAGAGGAGTGCCTGGTATTTCAGATGTAGGTTTAAAGAGTTTTTTCAAATGATTATTAAAGTTCATCTCTAATGTCTTAGCCCGTCTCTTTATGTGAATAAATTCAGTATGATTCTATAACATTTTTTATAATAATACATGAATATGTCGCTGTAAGCGCGAGTCGTGGATCAAGCGTGTACGACTGTACACACGTTTACACTGTGTAAGAAATGATTCATTTCATTTCTTCGCTAAAGTGGTGAGGCAATGCGCGGCGTTGTGTTTCGCCATTCAACAAGTCTCGGTGTACAATGCCTCCAAAATTCGGAGGAAAGTGGGAGGCGGAGTATTTTAACATTAGTAGCCTAGACTCCTCTGCCTGTCCTGCTATATGAGGGATACAGCGCGAATATAAAAAAAAACAATTTAAAAAGTATTTTATATCAAAAGGATATATATTACAATTTTAAAGTATTCCAAAGAGTTTTATACGAAGCAAAGGCGATAAACATTTTCCCATAGGGTGGCGGGTGCCATCAGCGGCACGCCGGGAAGTCGCCTCGCCGGAACGTGCATTCTTCCCCGCTCCGGAATACCAATGGCATATTATTATGTGTGATCTCCTTCATTGTGCTTGATATCTACACTTATATCTAACATACATATAACTTTAGATCCATTGACATCTCGTGGAATTAATATGGAGGTCACGTTTGATCTCTTTTAATCTATTTTTGTATTCAGCTTCACGCTGTATTTCACATATAGCAGGATAGGCGGGGAGAACTAAATATATAAGTGTTAAGACACTCAGTACTCCGCTTTTCTTCTAAATTTAAGATATTTTTTGCATGGTGCAACTCAACGCCGCGCGTTATCGTACCGGACCTAAGTAACAAAAATAATTAATTCTACCAAATTGGTATCGAATCCACAACCAGCGTTAACAGTCAGCTGTCAGACTCCACCCAACAATGCCACGAACCCAATTAAATTAAATTCAATCTTATTCCTAATTAAACGAATTTTCTCCTATATAGAGAAAATACAAAAACAAATAATAAAAAATATTGTTTACATTTATTATTTGAATGTTATTCATTCATTATTATTTATTACATGTCAGGAGGCCATAAATAAAATAACAAGACGTCTAAAGTGTAATTTAGAGTAATTTTAGAATTAAATCTGGTACCTAAATAAAAAGACAAATGATTTTCACCAATACTCGTTCCCATAACGTAAGTTAGCTTCACTTTATAATTTAGCACTAAAATAGCTATAAAATTGCCGTAATATTAATTTTGGAATTAAATGACATTAAAAATAACAAAAGCATCAGTTATTGGTATAACTAGTAAATCAACGTATACATATCACATTATTATGTTCATTATTTCAGTATTTCACCTTCACGCTGTATCCCATCTATATAGTACCCTGTTATGCAGATCGAACCTAGTGTTAAAACACTCTCCCCACTTACCACCGGAAGAGGTTTTTGGGTCAAGTGGCGGAATCCAACCTTTACCTTGTTACCAGAGCGAGGAAATGAAAATATTAATGAATAATATTGAAACCCAGTCCAGTCGTGGCGCAGCGGCACGCGAAGTGTGACTGTAAAACCGACTGGTTGTGGGTTCGATCCCCACTCGAGGAGATGAAATATTTACTTAAATTTATATTTCCATTTCTTCGCTCTGGTGTCGAGGTTAAGCGCGGCGTTGAGTTCTGCCACTCATCACGCAATGCCCCCAGAATTCGGCAGAAAGTGGGGAACGGAGTGTCTTAACACTAGGTTCCCTCTGCCTACCCTGCTGTGTGCGGGATACGAGGTCAACCTGATTTAATATTGAAACCCAACCGTCTCGTTTACACGCACTTGTGCCACTGTGCCTAAATTTTCAACGTTATTATCAACTTACGTAAATTGCGTAAACTTATTCAAAATGAAAATATATTTCGGTCATGACACAAGTGGATTGTAGACAACTCGACATTTGCCATTCGTGTGCATGATACTGATCGAGTCTAAAACAATTTAGGCGCCCCATCCACCATAATCAAATTTCTCGCTGCTACGAGCTACGCTGGGGCTGCATTCCGATATAATTATGAAATTAAAATTGTGTTACGCGTATCTATTTAGTTTTATTTTTGGTAGTTGTGTATACAGGGTGTTTTTGTCTTCTCCACTTTAAATGAAATCACAGTTTTCACTGCTCTATAAAAGGCTAATATGATTAAAACCGACTTTGTCAAAAATTAAAAAGTGATGTTTTCAAACAAAATAAATAATATATTTTTTTGCTTCACGCTGTATTCCGCACACAGCAGGGTAGGCAGAGGGAACCTAGTGAACAAAAAGTGAAGACACTCCGCTGCCCATTTTCTGCCAAATGTAAAACCGACTGGTTGTGATTTCGGTCCCTACTCGAGGAGATGAAATATTTACTTAAATTTATATTTCCATTTCTTCGCTCTGGTGTCCAGGCAAAGCGCGGCGTTGAGTTCCGCACTCAACATGCAATGCCTCCAGAAGTCAACGAAAAGTGGGGAATGGGAATGTCTTCTTAACACTATGTTCGCTCTGCCTACCCTGCTATGTGCGGCATACAGTGTGAAGCAAAAAAATAAAAACCGGACAAGCGCTAGGCGGGCTCGTCCACCGAGGGCTCCGTACAAATATTGGAGGCCTCGAGCTTTTTCTGAAATTCAAGCTTACCTTAGCCAGAGTCCTTTTATCTGATACCTCACATAAACTAGCGGCTTTAATACTAAATTTTGCCTCTCGCTGAAGTGCATTATTTTTTATAATTTAACTACAAATGTATAGTTCATGATTTTTTCTGAACTAGTATACTACCTGTAGATGCTAGCTGCCAAATTTCACAATTCAATTTTTTTAAGTAAATGTAGATGATATACTATTTTTTCAGAAAATCATGGGACCATAGATTGTAAATTCAAACCATACACCAGACAGATAGGTAGACAGACAGGCTGACAGACAAAAAAATGATCTTATAAGCTGCTTTTTTCTTAAGAAGGTACGGAACCCTAAAAAGATTTAAAAAACCTTGAAAAGTATTTCGTCAGTGTGAATATTAAATAAATATACGTAAAGGTAATATTTAGATTATAGGTAACCTAAATACTACTTTTACATTTATAACATACAATATTACTAACTATCTAATAGTGATAGGCTTATCATATCATTTAAATAAGAGAATATAACCTTGCTAGTTCTTTCAAACGCAATTATAATAATAATTGTCACCAATTAATGTAAATGTTAACTTTGTATTCTATAGCTTTTGTTATTGTGTTGTATATTATAATAAATTATGTACAAGTTTTTACTAGTCGTCATGAAGTCGTCGCGGCGTAGCGGCATAGCGTCTGACTGGAAACGTGAGAATATAATATATTATCTGAAGTAATAATAAATATGGTAAAAAAATAAATAAATCAGCTTCACGCTGTATCCCGCACACAGCAGGGTAGGCAGAGGGAACCTAGTGTTAAGACACTCCGTTCCCCACTTTCCGCCGGATTCTGGAGGCATTGCGTGTTGAGTGGCAGAACTCAACGCCGCGCTTTGCCTCGACACCAGAGCGAAGAAATGGAAATATAAATTTAAGTAAATATGTCATCTCCTCGAGTGAGAATCGAACTCACAACCAGTCGGTTTTACAGTCACACTTTGTGCCCCTGCGCCACGACTGGCCTATGTATGGTATGGTATGCAAATAAAGGTAATAGATTGAACGTAAGATATGAAGAACGCACTAAATTTCCCCGAATTCTTTCGTATTGTATCTACTAATATATAATTACAAATTACCAGAATTAAACCAACGAATATAATTATTAATTATGATGTAATTATATAATCGATATATTTAACTACACTATAGTTTTTTTTTTGGAAAAGGACAAGGCAAACGAGCGTTCGAATCACCTGATGGTAAGTGATCACCGCCGCCCACGACCCCGTGCAACACCAGAGGAGCTATAGGTGCGTTGCCGGTCTTTAAAGTGGAGAAAGACGACCTGGAAACACTGATAATATGACACTATTAATTAGCACATCTTAGGTACCTAATTATGAGCTTATTGATTTGCACAAATTGAAATTATAATTTACAACTCATTAGTCTCACATTAGTCTAAACTTTAATTACAAATAGATTAAAAAAACCGGACAAGAGCGAGTCGGGCTCACCCACCGCGGGTTCCGTACAAAAATTGTAAGTCTCGAGCTTTTTTTGAAATTCAAGCTTAGCCACGGCCCTTTCTTCTGATACCTCACTTGAACTAGCAGCTTTAATATAATATTTTGCCCCCTTTTAAGCCTATTTTTAGGATTTAACCTCAAATAAATTTAATTCAACCAAATATATAGTTTTCAGTTTTTGTTCTTCTGCACTAGTACTACCTGTAGATGCTAGCTTGGCAGCTAGCATTTCATAATTCTAGGTCAACCGGAACCCTATAAATTTTGATTTCCTTTATAGTGTCCCAAAAACGCGGTTTTTGCGATATAAATAGTATATCTTTTTTTACTTAATGTAAAAATACGATTTTTTTCAAGAAATCATGGGACCATCGATCTGAGTACATGGCTTGAACTCGATATCTCCAAGCATTCGAAATATAAAGGTTCTTGACAGACAGACGGACGTACAGCAAAGTGATCTTATAAGGGTTCCTTTTTCCCTTAAATCCCTAAAATGTTATATTCTATTCTATGATGTTACCTAATTAAAGTAGGGTATTTTTTATAATCCTTATGCTTGTCTCTAGACAATTAAATAACTAAAGTTATAACATACATAGGAATTTCAGATTTTTAAACGGATTTTATTTGGGTACAATAGAATGAAAATTTGATATTTATCTAATATTTTAAATGTAGAATGGTGATATGATCAATTTCTGGTTTGACAGACATTTAAAGAGACCTATAACAATTTTGCGAAGGCGTTCGATTTTCCGCGAGAATAAAGATGCAGAAAACTCGTAGAAAAGAAAATGGACTCGTTGAAATCTAATTTCGCGTAACCATAACGGCAGCTCTTGAGCTCGATGAGCTATCCACGACAGACGCCCGCCTCATATCAATTCGTTAATTGCCACGAGATCTCTCTCTTTAAACTAAGACTTTTTTCTTATATTTTATTATCAACTAGCGATTTAATTTCGTCTTGAAAATCCGCTCACTCTTCTATAAGTACAATAATTTTATTACTAATTTATTTGTAAATAGGTATGGAGTAAAATTTATTTTAATCAGCAGGTATCACAGTGAATTAATCAAAATCTAGATTATATCTACAATTACAACAGACGTAGAAAATTGTTACCAAAACGATTTTGTATCAAAGAAAGTAGGAATGGTGTTTTTTTTTTACAATAAATGTTCCAAAGGTGTTTTTTGTCAAAATTTTTAAGGCTTAAATATGTAATAATGTGTAGTTAGAGATTTTCTTGTATATTTTTTTGGAGTGAACAGTTGTTCAAAATGTTTTGTATTATACACTCATATACAAACGTAGGTACATAGTGCTAATATACGATAATGAATGATTGAGCACAAAGCAGCATTTTGCCTAGCAAATTCGAAAAATAACAGAATTATTTATCATCTTTAATTTAGCAATTCTCTTCAAGATTGGAACCCACAACCATCATGATCATACAAGTTCGTACACATGCCGAGTGCGGCACATTGGCGTCATCATTTTTGACATTCAGGTTTATTAGAAATGTTGAATTTTATCGTATTAGGATTGACATTTATAATTTATATACCAAACCAATCTCAACATACCTACATAGATATGTTGTTTACTAACTAACTAAAAAAACAACATAACTATGAATACATTTGTCATTTTTATTACCCAACTACGCAACATAAAGAAGATTAATTTGTTTATCAGTCTATGTATGTATGTGCGTGTGTTCCTATATAGCATTGTAGTGACCAACCGACATGGCCAATTTTGATGATTCTTACGTCAATCGATTTGGCCTAACCTTGTGCATACTATTAAACATATGACAATAATTAAAATTCACCATAGCGACAACCAGTCGCCGTTTTGTCAAAATGAACAAAAAATCGACATACTATGCCTAATAGGCTATTGTTGAATAGATATTCAAAAATGATTGGTAGGCTCGTTTAAGTAACAGCTTAGGATATTTTCTTTTTTTTTTATTATTTAGAATCTTACTATTTACTCAACTTTTTTGAAATTTATAACACGTAAAGCACCATATATTTACGTAAGTATTTAGTTGGTCTGCCCTTATCACAATATCACAAAAGTTGAACTAAACAAAGTTAATCACAGTAGAGTAGGCAGAGGAAATCTGGTGTTAAGACACTCCGTTCCGCTTTTCCACCGAACTCTAGAGGCATTGCGTCTTGAGTGGCGGAACTTAACACCGCGCTTTGCCTCGACACCAGGGCAAAGAAATGAAATTATAAATTTAAATGAATATTTCACCTCTTTGAGTGGGGGTCAAACCCACGACCTGTCGCGTTTACAGTCACACACTTGTACCCCTGCGCCACAACTAGCCTCAGTCATATGCCTATAGTAATAATCATATAACATTATTATTTGCTTCAGTTATATAGTTTGGCTGTTAACAGCCAAGTATTAAATGCTCAATTCTGTATAAAATTTAATCTTAAAATCTTCTTAAGATCTTAAAATAACTTAAACGTTAATATTTTAATAAAAGTTATATTTTAATGTATACCTTCAAAATGCTTATTTAGACAACGTATAAAAATTTGAACGTAGCGGGACTCGAACCCGCGCCTTTCGGATAATTATTAAGTAATTTTCTTTCTTAAGTGTGGATTAACACTTTAAAAATGTGAAAAATACCTTCAACTGATATATTATTTATTGTATTTCCTATTTTAAAATCTTCTTGTTTATCTAAACATCTGAGTGTCAACTCACCTTAGAATGAGGGGTGTTGAAAAAAAATACTTTTTACTTTCATTACCCGATTGCAAGTGGAAGAAATTAACTATCGATTGATACCGAAATCATATTATAGAATTTTGTGAATGAAGAAAAACGTCAAAATTGTTTCAACTCTTCTCGATCTCACGTACCGACGGTTAATCTTAATGAACTATAATTGGGCATGTTTTTTTTTCTTTTTAATTATATACAGTCGGTTTTTTTTTGTTCTTTTGTCATATTTTTTTTACTTTAATGATTTTGACAACTTTTATAAATGCTTTTATAAAAAACAGTGTTATATAGTTTCTTATTGTTTTATTTTTTTTGGTATAACACTTAAGATGTCTATAATGTATTTTAACCATTGCAAGTACTTAGGTATATCTATTTTTACATATCTATCTATATATATAAAAGGACTTGTGCTGACTGACTGAGGTAAGACGCACGCAGAGCCGTAACCGCTGATGGTAGAAACGTGAAATTTGGGCAGATGTTTATTTTCATATTCTGGATATCCACTAAGAAGAGAATTTGAAAAATTTTAACCCTAAAGGGATAAAATAGGGGTTGAAAGTTTGTATGGAAAAAAAATTTAATCTGTACCGATTTTTATAAAATTTGAAATTCAGACTCTTAAAAATATTTCATTGAACACGTATTTCATGGTTTTTAAGAATTCACCCCCTAAGCGTTCAAATAAGGGGTTGAAAGTTTATATGGAAAAATCTTTAAATTGCCACCGATTTTTATAAAAATTTAAATTCAGACTGTTAAAAATATTTTATTGAACACGTGTTTCGTGATTTTTTTAGAATTCACTCCTAATAAGCGGGCGAAGCCGCGCGCGCCCTCTAGTCCTATGATATTTTTCAATATTTAAGTAGGTACAGTCCGCAAGATGATGCTAACTATAACTTTACAGTGTTACATTGATTTTATAATTTTGCATTCAATTGAATGCAAAATTTTCAGAATTATGAAAATATGTTGTTCATAATTATGAACAACATATTTTCATAATTCTGAGAAAGAGCAAGCACTACGTGGCTGTTTGAGAGGATGTCATCGGCGGCAAGGGCGCCGTGCGATTCGAGTCGAACCTAGGCTTGTAGCCGTAAACAGAGCGTTGAATTATTTTAGTTTAACATTTTCTTGAAAAGTATATATCCAAATGACATGCTGTACATGCCGAAGACTATATACAGTGTCGCAGACTTTTTTTAGAACTATAAAGTATATAATATAAACACACGCATTTGCATCTGTGTGAGTGTTCATATTATAAAGTATATAATATGAACACTCACGCAGATGCAAAGCTCAGCTTAAGGCTCGCGAATTGCAGTAAAGAACAACGAAGACATCAAAATAATTATCTAATTAAATATTCTATTATGGAATTTATAAATTTATTATATAGTATTAAACTTTAAGTTTTCAAATGTTATGTTAAATGCTTATCATTTTTCTGATTCCTCTCCAGTATTTTTCTCAGATTCTTGAAAAATATAATATGGCCCCTCATTACACTTTGGTCCGTCACAAGAAAAATTGTCGTATTCACAATATTCCCCGGTAATAACCTGTAATAAACAATTTTATTTATTATACCCAATTAATGAGGCCGGTCGTGGCGCAACGGCATGAGTGAGACTGTGAAAACGACTGGTTGTGGGTTCGATCCCCACTCGAGGAGATGAAATATTTACTTAAATTTATATTTCCATTTCTTCGCTCTGGTGTCGAGGTTAAGCGCGGCGTTGAGTTCTGCCACTCAATACACAATGCCTCCAGAATTCGGCAGAAAGTGGGGAACGGGAGTGTCTTAACACTAGGTTCCCTCTGCCTACCCTGCTGTGTGCGGGATACAGCGAGAAGCTGATTTAATACTCAATTAAACTACTAATACATAGAACTATTAGAACAGATCTAGAAAAATTGCATAGGTCTGCACATAACTGTATGTAACTACAAAAACATATTAGCAACTATTTTATATATATATATATATATATATATATATATATATATATATATATATTATTTTATGTGATTTTTATGTAAAACCGTACCTTGCTGGGGTGCATCGGATCTGGGTTTGCATCACAAAAGCAACGTCCGCATATACATTTCCCCCGTCCAGAACATTTTTGTTCTACATCACCCTGAGGGCAACTATTCTCCACCTCTGGACCTGCGCATGCGCACGCCGCGTTCTCTTCTAAGCTCACTAAAATAACATAAAAATAAATTAACATAAAATGAATTTATAGAATAATACTATATATACTATAACTATTCTAGCTTCACGCTTTATCCCTAGCGGTGTAGCCAGAAAAAAAGCAGCACCAACTCTACATACCTCTTTCGCCTCGTCCACTGTCATCAACCTCTTCATACATGCCCCCCGGGGGATCCTCATGCTTTTTACGTGATCTTCCTCCAGTATCTTTGATACTGTGTTTGCGAAGGTCAACCGAAGTCTCCCTCTACCTCTCTTACCACTCACTTTTCCATCATTAATCTTTTCTTTAATAATAGATAGCTGAATTTGTCTAATAATGTATTTAGTGTTACTCACGTCTATGCGGCGGATGGCGTATCCTTTTTTCTATGCAAAATTGTTCATTATGAGGTAAAAATTCAGAAAAACATCTGTTTTCCGTTGGACACCAGGTACAGTGAGGCAATAGAAGGCAATCGAGACAGGATTGTTTAATATTGCATATCCAACGTTCATCTATACTTACTACATTTAAACGACTAGCAATTACTGACGTCACATGAAAAAAAATGCAGAGAAAGACTGATATTTTTTTGAAACTACGCATATTCAAATTCTCAAATGTACTTTGATGTAAACTTTATACGATTTTACAATAAATGTTTAGCCATGGCTTAATTTGTCCTTTTATCGCAAAAGATAACCTTTAGTTCATTCTAACTTATTACACAAACATTATTTCTACTACCTACTCTAAAATTGTGTATAGATAAATGTTTGTTTATCTAGAGTTGTATTTAATACTTAAAAAAATATAAAATCAAGAAAATATTCTGTTGGTAAAAATCCCATCAAAAATATCAATCTTTAATAATATGTCGTTCTCAACTCTACTGATAAAAGATTCGAAGTTCTATAGGATGTTCATGTTCTATATGAGACAAGATTTGATTTGAAAAAATCATTCACTGCACAGAACTGGCACTTGCTTGTTGATAAAAGGTAGGTTTCAGTTATTAGCTATAAATAATGGCTAGATTTATTTTAATAATTCCAAAGTGAAAATTATTACCCAAAAGAAATATATTTTCATTCTAATTCCGCAATCGTCGGGTAACATAATAAAATCATACGCATATGTTACAACTTACACTCTCACTTTAAAGTGCAATAATGAATATAATAATAAGTTTAACAAGGAAAATTAATTGTAGTATATCTATGCAATATATTAATTGTCATATAAAATTTTAATTTGACAAAATAATTGTGTTGTTTCAAATGCATATATGTATTTATCTAAACGAAACTATAATACAAACAAACGGCTTTAATTTTTTTCTGTATGTATGTGTGTCTGTTTATGTGGACTGTGGAAAACTGTGGAATCTCCAGACCAGATGAACTGATTTTTATGAGACTCACTGAAGGATAAAAAAGGTTGTGCAACATATAGACTACTTTTTACAAAAATATTTGTTGTGTTTACCGAACGTGAGCATCTACCGTCCATTTTCTATTAAATACGATAATTTACGGGCATAGTAAATATTAACCTTAATATTTCTATCTAAATATTAAGCTGATAACCAAATCTACTCTCTATACTTTTACTTGAGTAACAGAGTGTAGGTACTGATGAAGATTTTCGTCGTGATGAAATATCAAAACAACTAGCTGACGGTGGGAAGAGTTATTTCTTAATATTGATGCGTGCATGTTTAAGTTACAAATATTCAGCCAAATCGATCTGATGTCATTAAAATTGATCCTGCAAAATAAACTTAAGAAAGTCTCTTGTCTCTTCAAGTAACTGTGTGCATGATGATCTTTCGATAAACAATAAAGAACAATGGAGTATTTTAAAATATAAACCCATTGAAAAAGAAGTGCCTTTAAACAATATATTTCTAATGAAAATTCGATAGTAGATAGCTTGACTACCGAAAACCCACAGTAGCACGTAATCAGTGAACATCGATTCACACACAAAACTGTAGCAAATTAAATCGTTCATTGTCGATTGTCATAATTTTTTTTAATATTTGTAAAGGACTCGGTTCCTTTAAACCCTTAGCCATTCGTCTTTTAAGATTGAAATTATTTTCTAATAAGTTAGTAAGATTGCCTAGGCCTATCTATAGAGCGCTGAGATTCCAGCTTCCATGTCTAAGATTTAGATTTACTTAATATTGTTTGGCAACACTAAATAGTATGTCATTTTTGTTTATTAAATTCTGAACTTAGGAGTTCTGACAGTTGACAGTAGTATGAAATGGTTACACGGAAGAAATCAAACATAATAAAAACGTAACAGACTATAATTTTTAAAACTAATGGATAATTACTTTAAAGGTAAAAATGTGGAAGAAGAATTGGAACGAAACAAAATACCTATCAGCAACATTCCTGATAACTTTTTGTGGATGCAGGTTATATGCAATAAAAATAAACATACAATACAATTTTATAATATTTATTTAAGTATTTTTTTATATTTGAAATAAATCACATTACAGGTAAAAGGTGGAAGCAAAATGACAAATTTGATATCTCACGCTGCTGGAATCATTGAAGATAAAGCTGCAACAGCTGTTGTATGGACTGGTGCTGGAGTTGCAATTGCTAAGGCTATTTCATGTGCCGAGATATTAAAACGACAATACTCTATACAACACCAAGTGACGAAATTAGCCTATAAAAGGTACATTTTAATAAACATTTATTCAGTTTCATGTTTCTTTACACTTGCCTACCAGAGCAGAGTTATGAAAATAACTCAAATATAATCAAACCTACAACCAATGCATTTACAGATATTTATCCCACTGCTCTACAAAAGCCAATATAACATACGAGCCAGCCAATATATCTTGTATACTCAATGTTTGTAGATAAACTTAAATAACTACTAATACTTTTTATTTACAGTGTTGAAGAATACTGGGAACCAAAAGTTGATGGATTAGAAACAATTGTTGTTAAAAGGCAAATTCCTGTTATTCATATTTTACTTTCTATAGAAGATGCTCATAATTTAAGTCAACTTGGGTATGTGCAGTGTTCCTTTATATTTGTAATTTTACTCCCATACTTTGAAAATATGACCAAGATGAGCCTTGAATATATGAAATATTTCACAATTTGTATTTTTTGTAGGTATCAAAATTCTCAAGAGAAGAAATTTTGGGAAAAACACAATACTAAGCAAAATCACTCCCAAAAAGGCAAAAAACCATTTAAATATAAGAAATCAGAAAAGCAATCATCAGAATAAATGACAACTATTTAATATATTTTATTCTTTTTTTAAACAATAACTTTAAGTAATTATGTAATATGATAATGAATAAGAAGAACTACTATTGTTCATATAATATAAATGTAACATGTCTTTTGCAATATTAATATTAAGGTTAATTTACATTTTGCAATGAAATCTCTAAGAAAACACATGAGACAAACAGGAACTATCGGGCACAAGTCTTAGGTCCACTTATTAAAGATCACTTTCAGGACAACCTCTACCCTTAAAAAGATTCTTGCAATTCTCTGATAAGTCTTGATGTAACTGAAAGTTACACAGTAGTAATAGTAAAGCAAGTTATTGATGCATGCACGATTGTGTACAGTACTACATGAATGCAATGACTGAATGGCAGAAGTCAATTGCAGGCCAGATCGTCTTGCTAGTAAAAGGTTTTTGCCTGTTACAAAAACAGGCAAAAACCTTTATAGAAAACTAAAAATAAAACAAATTATAGAAGCAATAATTTTTTTATTGGGGCTAATGTTTAAATAACTGAGCCAATAGCCATGGTGTCCAATGCAATCTTGTTTTGAAAAAATGCTTTTGACAAATTATTTACAAGGCTAAACTTGTAAATTGTCAATTTCAGTTGTAAGAAACTTTGTCACTGAATATATATAAGATTAAATGTGAAACCTAATGGTTAATTTAAAGTATTTAAAGTTAAAATATTTATATTATTATAAACAGTAAACTTTGCTCTCAAGAAAAGGGGAATTATCAAGCTTCTGATTCTCCTACAGGTTGGTTTATAGGTGTTTCATCATCAAGTTTAGGTAGAATAAGTATTTCTTTGGAAATTATTGAGTATTTTGTAACAAAATATGTAAATCTTTTACATAAATGAGTTTCTTTTTCAAATGCATCAAATATTGACCTGTGATGAAAATATGCATGAGAAAATATTCTGTAGACTCTTCTACACACTGATCCTAATTTGGCCACTGAAGATTCTTTAATGCTCACTCTGAAATAAATTTAGAATATGCAATATAGTAATTGTATACTAAGATAGATAACTTACATAAGCAATATTATCGTAAAAAAATATTAAATCTATAAAAACAATTACATAGTGGGACTAACCCACACTTCTTGTTATCCATTTTTTTTTTCTAAATGTTCTTCTTAAAACTTAGTGTTCACTTTAAACTTCAAGACATGTTAATATAAACATTGTTATTGGGTTTTACCTGCTTGGAAAATATTTATTGCTGTTCAGCAAACAAGCAGCACCATCAAGTGTGTGTCTCGTATAATCAATAGCAGGACATTCCTTTGGAGTTTTATGAGCAGCACATAAGAATATCCATTGTTCTGTAGCTGTCATCTGAGTACAAGTTTCAGGTTTGCATTCACTTTGTAATCTTACTGCTAAGCCATTCAGTTCCATACAAAATTGCCTACAAATTTGCAGAAATAAATAAAAAACATTGTCAACCTAAACATTCAACCAATTATTTGACAAAAATAAAAAAAAAAATATATAAATCTAGATAACATAATTTTAGACAGTTATTTTAATACTATTAAATTATTTTATATTGTTTATACCTCAAATGTTCATATTTCCACACACCATCATCTTGTGCTTCTGGCATTTTTAAAATAGCCTCCAAGTTAGCGGGATCCCGTCTTATAGTTTGTTGAATAAATTGTTGGACTGCCAGAGTACTATCCATTTCTTCAAATGGTTCATCAGGCCATCGACAGAAATCCTTGGACATAAATTAAAAATATATCTTTTTAAAAGCACATAACAATTACAAATTACAAAGACAATAGAAGTGCGGATAATATTACACACCTTGGCTTTAGAACCAGGACGATTCCTCCGAAGTATTTGCACTCCATCAGCCATTTTATGTTTATGCAGTGTCTATTGATCCAAAGCTGACATAAAAATTAGAAATACGTTTTTTTACACAGCTTTTTCACTTTATGCACTTATTATGGTTTATCAAAAAAGGTGTAAATAAAACTAAATAAGTCTAATTACATTTATTGCACATTACCTACAGCGTACAAATAAGAATAACGATATTACAGATGTTACCACAGAACACATATACCCAAAGGGATGTTATAGATACAGTTATCTTGTCAGGTGTTGCCACTTGCTAGTACAAACTACAACTTATCTTTCAATCCACCGAAAGGGACTCTGAAATTTTATCGTATCATATTATCAATAAAATCCCACTATATTATTATTCCCAGTGCAAACATATATTATTGAGAATTATTTTTCATCAAATTTATACAGTTGTGGTTGTAACTATTTATTTAAAAATTATTTCTATACTTAGTTTTTGTATACTTTGTAATCTGGTACTGGAGTGAAGTGCCCATTAAGCGCTGGAGTTGCAGAACACCCGTAACTAGTCGCGTTTGGCACTACGACAGATTGGGATGGGATGCGTATATTTTACTCATCTTATCCCTGGGGTCCGGTTTGCTTCTCTTCCGATGATCCTAGTAACTGTGCCGCTGCTGTTGCCGACATGGTTCTACAGGGCATGGAACTCTACATTCTTAGCCCTGTGGTGCCAATCGGTGGCAAGTCACAGCCTTGGGTTAATACGTCTTGCAAGCTCGCTTTGCCTTTAGCAAACACGAGGCATCTCAAATCTGGGCCGAGGCACTGGTTACTAATGATTTGAAGGTGAAAACCTCAAAGAGGAAGTATAACCGAGCCTCTAGGTTCTTTAAGTTGCAAATTGCCGGAGCAAGGTCTATGCATATAGCCAAAATCGGCGAGAAGCTTGAGAGCTACTCGTCCGGAGCTCATCAGTATTGGGCGCTCTCAAAGACGGCGCTTGGCAACTTTAGCCAGCCTTTGCTTCCTGGGCGCTCTCTTTGCCTCGAACTCGACTTTGGATGACTTACCAAGGAACAACACCGCCGACCATTCCGCGGTGCCAGAGCTCAATGCGTAAGGTAAAGTTCAGCAAAAAAACTGGTAGGCGAGCTCTGTCCTCTTTGGACATTCACAAGTCGGGCGGGCCAGATGGCATCTCTCTTTTAGTGCTCCTAAGCTAACATTGGTGTAAACGTCTTGTTTCAGCACTCTTACGCAGTCGGCGGAGTCCCAGGCTCAAGGAAGAACGCTTTTATCCACCCAATCCCGAAGAAAGGCGATGGTTCCGATTCATCTAACGACAGGCCTATTGCTATCACCTCCCTACTCTCAAAAATCATGGAAAGCTTCATCAATAGCCAGCTCCTGGTTTATTTGACCGATTGATTTATGACCGTCAATATGGCTTCCGCTATGGTCGTTCATCCAGTGATCTCCTGGTGTACCTAACCCATCGCTGGGCTGCGGCTATTGAAAGCAAGGGGGAGGGCCTGGCAGTTCGTTTGGACATGGTAAAGTGTGTGGCATGGGGCGCTCCTTGCTAAAATTCCATCCTATGCCCGAGAATTGATGTAATGCGACGGTTTTTCCTCTGAACATATGCCCGTGAACGCTGGCACTCCCCAAGACTGCGTGCTATCCCCTATGCTGTTTTTTACGTCTTCTGTATATCAATGACATGTTAGAGGATTCTAGTATTCCTTATAACTAGATATGTGGCATTCCACTATTGTGCGGCTTCATAGGAACTTCCTTCCACGCGCCGCACAACTGTAGAATGCTCTACCTGCGGCAGTGTTTCCAGGTCGATGCGACCTAGCAACCATCAAAAAGCGCGTCTATCTCCACTTTAAAGGCCGGCAACGCACCTGTAGCTGCTCTGGTGTTACACAGGATCGTGGGCGGCGGTGATCACTTACCACCAGGTGACCCGTACGCTCGTTTGCCTTGTCTTTTTCCTTAAAAAAATATATAATCAATTCTTGAATTGACTTAATGAGTTTACCTTCATTATTACTCAATGATATAACTTAACTTTCAGTTCTATTTATATTGAGGCCAGTCGTGGCACAGCGGCACGAGGTGTGACTGTAAAATCGACTGGTTCTGGGTTCGATCCCCACTCGAGGAGATGAAATATTTACGTAAATTTATATTTCCATTTCTTCGCTCTGGTGTCGAGGTTAAGCGCGGCGTTGAGTTCTGCTACTCAACACGCAATGCCTCCAGAATTTGGCAGAAAGTGGGGAACAGAGTGTCTTAACACTAGGTTCCCTCTGCCTACCTTGCTGTGTGCGGGATACAGCAAGAAGCTGATTTATTTTCTACTTATATTGCAGGCAGGCTGCTTAATAAATCGATTTCATGCGTATTCAATTGTTTACCGTTTCACATTATTTACTTTTCATTGTTGTACATCACAAATCTTCTTAATGGTAACATTGCGATAATTAAGCTGTCAACTACTATTACCTTATCTTTATTTAGGTTTTAATTTTTGTGTGTAAACATGTTAAATAATAAGTGATACGACGATACATTTTATTAATATTCTTAGATTTCATTAGGTTAACTAGTGCAGTTTTTACATCAAATGTGGTAACTTTTTTATCAATATGTTTGTAATTCCGTATTTCTTTATTTTATATATAAATATAGTTCATTGCTTATTCGTTAGTGATATGACAGAAACTTCTTTTGGTAATATTAATGAAGGTTTAATTGCTGCATTTGGTGATTTTAATTCTGATGAGCTCACTGATGCTTTTATAATCAATGCATCAAGTATAGAGGTGCTACTTGCTCATGACAAAGAGCCATTTCTAAGACCTTCATTATACTCATGCAATTTTAATAATCTTAATATAACTAGTATAGTACCCGGAGATTATGATGGAGATGCGTACATGGATATACTTATAACTACACAATTACAAAATGATACCTCTAATGTTCATGAAGTGAGAATACTGTGGGGTGGAATGCCCACTTTAAATTGTTCTGATGCACTCTTAATAAAAGCAATATCAATTGGGCAACCCTTAGTATTAGACTACAATAGAGATATGATTTTAGATTTATTTGGAATAAACAGCCAAAAGCAAAGAGTATTTTGGGTATTTAATAAATCAAGATCTACACCAACTGAAATCATGATGAGTGAACAAAAATTAAAAGAAATAAAACTGCCACATTCACATTCTTTTCTTGATGTTAATGATGACAATGCTGCCGATCTGTTGGTAACAACTGCTTTAGATGTTGAGATATGGTTAAATGAAGAAATTGGATTTAAATATAACAGTAGTATTGAATTATTAGTTGGCCATGCTACCATTTATGGTCAGGCATTATTTATAGATGTAGCACTGTCTGGCCAATTTTTTTTAGTTATTCCAGTGTGTTATGATTTAGAGTGTATTAATAGTACTATTTTAATATATGATAATCAGAAATGGCATGATCTTCAAGTTGATTTTAACGATGGTAAAGGGACATTATGGAGATTTATCCCTCCTAGAGATGAAATCTATTTAGACACAATTACAATGAGAAGTGGAGATTACAACATGGATGGATATCCTGATATACTTATGACATTAAGTCCTGTCAATAGCAAAGATACAAAAGCTTTTTTGCTTCATAATGTGGCATGTAATTTACCTGGATGTAAATTTCATAGGACCTTCGAAGTACAATGGGAGCGATTTAATTCATTTGGCAATAACGTGGTAATGGCCACTTTCTATGATTTTTACATGGATGGGGTACTTGATGTCATTTATGTACAAAAAAACAGCACTAATTCCACACAGAAGTACATTATGAAGGCATTCAGAAATGAATTGGATTATGATACAAATTTTATAAAAGTTATTGTGGTAACTGGATTGAGTAATGAGAAAGTTCCCACTATTAATGGGACATTATATACTAGAAAAGTGACATTTGGTAGGTTTATTAAATGAAACAAAAAATGATTTGTTAAGGATTATATATTTATTATAACTTTATTTTTTTATATTTAAGGTACCAATCTACCAGGGCCCAAAATTGGTTATAACACTTGGTCACAAGAAAGTACTTATAGAACAGGAGTATGTGCACAATTGCCACAATCGGCATATTTTGCTTTACAACTTCCCTATTCAATATTTGGCTTAGATAGGACACCCAACTTTGTTGATACTTTAAGTGTTGGATTATCAGGTTACTCAAAAAGTTGGACGCAAATTATACCCAATTCACAAATAGTATTAATTCCGGCTCCACCCGATGACCCATCACAATGGCGAGCTCAACTTTTTGTAACACCAAGTAAAGTTATTTTGAAAAGTGTTTTTGTACTGACAGCAATAATAATTGTTATAATTGGATGTGTACTATACTTACATTGGAAAGAACGAAATGATAGACAAGATATAATAGAAATAGATGAAAAGACATATGTTAAAATTTAATTATTAATTTGCTATATTTAAGTATTTATCTGTGATTGTCTTTATCATAGACATTATTAGATGATTAACCTGTTATGACTTATAATTTTATGAAGTTGAATTAAACAACTTTTAAATATAATTTAAGTTTTATTACTGACTTAGGAATAGATCCTTGCACTGAATGAATATCTTTAGAATGTCTATATACTTCCATATAAATCAATTTGCATAAAATCTTAGATGATTAAAATGAATTGATTTGGCATATTGTTTCAAAGTGTGTCTTAATGTTATTGAAAATAAAGTATGATTGTTTTTTTTGGTTAGTGCTTAGATTTATGTTTGTGTTTCTTTTCTTTTTTCTTTTCCAATTTCTCCAATTTTCTGAAAATGAAATTGTATTTGATAAAAAAGTACTATTTTTATTATTTTTATATATTTACACATTTAGGAAAGAAAAATATTTAGAATTTTATGAAAAGCCTGACTGTAGCTAAATTTAAATTCTCTTCCTGTGTACTATCCAAATGCTCTAATCAACTAAGCTGTATGTATATATGGCATGTCAAAATTGTGTTTCATGTGTTATATATTAAGATGTTAGTAGCATCTTCATAAGAATTGCCCTACAGAAATGCTAACAACAAAAATAATTTGTAAGAAGTATATTATTATTTCAGTTCAAGTCAATGTGTATATGTTTTAAATATTTTTCTTCCCTTAGATGAACATATAATATAAGAAACATACTTTAAAAGTTTTTTCTTTTGTTTATCAGTTAATTGACTGATGAGATCGGTTTCAGTGAGTGTTGTGTCATTGTCCACTACTGTATTGGCTGTAAGAGGCATAGCACCTGGCTTCATTACAAGACCTGTGTCTCTCATTTGTTGCATTAATGTTGGTACATCTGGTTTTTCATTTTCTTCCTCAGGTGCAGCAGCTGAAGCTTGTAAAGCTCTTGCCTCACTCATGGAAAGTGAATACATCAAACATTCTTTATCTGTATAAAATAGATAAATATGTATAAGCAATAAATTTAAATAGCAAAAAAAATATTGAGGCCAGTCATAGCACAAGGGCATAAGCATGCATTTGTACACATGACAGGTTGTTGGTGCAATTACAAATAATGGAAATAAAATGTTTAGTATTTGAATTTTCCTCATTCTGGTAATGAGGCAACCATTGAGTTCTATTACTCAATACCCAATGCTTCCAGAATTCAGCTGGAAGTGGGAAACAGAAGTGTCTTAATGGGAATGGAGTGTTTTAACACTAGGTTCCTAGGTTTCCTCTGCCTACCCAGCTATGTGCAGGATAGTGTCAATCTATAAAAAATATATATATTTCCTAAATATTTAGTATGTTGTATAATTGTTTAGATCTTTTATCTAAATTGTTATTAAAAATTAAATCAGCTTCACACTGTCTTTTACATAGCATTCTGTTTAAAGTGAAGAAATGAAAATATAAATCTAAATATGCAAAATTTGTTCCCCTGAATGGCAACTAAACCTACAATTGTCCTGTTTACAGTCAGATGCCTCTGGTCACAAACTCAAAGTGCTTGGTGTAATTAGAAAGATGCTAGTCAGTGATTAAATTAAAGTCTATTGTGATATATTATATCTGATATAAAATGGATATTTCAATATCTTTAAATATAAGAAAACCTCTACCTGTGTTGATGTGCCCCCATTTATGGCACTTGATGCATCTGACATTTCTAACCAATATTCCAAATGGTTGATCTCTGATTTCATTGTCACCTTTACAATAACTTTCTCTTGGAGCATTATATTTACGTTGCCATTCAAATTTATATTCTGGTTCATTGTCCTCACGTTCTCTTTCTTTTTTGACGCCCGGTGGAGGTTCGTACATAAAGTTTAAGCTTAATTTATCCTTACTGTCTTTGCTTAATAATGCTCTAAAAAAAATTTAAATTAATGATTAAATAATCTGTTTCAGATTAAATAGATTCTATACATATAGAAAAGGGCAGTCATTCGATTCAAATCAAATATATACATACTTATTTTCATGTAATTCCTGCTCCTTCTCATACTGTACTCTTAGCTCTTCTTGCTTTTTTTTGTATGCGTCAGTTTTCTGCTCTGCCATCCATACCTATATTACAATGTAAAGGTTAATGATGCAAAATATAATGTAAGCATATAATATATGTTGTACATACCCTTTTTAAATTATCCCTGGATGCTGGATGGAAAAATTTCTTACACATATAATTATTAAAACCCTTTCCCATTTTTGCAAGATAATTTAGATTCTTAACTAATGAAAATAATTGATAGATTTTTCAAGAAACGTTGTCAAATAACTAGTACGTAACTCTAGTCTCTAACAAAGAGAGAGAGTTAGAGAAAAGAAATGGACAAGTGACGACATTTATAAACATATGTCAAAACAAAGATAATAAAAATCATGTATAAATATAAAATTACAGATTATATTATAGTGATATAGATTATAACAAAATAAATATGTTTAATATTTACCAGACTGGTTGGTGATAGACAAAATAAAATAATAAATATATTGTCCATAATAAATCGATGAAACGTGTTATCAGTTATCCACATCGGCTACTGTTTGGAATTATAATACGGTGCTTTTATGACTCTATATTTATCGCATAAAAATAATTTAAATTACATTAGGTTTAGTGTGTCTTTAATGTGTTAATCATACTGTACCTTAAGAGGATAACATAACAGTACTATACAATACCAAAAACTTCATCTCTCATGGTACTACTCCATATTTTATAAATTGGCCCATCATTTGAAATTGGTAAATCATATTTAGATAGCTGGTAACCCAGCAATAGCATAATACTACAGTTATGTATGCAGTTCACATTTACATAGGCAAATTATAGCTATCTCTAAGCGGTACGCGAATGACGCATCTATTCTCTCCTAAACTACGACGCAGTGCAGTGCCTCACGAAAGAGACGGCGATAGCCAATAGTGGGCCTGGCTTGCTTGGATGACATGATAAATCCGTAATCTGTGGTGTATTCTGTATTGGCAACAGTATATTTTTGCGTTGCTCACGTTGAATATTGAGACTTGAGAGTAGTACCTACTCTATTACTTCGTTGTACAGTTTGTCCTTTTGTTTGTGGTGGTCTACTTGAATATGTAATTCTATAGTTTAAATATTTTACTTTCAACTTTCTAGTGTTATAGTAATGTAACTCATTTCCATAACTAACAACTATCTTAACATCCCGTGTCATACACTTATTTGATAACTAAATGCTCTCTGGTGTTTTAGTAAACTACAATTTCATACGAGTGTCATTTAAGATGTAATTTTAGATAGTATATTCAATGTTTGCTTTTCCATTTTCATATTAAGTGGCTAAAGTGATAGACTACAACTTGTATTTCAATGTTTAAATAAAACTAGTGGATGATCCGGATTCACGATCCACATTTACTCATTGTCATCGTTGTGTTGCTTTATGTTTTAACACATTCATACGGTTTTATCGTATTGGTGTATTTTTAGAACTCGACTGTGGTATTGAGCCTGATGTCTTTGTAAACATTATATGATTGTAAATACTTGCACTATATTTATTATGACTAAATGAAATTCTAAAGTGGATTATTTGAATGATTAGTTCCACCTGAATGTGATGAATATAAATTTTGCCTATGAAGTGGAAAATTTTTAAGAAATATAATTTCTTATTTATGGTAAGTAAATATTTAAATTATATTTTAAGTAAATTTATATAGAATAATAATATTACCAATTCAATCCGACGATGTCTGGGTTAAAATTAGTCTTTAGATTAATTTAGTCGTAAGTGAATCCTATTACTAAATAAATTAGTTACATATAGCTTCAAAATCAACAAAATATCATAGAAGAAGAGCATATATATGCATAACGCATATACATACACTGTTTATTGATAACGATAAACGTCGTATGTGATATCAGAAAAATGCGATTATTACTTCAAAACATTGATCTAAAGACTCGTTTTTAAGGGGATTTCCAAAACATGACAATTAAAGAATAGTCTGAATTCTGCAACATTATTTTTTCAAGAGAATCATTAATTGTCTTTGGGCAAATAACAATCACCGACACTATATTTCGATAATGTGTTTCGATGAGTTATTCGATTTTATTACTCAATTTTCTTACCCCTATTTTTCCCAACCGATATACATGTATGTGAGAATACTCTGGTCAAGTATAAATGGAAAGCCGACGGCAATACGCCAACTTTCGTTTGAATAGAGCAGGTGATACAACTGTAACTTAGTGGTGATTTGTGTGAAGTGGACACATCTATATATTAGACTATTTACTACACTATAACTCTTGTCATTCTATTTCTAGTTATCATTTGGTCAAATCGGTAATAATAATACGACTCAAAATAATACCCCAATTTATTACTCATGCGAGAAGTAAAGGAATTATTAGTGTATTTTATTGTAATAGCAGTTATAGGAAATATTCCAGATGCTTAATTTTTGAACTAAGTTTAAGTGTCAGAGCAGGAAAATGAAAGTAAATAAATTATATTTAATATAATCATTGAGTGGGCATCGAACCTACAATTATTCCGATTACAGTCAAACGCCGTGGCCATTGCGCCACGAACAAATACAATCCTCCTTCATGGGTATTCCTTTCTACACCAGTGGAAAGAAACAATTGTCATTGACATTCCCAAGCTGGGCAAGCTATAACCCATAAAGTATCACCCAATCAGTCTCTTAAGTTCTGGGCAAAATCTACGAGTGAATAGTACTCTCCAAACTCAATACCGAAGTCGAGGCCAAAGACATAATTATAAAGGAGCAGTTCGGCTTTCGAGAGAAACAGTCAAGCGTTCATCCACTGCACAGTACTGTGCAGTACAGTACACTTCCCATACCACACATGAGTGCCATATTTGTAGATATCGCAAAGGCGTTCGATAAAGTCTGGTACAATGGCTTGATCGTCTGGCTCATACGTAAAAATGTGCCGGAGGTACTCGTGCATAATTTCGTTAATCCCGAAATAAGTACGTCTGTATTCTTTTCGATTGCGCAAAAAAGCGACGGGAGCTCCCTGGTTCAGGCGCAATGTTGAATGGCCGCCTCGACTGGAGCACTGCAGGAAACTGTAGCTACTTTGAAAGACTTTTAACTTATCCGAACTTCTTGGTGGTAACGATTATCCGCTCGCCCTAAAGAAGGTTATCGTACGTAATGTTCTTTTCTATGACACTGACCCCAATAACAGTCGTGAACGCTGTACATGTAGATAGTTCCACACACGGTACACACACCACGCAAGCACACAAAGTACTCGTACTATCCCCGCCGGTGTAGACGAAGTCCCAGCCACACTGTAGTCCAAGTGTTCCTAGGCGCGGCAGGTTGCAAACTCTATTTTTCGACAGTGTGTCCACAGCCCTACCTAGTAGACTGAGCTGTTCCAGAGTGAAGCAAAGCTCGACGAATGAAGTACGCAAGCTGAGGTCCGTCTCATAGAAGACGCCCTTGCGACGTTCGTATAATCTCAATTTTGGAACCCGTAATAAGGAGACCATCTGTAATAAGGTCAGAGCTCTTTAAGTTCGCACTCGCTCGCTTCGCTCGTTCGCGTGACGCTGTAAAGGCCAATTGGGTCAACAGTATACTACAAAATCGAATCAAAAAGAAAAATATAATGTTGTATCTACAAAAATCCATCTACGAAATAACGTTGAAGAATGGCACCAAGTGTTTTGCAGATTTGCAAAACTAAAACTTGTATTATTTGCCTAGATGGCGTGTTTCGATGGTATGAGGACATTGTTGCAATAATGTAACTAAATTTTCACTCTAATATAATGATATCTTAGAAGAAAGGAATTACTTTGACTGTAAGAGATATACCTATATACTTCGTGATATTGGCCAGAATATAAAATGGCACATGTTCGAATCCATAATAACTATAACATAACTCATGTGAGCTGATTAAGGACACGATTATTTGTAGTGTCCGTTAATTTGTATTTGAAATGCAATCTAATAAATACAAAAAAAAAATCAAGAACAGCAAGGAAATGTTTTGTTAAGAGCAAAAATGCCTTTCAGTTTAGCGAAAATTAGTAGGAAATAGACCAATGTTAAAGCTTCTGCGTTTACTTCTCATACAATTGTGACTAAAAACTACTAGAGAAGTTTATTTTGCATTTAATTTTGTAATCTCAATTATTGATATGAAAAGAATAGATCTAGAAGCCAGTTGTAGCGCAGGGACACAAAGTGTGACCCTAAACGCGACTGGTTATGGGTACGATCACCACTCGGGCAAATGAAATATTTATTTAAATGTATATTTTCATTTTTTCGCTCTGGTATCGAGGGCAAAGCGCAGCTTGAGTTCCGCTACTCAACACGCAATGCCTCCAGAATTCGGCGGAGTGTCTTAACACTAGTTTCCCTACCCTGCTGTGTACGGGATATAGCATGAAACTGTTTTATTTTTATTTTAAAAGAATAGATATGTTCTTTGGGCTCTACGTTAATATTGAATATTCTAAACAATTTAAAAATAAATTTCTATATATCTAAGTTTAACAGCTTTTAACATCTTATGTCCAATTAAATGTCGATGCACGCCTTTTCATTACACAGTTTATATGGCATGTAATAATTATGAAAGTAAGCGTAACGTTTACGATAAATACTCGTACATATGTCGCCATTTCGTTTTTATTAAATCTGTCCGTTAGACTAGAAGAATTCTTTGTAAACAAGTAAAAAATAGGGCTAGAAAAAACAATTAATAGTATTTATATGGTATACATATTTTGAAACTGCGACTGTAGCTATTTGTCTTGCTGTTTATAATATAAAAACACTTATATTAAAAAAAATATTACAGCTAGACTATAAGAAACTATAACAAAACTAGTCAAGTGCGAGTCGGTCTGGCCTATTGAGTACTCCTACTTATTTATAATTGTTTTTCATAAGCCGAGAAATTAATAAAAAATGTAGCAAAAACGTTGCATAAACGCTCGTTTCTTTTGATTGCTTTAATGTAGAAGCATATTTTTTTTGCTTTGAGTGATCGTAGATATGGATATTTGATATTAATTTCAACTTGAAACCTCCATTCAATCTTGAGATAAATGGTCTTGACAGACGGACGGACAACAAAGTGATCCTGTAATGGTTTCTTTTTTTACTTTTGAGGTACGGAACCCGAATAATACATCTTAACGAAATAAAATAATCGATACATATATTTCGTCAAAATAATTGTGTTTGTCTAGTAACAGGTTGGGCTCTTGCACAACTCTCTTTTTTTGTTGTTGGTTCTGTTTTTGGCTTAGGAATCTGTGAGGAATTAATAACGTTGTAAATTATAAACAATCCTGATATTAATGTCTTTAGGTTTACACCAAAACTAGTTGACGATGTAATGTAATATAGAGTCAGTATGCTGGCGGGGCGACGTAGAGTGGTCGATTTTTATTATCTTATAGGGAGGGTGTGGTTGGGAGTGGCAGGTCAAACATCAGGTTATGGAGATCGATATTAAAGCATTGCGTTATTCAAATGTTCTAAACGGTGAAATGGTCATTACCAGCATGTAAACTTTATAAATAAAAAAAAAGTGTGAATAATACTATTCAAAAACATTACCTACATCATTTCAAAGACATTACCTACGTCATTTATATTAAATATTTTTTTTAAGACTACTTTTTGTCAAGATTACTTTTTCATTTTTAGTAAAAAAATATATGCTTCTTAGAACAATGTTTCTTTTGAATTATAATTTAGCATTGTTTTATCTTAATTTTTATATGAAACTGTTCATATCATTCTGTCTTAGGAAATATTAAAGTCCTTGGGTACACAATTTGCTCCCAGAAGAGGAATAAAACATACCATTTGGTGTTAAAGACGGAACTGACATTGATTGGCAGAACTCAACGCCGCGCATTGCTTTGTCACCAAAGCGAAGAAATTAATATATTAAATATTTCATTTTCCTCAAGTGAAAATCGAACCCACAACCTGTCGCGTTTACAGTCACACGTTTGTGCTCCCCCGCCACGACTTTTTTACATGATTAATAATTATTATGATGAATGCCAATTAAGGATTAACTAGGTAGTACACCATAGTCCATAATAAGCCCTTTTTTCTGAATCCATCATTTATTCGATTTGTATGATCAAGACAATTTGTGAAAAATCGTGTTTTCATTTATTTGATGACGTTTTGTCCAAAAAATAAACATCTAATAAGTTCTTTAAAAACAATGAACTGTTAAAATTTCATTAAATACATATAATTTTATGACTAATGTGTTGTTATAACTGCAAGATACCATCAATATGTCATATACCTAATATTATTTTAAATCAAGAATTACTATGGGAAAACCAGTGTGGTCGATAAAACGAAAATAAAAAAATATCTATATACATATTTAAGTTAACTATGATAATGTACAAAATTCTAAGCAATCAGGACGCTGATTCAGTCGTTTCATATGAGCTATTAATAACTTAGTAAATATATTATATGAATAAATACGCGTGTATCAAAGTCGAGGTTACAAATTTTGTCTAGTAGGTATCTATGTATAACAAATATGAGCGTGAGTTTTCGGAATGTAAAAAATTATAACGCGATAAGTTATTATAAACATACCGGTACAACTAAATATTGTTATAATCATGTTTTATTCACGGTAGATAGAGGGAACCTGGGAACTTAATGCTACTTAAAAAAAATTAAGAACTCTTATGCCATTAAGACACTTCTTTCGCCACTTTCCGCCGAATTCTGGAGGCGTTGCGTGTTAAGAGGCAACTCAACTCAATTTAATTTCCTCGAGTGGGAGTCGAACCCACAATCTGTAGCGTTAACAGCGTTTTCTCCCTTGCGCCACAACTTTCATATTAGCTTTTTATTGGTGCCTTAAAACAAAACATTATTTTAGAGGTATGAAAATTATTATAATTTGATTGATATTGTGTATTCTATTTTTCTCCGTCTATATTTGTGCTTAGATCGGACATCGTTTTTATTCTCTATACTTTTTATCTATAACGAGTATGGTGAAAGTTTTATCAATAAAGATATAAATAGAAAACACACTTCCAGATATCACGCCCCGTGCCCATCTGTCTTAACTTGTTTTAATTTATATTTTATGTTCGTAGACATCAGATTTCTTTTAAATTTTACGGTTATTTTATTGAATTTATTTTTAATAACTAATAGATAAATTTTATTTGGATTTTGCATAGTATTAGGTTTAATTTATATAAAATATATAAATTGTATAATGGGTTTGTACACCAATTTTTGTGTTCTGTTAATAAAGTTTATTATACTATGAGTAATAAAAATGAAAGGTTAATCGAAAATGTTATTATTGTTTAAATGTTTTTTGATATTCACATTTGCAAGAGACAACGTGATTAAATATATGAATGCTAAAGAAGTAGTAGCAAAGAAAAATCAATAAACAGTTACAAATAAATAAAATCTAACAAGAGACAAACATTACAATATGAAATCTTTTAGTTTAAGTGAATATTTTCAATTCTTTAAAAAAAAAAGAATCTTGCCACATTACCTTTTTATTAATGTCTAAATATAGCTCCATAGCGTTATCGCTGACGTTATCTCAAGGCGAGATCGCAGTTGCTGCTGGCTTGTATCGGAATATCCGTCTGATACCCACAACTCTGCCATCACAAATCTACTACCCCAGTTATAAAACAACAAACAAAACATTATAATAAATCTAATACAATACATTAGCTTCACTAAAGCAATATAAAATAAGTGGCTTTTGGGAAAATTTACGTTTGTTAGTTTATATATACTGCATATAACAGTGGTGCAAGTAGTAGTGTATGTGTGGAACTCTAGAGCAAGTAAATTTTACTTGTGGACGATGTTGCTACTTATAGAAATCTAGTCTATCCAGTCCCATTTGCAACTGGAAGAAATATTAACTATAAAGTTAAAAGATTTTGTATTTCACGTTTCTTATACGTTTTTGTTGCGAGTGACGTTCGTTTCCATAAAACTGGCTTTGCACAGTCATATTGTCAAAATAACATCACGTCAATTGGTTTAATCGGTCGCCGGCTGTGAGCCAATTACTTACTTGACAGCAGGGAAGTAATTCCTACATTTGTGAACGGAATACGTGCCACAGGAAGCCTTCCTACTAAGATACCAAAAATAGATGTTTTTTTTTTGTTATTTTTTTCATTTTAGCTTTTTTTTAATGTTGTAAGTACTTGTATGTAAATAATATTTATTCTTTGTACGTGTTTCATAGCAATGGTGAAAATATTTCTATTGCAATATATTGATATCTTGCATTTGTAGCGGGCTGTACTAATAGATAAATAATAATAAAATAACTGTGCCAGATAAACGTTCGTATTTATGCAAAAAAGAGCCACATCGCACAGTTCTGTAAAATATACGTCGCGTGGAAAATTTTCCTTTTAAGGAGTGTCCATTATCGGATTTTATTATTTTGATTTTGATTATAATCTTGGTATGATTTAGCATCAACCCCTAGCTTAGCTTTATTGTAATCTTGAGGTAACTTAGCATCAAGCCATATTTTCAAATCAGATAATCTTAAATTATTTCTTAGTTAAAAAATAAGTAAACATCGATAGAAGCACAAAAATGTAGATTTTTTTATCACTTTTAATAATTTTTTACCTTGACCATGACCAATTTGTAATCTTGAGAAGAAAACACGTCGATTTGTATACGTTTATATTTTTTTCAATAACGTGTAACATGAAAAATATGCAGTAAAAATTAAATACGTCCTATTTATTTAACATTTATTGAAAGATCAAATTTTATAATTTGATAATATCACAAGTGAAATCCAGTTGTTTCAGGAGGATTATCAAAATAAAAACTTAAAAACCACTTTTTGACTGTATCAAAATATAAAAAATAAAATTGAGAAAATTGAGTTTTTACTATTTTAATCTTTTTAATACCTAATATTGTCCGCATAATAAAGAAATAGGTTATTTTTCTCAAATCGACGTGTTTTTTCTCAAGATTGCAAATATGTCATGATTGTGAGGCCAAAAATTATTAAGTGTTAAAAATAAAAAAAAAACGATATTTCATCGCTATTAGATAATGTAGGGTTCTCCGATTTGTAAATATGGCTATAGGGGTTAATTGATTTAGCAAATAAATCAAGATTATAATCAAAAAATAAAAAACAATTATACTAAAATCTGATGATGGGCACTCCTTTTAAGGAAAATTTTCCACGCGACGTGTATTTTATAGAACGTTGAGTCGCTTTTTGTTCAGGATTATACAAATTCAAAATTTCATTCGATGTTTACATTTAATACGACTGTGCGATGCAAACGAGGGTAATGTGTTGTTTATGTATGTGTATATGTGTGTTCCTAAGAGGTATTGTACCAAACGACTTGGCCAATTTTAATCTTTTTTACATCAATCGATTTCCCTTAATCTTGCGAATGTCACTAAACACATGACAGTAAGTACTCAAAATTCATATTGTCAAAATGAAAAAAAAAATATAATAGAAGAATTACGTCAAGTGGGGTATAGTTGAATAGTTATTTTGAAAAAATAGTTCTTATGTTCCTTTCATGATTTTTCATTTTAAGGAAAAAAAAATAAGACTTATAACGATTTCAAGTTATTTTATATATTATTGTAAATTTTTATATTTATAGTAGTAATAGTAACTTTAGTATTTCGTTGGCCTGCATTTATAGATACATGGGCTGTGAAAGAAAGTTCAATAAAAAAATCCCCACGATGTTAACTTGGAAATAGTAAAATTGCGAAATTTGGTAACAAAAAATAAATAAATAAAAAATATAATTAAAACAATATATAAAAAAATGATTGTATAAAACTATTTAAAAAGAAAAAGAAACAAGCCCAATAGTTTATTAGGATTAACATTCGGGATCTATATTTCTTCAACCAATAAAATTTTCACAAGGAGCCCTGTAAGATTTAAGTACGTAGGTCCCGACTCTTAATACTAATAACCTATTGGGCTTGTTTTTTCTTTTTAGTTTTATGCAGTCGGGTTAGTTCTTTATTTTAAATAAAATATTGTAAATAAATTATTTACAATATTTTTATTATTTATTTGAGTTAACAATACTTAATAAACATACATAGTACCTACTTTTACTTTTATTATTTTAGCATAATTCTGAATGGCTATTTCTTTACTCCATTAATAAGCCATCGTCATGAACTGTCGGAATAATATGTAAAGAATTGACTTATTTGTGTACCTAATTATATTTTTTTTCATTGTGTTGTATGTCAATTATATATTTCTGCAAAGTATTATAATAATAAACAAATCAACTGTGTGCAGATTATTAAAAATGATTCAAAAATCTTAAGACATAATTATATGTATAAGTATGTACTAACAGGTTTTGTAGATACTTTTTGTGAAAAAAATATAAGATGAAAAAATGATGTGCTGATCAGTGATGAGTGTCGAATCTCACATTACTGAAAATTCAAATTCAAATTAAAAATTCTATTAACATAGAATTATAAAATCATCCTCGATACAATATGAACATAATTAAATCATCATACGAAATAAAAAAAAATATTCAATTGGCTTCTTTTTGCATAAATATAGATAAATAAAATTATATAAACATAATAATAATTATAATATTCTCTCATGTTATGAATACATAGATATGCATATTATTTTTATTTATTGGTTATACATATCTTCATAACTCATGTGTGCTAGCACGTAGAACTATTTTGTTAGACGCAATGTTTACAATTTGATACTAATATTTCCTTATAAACGACACATAAAGATAAATTAATTAACAACAATGTTAAATTAAATGTATCGCAAGGTTTTGTTATCAATAGGTATTTGAATGCACTGTACTTGGTTTTAAACCATTAAGGTTGGTTTGTTGTTGTCGGGGGGCAGTGGCAAAAGCCACACCGGCTATAAACTCTATTCCTACTCGTAAATTTCAATTTTAATTACCTAGCTGTGCCTCGAGAATTCAGCGGAAAGTGGGGAACGGAGTGTCATAGCACTAGGCTCCCTCTGCTTACCTATACGCGGGATATACGTTAAGCTAAAATTTACAGAGTGGAATCGTTTACGCTCCTTTTACATCGAATAGCATATTAGGTAAAATATTTTAAAACCATACCATAAAAAAAATATCAATATATTGAAGAACAACAGTTTAGACATAGGATTTTTTTTCTTCATTTCACGATTCTTATCCGTGCCGTATTACGTGTGACGCAGTTACGAATAGATACCAATAACGTAAACAAACTACTAAAATACTACTAAGCGTTGCCGATCTGCAACTTTTCATTTTCAAAAAACATACGAGAGCGAGAAAGGAATATCTCTCGTTATATTTTACGCAATTACCTATTTTCTATAATAAACCTAAACAACGTTCAACTTCACCACCGCTAATACCTACGATCCGATTTCGTGAACGAGGCGTGTGCGATGTTGTCGCTTTGATAGATCATTGTGTGTGCGTGTCATTCTTTACAAATAGCATTTATTTAACAACGATAATTTTATTATTTATCTCTTTCGTTTTAATTGTATTAGGCTTTTATAAAGTAGTTAAAGTAGTGGTTTCATTTAAAGCGGTGACGTCAAAAACACTGTAATTAATAGATAGGTTTTTGTTGTATCTAGTGTTAAGACATTTCGTCATCCATTAAGATATTCTTTCCCCGCTTTCCATTGAATTCTTAAGGCATTGCGTGTGGTAGAACTGAACACTGCGTACTATCTTGTTTCCAGAGCGAAGAAATGAAAATATTAAATATTTCTCCTTGCCGAGTGGAAATCGAACCCACATCCGTAGCGTTCACCGTCACACGCTTGAGTCCCTGCGCCCCGACGGCCTCAAATAGATAATAATTATTTTATATCCACATAACCCTATATCAAGGCCAGCAGGATAGGACGTAGTGATACAAAAGTTTGTTATTTATGCCAACTTTAATTTACACGTGTTCCGCAGCAAAAATGTTTCATAATATATATATTTTTTAAATGACATATTCTTTTCTCTTTTTAGTACATTTTTTTCTTAATCCCCAGGTGCTAGTACTGCGGTGAAGGCAACGGCATGTGGCACGGCGCGCGGGTGCTTTTGCTCGCGGCGCTGGGGCTACTGGCCGGGCCTTCGGTTGCCGCACCCGCTAAGAAGTTCAACATTACCATCGGTTACCTACCCTCCATTAAAGGGGAACTTAGAGATAGACAGGGGCTGGCAATCTCTGGGGCCTTATCTCTGGCACTTGATGAGGTTATTTCTCTCTGAATTTTTATATCTCTTTCAATTTAATATGCATCAGATTTTAACCTCGTGACGCAGGGGCACAAGCGTATGTCTGTAACTTGACGGTTGTGGGTTCGATTCTCACTCGGAGGAATTAATTATAAATTAGTGATATTTTTGCTTTGGTAGCAAGGCACAAGCGCGGTTGTGATTCGCCATTTAGCACGCAATGCCTCGAAAAATTGGCAGAAAGAGGGGAAAAGAGTATCTTTACTCTAGGTTCCCTCTGCCTACCCTGCTCAAAGCGGGATACAGTGTGAAGTTGAAAAAAAAATATATTAAGATTGACCTACATTGTTAATAAAATAAGATCCGCTTGAAATTATATGTATTTGCTTGCATTTGCTTACTAAATGTCCCTTCAAACATTGACATTCCAATTCTGTATATCAAATATTGACTCTTTTACGTGCACGCACCGGACCATGTTGATATCCTACTTTTCTAGTATTTGCACGTGACTTTCATTAGACAGCGTTATGTTGTTAGTAAATAGTGGGCACTTTTAACCTTTTTTATATGACCTAAATGAAGAAAGAGATCAGTCCTTTTTTGAACAAACATTTAGAAATGTTTAGGTACAGCCAATTAACAAGATATATTGTACCTTTAATGTGTATACAAAATTTCTATAGTTGTGATGACTATTCTCTATAACAGTGATTCTCAACCACTGTGCCGCGACACTTTTGTGTGCCGCCAAATATCAAAAGTGTGCCGCCAAATTTTGCAAATATATAATAATGTTAATATAATTAAATTATATCATTTAAAAAGAAAAATATTTTTAACATGAATATATATTTAAATCTACAAAACAACAAATTCGTATATTTAAAATTTTTGTCATAAACTATTTATGCAGTGTGTTGTAGTAAATAATTTCTCTTTGTGTGCCGCCAAATTTTAAAATCGTTGAATATGTGCCGCAACAAAAAAAGGTTGAGAATCACTGCTCTATAATATCTATTGCATTTTATATTATATATACATATATAAACCATATATTATAGTTATTTATTATCTTTAATTACAGATTAACAATCGTACAGATTTATTGCCTGATGTGCATCTGTCGCTAGAGTGGAGTGACACAAAATGTGATACCGTGATCGCCACCCGACTGCTCACCGACATGAGCTGTTCGGGTGTGGTGGCCTTCTTCGGGCCGGAGGGTCGCTGCCACACTGAAGCCATCATAGCTCAGTCCAGGAATCTACCTATGATCTCCTATGTAAGTTTTCTTTATTTTGTAGCTTAAAGTCAATAAATGTATAATTATAATTTCTTCTAATTTAGAAGCCAGTCGTGGCGCAGCGGGACGAGGTGTGACTGCAAAACCGACTGGTTGTGGGTTCGATCCCCACTCGAGAAGATGAAATATTTACTTAAATGTATATTTCCATTCCTTCGCTCTGGTGTCGAGGTTAAGCGCGGCGTTGAGTTCTGCCACTCAACACGCAATGCCTCCAGAATTCGGCAGAAAGTGGGGAACGGAGTGTCTTAACACTAGGTTCCCTATGCCTACCCTGCTGTGTGCGGGATACAGCGTGAAGCTAATTTATTTATTTATTTTAATTTCTTATAATGTGTTTTTTTTTTAGAAATGTTCCGATTACCAAACGTCAACGTTGTCAAATTTCGCAAGATTGGAGCCGCCTGATACTCAGGTAAAACATCGTTTATATTTCTTTAACTCTATACAAGTTTTCTTTATGATTTCTGACTTATCAAATATGTATCTGGACGGGAGTAGTTCTATGTACTATTACATATTCCATTGTATAAAATTGCGAAATTGTACTTATTGAATCAAGTTTTCAATACATTATCTTCTTTTAAATAAAATACAATGGAATTTATGAGAATGATGTAGAATATTAAACATACATTTATTTTAATATTTGAAAATAAATGCTATTTATTTAAAACTGGCAATGATTATATTTCAGGCAACAAAATCTGTAATATCACTCTTACGGTACTACAGATGGAACAAATTTTCAATACTTTACGAGGAGTCGTGGGTGACGGTGGCTCTCACTCTCGAGAACCACGCGAAGATGAACAACATGACGGTGAACCACCAACGTCCGGTCATCGACAGTTTCAAATGTTGCGAAGAGAAGATGACCTGCTGTGCCCCTGGCTTCTGGTACCAGTTCATACAAGAGACCAAGAATAGAACACGAAGTAACAAAATATTTATCTTTATTACTTATTTTAAATCTATTGAAATAGAAACAGGCAAAACAGAATGATGTTTTATAGGACCATATAAATAATTATAAGGCCATCGTGGCGCAAGGGCAACGTTTAACTGTAAACGTGATGATTGTGGGTTCGATGCCTCCTCGGAGAAATTTATTGTATGTTATATATTAATAATTAATATATAGTGTGATGTGAGTACATAGTATGATATTTGGCTACGATGCGCTAAGATATTAAAATATTATTAAATGTTTCCTAAGAAGTAATATAATATAAATATGTAATGTTGATTTCAGTTTACGTGTTTTTGGGCTCGACATCTGGATTAATAGACATGATGTCTGCAATGGAGTCTTTGCAATTGTTTGTGAAAGGCGAGTACATGGTAATATTCGTCGACATGATGACCTACGCACCTAAAGAATCTTTGAAGTATTTAATAAGTAAGTAAAAGTAGTGCAGTTATCATTAAACATACTCGTTTATCACCTATTTGTAGGACATGGGATAGAACTAATATAATGTTTAGATAAATAATTAATTGGAGGCCGGTCGTGGCGCAGCGGCACAAGGTGTGACTCGACTTCGATCCCCACTCGAGGAGATGAAATATTTACTTAAATTTATATTTCCATTTCTTCGCTCTGGTGTCGAGGTTAAGCGCGGCGTTGAGCTCTGCCACTCAACACGCAATGCCTCCAGAATTCGGCAGAAAGTGGGGAACAGGAGTGTTAACACTAGGTTCCCTCTGCCTACCCTGCTGTGTGCGGGATACAGCGTGAAGCTGATTTATTTATTTTATTTTATTTATAAATAATTAATTCTCTCTAATATAAAAAAAACATCAGGATAAACTAAATTTTTAATCTGTTTTTTAATCTTTTATTACGAAAGCTTTATTGATTGCGTAAATAATAAAACCATGTATTTATGATTTAATAATCTAAATAAATTTCTTTCAAATAAATAAAAAAAAATGTGAAATATTTGTAACACAGAAACGGAGGATCGCGCGTCCAAATTGGTGTGTCCGCGCACAACAGAGTTCCGCAAGCGCGCGCAGTCGCTGCTGGTTGTGGTGTCGTCGGAGCCGGAGGGCAGCTACGAGTACTTCACGGGTCGAGTGCGCGACTACAACAGTATGGAGCCTTTCAAGTTCCCTTTGCCGGCTGTCTTTGAAAAGAAGTTCAATAAGGTATAAATCTAAGATTAGCTTATTATGTATTAAACAGTATATAAGAAATGTGTAATTTTTTTTAAATTAAATAATGTACAACTGGATAATGAATTATATATTTTAATGCTGTTTTCTAAGGTTGAACCTTCTTCTATATATATATACATAAATTAGGATACATTTTCAGTTATTACCTACATTTTTAACATCAGTATTATAGTATTATGACCTCACTAACAACTACTTAGATATACAATAGTAAAATATTATCTGTTGAATGTTTCAGTTCGTTTCCATCTACGCCGCATACTTGTACGACTCTGTGAAACTCTACGCGACCGCACTCCACACTCTTATTAGAGAAGAAACTGTTCTCAAGAATGAAACTTTGACTTATCAAAAGCTGATGAGTGTAGCGACTAACGGATCTCTTATTGTATCGAAAATGATACGTATCACGCCATTTAGAAGTAAGTAAATTTTTTTAATGATTAAATTTTCTCACTTAATTTATTGATGTCTAGACAAAGTGTGGGGTGGAGCTCCGCCATTCAATATGCAATGTTTAATGAGATATTAGTGATATTACGTTACTATAGTGTCACAAGATTCTCTCCGACTACTCTGCTATATGCACAATAAACCGCAACGTTAAAAAATCCTTTTTCCCAATACTTATTTTGAGTTATTTTTTTTATTAATTACTTATTTGTTAACTTACGATCTCTATTAGCATACAATTAAACCATTATTAGCGTAAATATATTTTTTTTGTGTAAAAATTGTTTCAAAATTACATTATATTTAAAAGGTGTATCGGGAATGTCAATCCGGCTGGACGAACGCGCGGACTCCGAGGGCAACTTCTCAGTGCTGGCTTTCAAACCGACTAACTTCACCGACGACGACAACAACTGCACGCACAGTATGATACCTGTGGGGCACTTCCAGCAAAGCGGACGCGAATTTCCCGTGAGTAGAGAACATCAATAGTATATTGTAATACACTGAAAGAGGTTGAACAAGTCATTCTTGTTACAGTATTGGGGAAATAAAGCGTATAGAAGAATATTCATTGCAAATAGTTGTAACAAAAACGTTTATTACGTTGAAAAGACAACTTTTAATATAATACCATCGTTGGTTTCGCGCTTTCGAGAAAATCTGATAAACGGTTCTTTGTCTATTCGTTATGTATTTTTATACCATTCAAAAGTGTAAAAAAAACTTTTTGTTTCTCCTGATAATTTACTGAATAAGCTGTTAGCAAGTTTACACGCTAAGCTGACGATATATTACCCAATACTGTTTCTAGATAAAATTGGTAATTAAGTCATATATTCCTAAGCTTTATCTTTGACATGTTCCTAAAGCAATTGTGTTTAACATTATACGATAAATATTGCAAAATATCTACTCTGTCTGTCTACTATTTTGTAGTGACAGAGGCCGCCATGGCGCAGGGGTACGAAGGCGCGACTGTGAATGGTTGTGGGTTCGATTGCCACTCGGAGGAATAAAATATTTAATATTTTAATTTCTTCACTCTGGTGACAAAGGGACGTTTAGTTTCGCCACTGAACACGTAATGCCTTCAGAATTTGGTGGAAAGTGGAGAATGGAATTTACTTAATGGAAACGGAGTGTTTTAACATTAGTTTCCCAGATTCCCTCTGTGTACTCTGCTATATTCGGGATACAGCGTGAACTAAAAAAAGGTACACTAGCCTCTGCCTGCCCTACCTAAAATATGTATATAAATTTAACTTAAAGTTAAATTTTAATAATTTCCTACATTCTGCTATTACAGGAGTACAAGCTAAACTCAAAATTGCCTATCGATTGGCCAGACTCAGTCAAACCGGAAGCTGAGCCGTCTTGCGGATTCCTCAACGAGAAGTGTCCAAAGGACGATTCGCAAATAACATCACTTGTAGTGGCTGGGACACTAGCTGTGACACTGTTCTGTGCTCTCGTCGTTACTATCAGTATATATAGGAAGTGGAAGATAGAGCAGGAGATAGAGGGCCTGCTGTGGAAGATAGACCCTCATGAAATAGGCGGATATTTAAATAGTGGACTAGTTTGGTCACCTAGTAAGGTAATATTGCCTATTATGTTATAATACAATTAGTAATAAGACCTAAGGAAGAGGCCAATTGTGGCGCAGGGGCATAAAGGGTGACTGTAAAATCGACTGGTTGTGGGTTCGATCCCCACTTTTGAGTGGGGATCAAATGATATGAAATATTTACTTACATTTATATTTTCATTTCTTTGCTCTTATGCCGGGGCAAAGCGCAACGTTGAGCTCAAGACGCATTGACTCCAGAACTCGGCGGAAAGTGGAAAATGAAGTGTCTTAACACTGCTTACCATACTGTGTTCGGGATACAGCTTGAAGCTGATTTGATTTGGTAATAAGACAAAAAGCGCCGTTAAGTTCCACCATTCCACACGTAATGTCTCGAAAATTGAGTGGAAAATGGATAACCGAGTGGCTTAATACTTAACTTAGTAAGTTTCTTCTGCTTGTCCTGCTATACGTAGGATATGCCGTGAAGCTAAAAATAATATACAGGGTGGAAGTGTCAGCGCTCTTTTTACGAGAACAGCATATAAAGCAAAATATTTTCAGCCCATACCTAAAGAAGTGAATCGAGATACCTCAAAAGTTTAGAAGTAGGATTTTTTTTCATTTTACGATGTTTATCCATACCTGTATTTCGTGTGACGCAGTTACGCATAGATACCAATAACGTAAACACATACTACTACAAAAATACTACAAAATTTAAAGAACTTTGAACTTTGCCGCCAATACGACTCGATTTCGGAATGAGGCGTATGCGGCGGTTTCCCTTTGATAGGTTTATGTGTGCGTGCGTCGCTCATGGCAGGTGGCGTTTTATTTTACAACGATAATTTTATTATTTATTTTATTTGAAAATATAACTTTTTCATTTTTGGGTAACTATTATTTTTTATTTTATTAGGCTTTTATAGAGTAGTTAAAACTTTCATTTACAGTGGGGCTGACGAAAACACTCTGTATATATAATGTTATAATATTTTTCATAATTTATTAACCAGATTCGAGTGTCAAAACTTAATGTTGCACTTTATATCAAAGCGAGGAAATCTAAAATAATTTACACTAGCTATAAATATAAATATTTACTAATGTATTTTTAATGGTTACAGTTAAGCTTAGCAAGTGGTTTGTCGTATGAGAGCAAATGTTGCACACAAATATTTACATCGACAGCCCAATATAAAGGAAACGTTGTACGCATTAAGGAGTTGAAGTTCAGCAAAAAGAAAGTAAGCAACAAATATTATGTTTATAACAATGTTAGTGATAGATTTGTAGTGAAGTTATTTTTACTTCCACTACGTAGATAAATTGCTACATATCATGACGGCTATTTCAGCGGAACTGCCTTCTGAGCTGGTGATAGTATGACCTAATGCTCGCAATGACACATTTGTATAAACCATTTGTATATTCCGATTTCAAATTTCTCTTATTAATTTTATTTTCGACACAAAAGAACATGATTTTATATTTGCTGCGGCCTTACCGCAACCCCACAGCGTCCTGCTGCAAGCATGACGGTTCACGGGCATGAATTACTTTCATTTGGTAACAAGACAAAGCGAGGCGATATTTTCAGTATTCGACGCGCAATGTCACAACATTCGTGTGTTAACACTAGGTTACTTCTGCCTACTCTGCTATACGCTGGGATACACCGTGAAGCTAGAAAAATGTTATTTATATATATATACAACATTCTATTGTATAATCCAGGATATACCACGTGACGTGATGAAGGAGATGCGCCTTCTCCGCGAGCTCCGTCACGACAACCTCAATTCCTTCATAGGCGCAGTAGTAGAGCCTTTACGAGTTTTACTGCTAACTGACTACTGTGCCAAAGGGAGTTTGTATGTAAGTATCGTTGTTGTACTGCTTTTCCCCCCTTTTTTTAATTTTTAGAAGTTTCAATATGTTATATTCGTTTACAGACACTATCCTTTTGTTGTTTTATAATTTATAATTCACAGGAAACTCTGAATTAATGGAGTTTGTATTCATATGTTTGGTAAAAAACAAACTTATGCTGTTTCCAACGTACAACCATATTCTACCAACTATACATATGCACTTATTATTACCTCTTTAATGTCTGTCACACGATTCAATTCAGTTCAGTTCTTACTTTATACAGTTTCGAGCGTGCCAGTTGAGCAACAATCGCTTCGCCGATGTCAAGTTTCAGAATTATTTTTAGAACCACTAAGTGTCACTAAATAGTCGTTATTTATATTAAATTGCCTTCTAAAACGAAAAAAGTTGTTTATTTTATTTTATTATTGCAGGATATAATTGAAAATGAGGATATTAAATTGGACAAAATGTTTATATCATCACTGGTGCATGATCTCATTAAGGTAGGAATTTAATATTTAGTTATATTTAATTAAAATAAAACATTGAAATTATGATTCGAATGGATGTAAAAAATGGATTTTTTTATTCTATAATCACACAAACTCAGTTGTTGCCAACAAGAAAAAGAAAAAAAAGAAGTTAAAATAAAAAGCCATATTTTAAACAAATAAGAACTCGTTTTTGAACTTTTTGTTTTATTCAATGCAAAATTTGCGCTGAATTGTCACATGCTAAATGTGTTATGAGTAATACGCGATACATATATAACCTGTATTTTTTATCTTTAGAATTTCATACTTTCTTTGTTCAGACTTTATTTACAAAACATGACGTAAAGTTATTTATAACTCATCTTTTGTTTTCCTGTTACACTGTCCAATGTTACAATGTAGTTAAATGTTTTTACATCTTTTCTTAGGAATTGTTTGGTAAAACATTACCGCCATATTAACGTAACCGTCCAACATCAAGTTAATTATAGTTACAATATAGTTTTACAGGCAGACATTATTATATTAAAATACATGTTGTATTTTCTTTTCAGGGTATGATTTTTATTCACTCTTCTCCATTAATTTATCACGGAAATCTCAAATCCTCGAATTGTGTAGTGACATCTAGGTGGATGCTACAGGTAATAAATTATGTTAATATTTTTGTGATAGGTACTTATAATAATAAATCGGGATGCTATGGAGCTCCATAACCGTACCTTAATTAAATAAAAATAGTTATAACAGAATCTGATATAAAGATTTCGGATAATTTCTGATACGAGATGAGAACAAATTCTTTAAAAAAATATTTTCTCAGAAATCTAACATTCGTAATCGAAATTTTCCGAAACTAGTGGATAATCTGTTTTTTTTTTATTTTACTTTATTGGTACACCACTTTTTGAAAAAAAAAACAAATAGTCTCAAATCAAACCGAAATCGATGTAATATTTCTCTTATATTTGTATCCGCATCACATCATCCCTGATTATATTTTTTTTAATATAACTTGTGTTTTATTAGGTAACTGATTTTGGCTTACATGAACTGAAAAGTTGTGCGGAAAATGACTTTATTGGTGAACATCAATATTATAGAGGTATAGTAATTATTTTAATTAATAAATATTTCTTAATTCTTAAAATGTAAATATTGTTATTGTATAAAATCATATATTTATTAATTTTAAGGTTTGCTATGGAAATCACCTGAACTGTTGAGACAATTGGACGATCCTAACAGTACGGTGGGAGGCACGCAGAAGGGCGACGTGTATGCGTTTGGAATTATTCTCTACGAAATAATTGCACGACGAGGCCCCTTTGGTGCCACTTCTTTGGAACCTAAAGGTAAAAACAAATAGATTAGACATTACAAATAAATCCACAATTGTGGATAATATATTACTGAAAGTACGATTGTTCTTATATGTATCCCGCATATAGGAGGGTGGCTCCGGTTTGTAGATATTGCGTGTTGAATGGCGGAACTTCACGCTGCCCTTTGTCTTCTTATCATAGCAAGGAAAAGAAAATAATTAATATTTTTTTTACAATGTTAAAGTGTTATTCCACACTGAGGAAAGAAAAATACTTTTGAGAAAACATATAAAAATTTGAACGTAGCGAGATTTCAACACGCGCGTCTTAGAAACCGTCCAAGCGCTCAGACTAACTAAGCCATACGTTCTCATCCGGCTACGTCGAAATTCTTATATGCTTGTTACAACTTATTTTTGTTGTTAACATCTTTGTAGGCAGATCTTTACAAATTTCCACTGTTCAAAGTTAATTAGAATTATCATTTGGCAAGCGAAAATGCTATGTGATAAATATTTTTACAACTTTAAAGTGTTATTCCACACTTAGAAAACAAAAATACTTTTTTAGAAAAATCATCAAATCTCGCTACGTTCAAATTTTTATGTTTTCTACAGACTAAATAATGAATTCTCCCAAAATAGTCGTTTAGTTTAGTTTGAACGTACACTTGTACATACACAGAGATAGTGGAGCGCGTGAAGCGGGGCGAGGAGGCGTTCCGGCCGGACACGCGCGCGCTGGACGCGGACGAGTTCGTGCTGGGCGTGATGCGCGACTGCTGGGCCGAGGAGCCCGCCGCGCGCCCCGACTTCCCCGCCGTGCGCACTCGCCTCAAGAAGATCAAGTCCGGCAAGTGAGTACACTGTAGCGCCAAGCTTCGTGATACGCCTATGATACTGTCCAAATATCAATATTTGTACAAGACATGAGGACTCTCTTGCAGAAACTAGAGACATATGTTTGGAACTAGGGCTAGCTACCGATAGAGAAAAACTAACATTATGATAGTAGACCGTGAGCAAACGCTGACTGACACGGATAACATAGAGGTCGAGGTCGTCCAAAACTTTATCTAGGTTCCGAAATATCCAGCGACGGCAGTACCGTAAATAAAGAGACATTTTGCAATGGCAAAAAGCGTTAACTCAGCTAAATGAGCTATAGAAAAACAGGGGCATTACCATCAAAACTAATATACGTCTAGCAAAGGTCTTGATCTTTTTAATTTTCATGTACTCGTATGGTGTGGAAACATGCCAAAGCCAAAGAGGGACAAAGGATTGATGCATTACATTTTGTGTTGCTAGATTGCAGCGGACGCTGAGAATTACACAAATGTGTCAATCACATCTCACATCTCACAGCTAAACATAAAAAAGTGATAGTACTTGCTATCTGTATGTTCTGGAACTTCTTTGGACATATAATAAGACGCGGAGACGACAGACGACATATTCTACATGGTCTCATCTGTCATTATGCTCTTTTTCAGTTCAAAAAACATTATGGATCAGATGATGGACATGATGGAAAAGTATGCTAATAATTTAGAAGAACTAGTCAACGAGAGAACGAGGCTTTTGATAGAAGAGAAACAGAAAACAGAAGATTTGCTACATAGAATGCTACCAAAGTAAGTTTCCATTTTGTACAAACCACTTAAATGTTTCTACAATATAATGGAAAAAAAATGGAGTATTTAAATACTACATATTTTTTTATCTTTCTATTTATACAGAGTGTTTTCTCTGTTCATAATTTCTGTCTAATCACCTTCTTTTAACCTTATTATGTAGTAATTGAATACTACTACCTTTGTAATATTTTATTTTAAATACATCAATGTCACCTTTTTAACATATCAATGTGGCTTTATTAATTTTTCTGTACTGTTTTCGATGTTCAGCCTATAACTCCTGATGCACATCTTTAACGTACATTACATGTGACTTATTACCATCTGGGTTTCCCATTAAAAACAAGAATTGTGTAAAAATAGCAATCTAAATGGTTTTGCTTTACTACATATCGAAGATTAAATAAATATATTGTCGACGATAAATGTAAATAATTTTATTTTTACTTGAATATAATAGTAAATCATTTTGAGAACTTTTTTTTTTCATAATAAAATATATTTAAATAAATGGAGTGTGCATGTTAGAGCTGGATTTAGTGTTGAGACATGGCGATGTTATCGACTATTCGTTACTAATAAAGGTATGTAATGTAACTAATGTACTGTATTAATGTTATCTCCGGTACCAAGACGCAAATACAACAAGCCAACACGCGGCCCCGCGACCGCGCACTGGTTTACATTCAGTCCAGTCACATGTTACTCTCATTTACATTATTTATATATATTATCTCGTCTCGTTTTATATTAATTTACTGTTACAATCACAAGACATACGCTTTGATGGATTTCATAATAATTAAAATTGAGCGGTTACTTCTTATGATTATCGTGTTTAAGTTATTTATTATTTTCTTTTTGCATTTGGACTATGATTCTTTATTATTATAATATTATAATATATATAGTCTGTCATATACACGATAATTAGCCACTACATCACTAGCGGTTAAATGATTTAATTCAAAATTATTTTTTCTTTTTATATTGGCACATATATTCAACAGAACATAAAAAAAATTATAAAACAACGTAACTAAGCAAAATCGTAGTAGCACACTCTTTTAGAAACACAAATCTTCCCACCTTAGCTCCATCGACGTGGACTCGATGTAAAGCAGTAGTACATGCACTCGTAGCGAAAGGAACAAAAAAAAAAAAAACAACTGTATTTGTATTCACTTTGTTGTACTTGTGTTCTTTTCCAGATGTGGGGGTTGAATCCATTATAGAAATGTCGTGAAAATGTCTTGAGGTAATTAACTCTCTATTGGTGACTGTAGGCGCCGGTGTCTGCGACTCGGCACTCCTAACCGACGTAGTGTAGAGCTTGCTTGGGTTCTTGTGGTGGTGACGCGCATTACGGCATCGTATCGGTGTTGGAGGTTGCTTGTAGACTCTCTTTAGATACTCTGTAGACTTTCTGTAGACGTTCGAGACCCCTTGTAGACACCATTAACTCCGATGAAGCATGTTATTTTTTTTTATTATTCTCTTTTTGTAATCATCTACGCTGTATATGGTTTTTTTTTCTTAATAGTGTTGCAATACTACTTATTTGATTTACTAATAATGTGTTTTCTTTTATCATAACTATTTTCCTATTTTGGAAAATTAAATATATTTTATATGTATTTGTAATATTTATAATTTAATACCGTATGTTACTTTTACAGCAATATATAAGCCCATGAATCATTTTTTCATATTTTATAGTTTAGTAGTGTTTTCGCATGATACTTAGACTATAGACTAGATTAACAATCAAAATGTAATATCTTAATGAATCGAAAAAGTAAACATAAAATTGTGAAATACATATCAACTTACATTTTTTATATTAAAAATATCTTAAATAAGTCCCAAATCCAATAAATATAATATGGTGTAATTCATCCTATGTACCGATAGTGCAGCCTTTAAACAAAACTCTATTTAAATATAATAGTAAGTATTTGCGACGTTGTTGCAGGTCAGTGGCGCGGCGCCTCACCACGGGCGAGGGCGTCGAACCCGAGTCCTTCGACTCCGTCACCATCTACTTCAGCGACATCGTGGGCTTCACCGCCATGTCCGCCGAGAGCACGCCGCTGCAAGTCGTCAATTTTCTCAATGATTTGTACACGGTGTTCGACAGGATCATAAGAGGCTACGACGTCTACAAGGTGGAAACTATCGGCGATGCGTATATGGTGGTATGTGTTGATTAATTTAAAATAAATAAGCTTCACGCTGTATCCCGCACACTGCAGGGTAGGCAGAGGGAATCTAGTGTTAGGACACTCCGTCCCCCACTTTCTGCCGAATTCTGGAGGCATTGCGTGTTGAGTGGCAGAACTGAACGCCGCGCTTGTCCTCGACACCAGAGCGAAGAAATGGAAATATAAATTTAAGGAAATATTTCATTTACTCGAGTGGGGATCGAACCCACAACCAGTCGGTTTTACACAGTCGGTTACACTCTGTGTCACTGCGCTACGCCTGGCCTCTAAAATTTATAATAATTTTACATAAATTCATTGTAATAAGCGTATAACACTTTTGACCTAGATAAGAACATAATATGATGCGGGCTCGAGTCCCATTACGTAATAGTTTTAAAGGTTGCCAAAAAATATTTTTCTATGCTTAGCGTGGAATGGCACTAAAACTTTTAAAACGTGTTTTTATAATCTGTTTCAATAAAGTAAACATGATGTTGGGTTTGTTATATAATTTTAAAACCAGTGCCAGCCCTAACGATAACTCATAATTTCTTTGAATACGTAGAGACGTTTAAGATACTTTTGAAATAAGATATATTCGAAAATCTATGTTACTTATATAAGGTGACGTAGTTCTACAATATTTCCGTTATAAAGTAGCGCCAACATTTAATTCTGGATTGTATGTTGAGTGGCGGAACCTAACGCCGCACCTTGCCTCATTACCTAAGTACAGAAATGAAATATTGAACATTTTATTTTTTCGAGTGGGAATCGAATTCACAACTTGGTACGTTCACAGCCACATGCTAGTGCTGGCCTCTATGCAATTTTTATATTCGTTATTTTTTATAAAATTATAATAAAAATATTTTACTTTTTAGGTATCTGGGCTACCTATAAGAAACAACGACCGACACGTGGGCGAAATTGCTTCCATGGCGTTGGAGCTGCTCAACGCCGTCAAGACTCATAAGATATCTCACAGGCCTAATGAAATTTTAAAATTAAGGATAGGGATACATACGGGTAAGTAAAATATATAGTTATAGCTTTTCTTGTTTGTTCTACCGCTATTTTTACATGACAGGGTGTAAACGATAAAATGTTTACATGTTAATATAGATTTAAATCATCGTAATTCAGGCAATAACTTAGCATAATTCTTAGTTTTTAAATTTTAAGTTTTTAGTTGTGAACATTACTAATAAGAATTAAGAAATTTAAATTGTTTGCCAAGTAATTAATTCGATATAGAATAAAAAAAAATATTTACATATTTAATTTTTATACTAGGTTTTTTTACCACTATATCCCTATAATGCAAATGATTTACATAATGCAAAACAACTGAAATAAAATCAAGTTAAATAACACAGACTATCTTACTTGCATCATTTTTAAAACACAGCTCTATTTGCTCAATTTTCACAGAAAAATACCTAATAATATTTGAAATAATTGTAATTTTCCGTCGTGACGTGACCGTGCAGGCGCCGTGGTGGCGGGCGTGGTGGGGCTGACGATGCCGCGCTACTGCCTGTTCGGGGACACCGTGAACACGGCGTCGCGCATGGAGAGCAGCGGCGAGCCGCTCCGCATACACATCTCGCCCAGCTGCAAGGCCGCGCTCGACAAGCTGGGCGGCTACACCGTGGAGCCGCGCGGCACCATACCCATCAAGGGGAAGGGACAGGTGAGATAAGTGTTGGTGGAAGTCAGATTTGTTTTACGAGGGTGTGGAAATTAAGGTCATTTAATTATAATCATCCTGCCGAATAAAACCTAAACCATTAACTATCCAATAAAATCAGTGTTGCGTACATTACAATGGTATTTTAATTACTGTTAAGTTAATCTGATTATTAGATAATATTCAGACTTAATCATCAAATGTGCAAAAGTTTCGATAATATGTCAGCAGCCTTTGATATGATTATTTGGTATGAATTATTTTAATAATATTGCCGAATACTTAATATATTCTTAATTATTTAATTAATTTTCAACGTTATTATTTTGTATCTTCTTAGGTGCAAACATATTGGCTCGTCGGCGCTACCGAGAAAGCTATACAAAAGAGGACGGTGGAAGGAGAAGAGCGACCGCTGTTCTGTCGACCGCGGAGGAGCCCGCGGCTCACTGACTCCAGGCATCCATCTATCACAGGTATATACAAAGTTGAAGAAATAAGTATTCTATTGTGCGTGGATTTGGCATTTTTGAGAGCATTTTGAGATTATAGCATGATATGACTATATTTATAATTATTCAGAATAATTTAACTGTTTATATTGACAGCATGATATTTATAAAAATACTATAATTAATATAAACTCATTCAGAAAATGTATATATAATGATATGGAAGAGTTGAGACTAGTGGTGTAAGAGGAGTTTGTCCCGCAGAGCTGAAGGGCGAGTGCCGCATCCGCCAGCGCCTCCACAGCGGCGCGTCGCTGCCCGCGCCCGCCTCGCCGCCCGCGCGCCGCGGGAACGTCTACAACAGGTCCGCAAACCCCATAACTACTCATTGTTTATTTTGTTTTCACATATATTTTACATTTTTTTTAATAACTGCAAATGCTTAACTAATTTGCATGTTTTTTTATTGTGTATTGATATATGATATTGAAGGAAATATCGTCGGCGTAATAGTGCAGAATCTCATAACTGCAACTTTCGTCAAAATGATTATGTAAATTATCTATTAAGTGGAACAATGATAAATTAATTGTAAGCACGTCGGACCGTCCACCGAGTATCTTTTTAAAGTATTTTTGCCGCTTTTAAAGCACTTTTTATTGTTTACTGAAAAAAAACCAACTTTAGTATTTAATCCTGCATAGAAGCCGATGATATATTAGTTAACACTTTATGACTCGTGACTATATTGATTTTTTAAAAGGTGTCGTGAAGTATGTTGTTATAAATGCATGATGAATCTGCACCGCAGACGTGCGCTGAGCTCCATCGCGTCGTCGACGGCGTTCGAGGCGTGCGGGGAGGCGTGCGGCGCGGCGTGCGGCGCGGCGGGCGCGCGCGGCGCCGTGCTGCGGCCGGCGCGCTCGCTGGACGTGCTGGCGGCGTGCGGGCGCCTGCGCCGCCACCTCACCACGCGCTCGCTGGACGCGGAGCAGCCCGCCATGGCCGTGGCCACGGTGTCGGCCGCGCTGTGCAACGGCGCGCCCGACGACGCGCGCGACGAGGACAGCCCGCTGCTGCGCAAGGCCAGCCTCAGCAACAAGCTGGAGCGGCCCAAGCGCAAGGTGCCGGAGTCGGACTACATCGAGTTCTACAAGAAGTGGCGCTCGCTGGAGAACGTGGCGGACGCGAAGGGCGCCAAGACGCCGCGCTTCGCCATCCGCTCGTGGCTGCTGGGCATCTTCGGCGGCGGCGCGCGCAGCACGTCCTCGTCGCTGCGCCGCGCGCCGCCGTTGCTGGACCGCGAGTCCGCCGTGTAACGCCCCCCTCCGTCTGTCTTATATGTATATGGAACCCCTTGTAAATAATATGTGTAAGTAAAACGATGTTACCGTCAATTGTGAAATAAGAGTTTAATGTTATTAAATAATTTCTATTGAACATGGTTTCTTAATAATACTGACATAGATCACATTAACGCTAAGTATGGCTACGACGGCGAATTCTTCGCGTCTCATGGTAAACATAGAAAGTATAGTATATTATATTCTTTTTCATATCTTAAAACATTTCTTAAATATATTATTCCAATATTAAAGTCTAGTTATTCTACGCACAAAATTGGGACCTTATATTTTGAATATAAAGATTATACACAACAGATAAAATATAGCCTAGGAATCATTTGCTATGAACCACATTGAGCTGTGTTAAATTCGTCTATATTAATTAAGTAGATAAAATGTTATAAATATATGTATCATCACTTAAATTCCATCAACTCATCTAAAAAAATAATAATTTCAAAACATTCTGTAGGGATTTTTTTCTAATTTACGCCGAAATATTTTAATTAACCTTAAGTAAGTTAATTTTGCTAAGCTTTAACATTTAAAATATAGCATTTTTATTCTCATAGTTAACTTTATAAATATAAAAATAAATAAAATTATAGTTTTGGTCAGTTACTTTCAAAATATATAAGCTGGGTAATGAAAGAAGTTAAGCGAGGATACTAGTGTATATACGGTAGTGTGACTAGTGGGTTATGCGTCAGCGAGCAGCGGGATGCCGGCGGTGTCGGCGGTGTCGGTGTCGGGTGTCTCGTGCCCGTTGACGACGAGGCGGATGTCGCAGCGCGCCTCCGCCTGCTCTATGATGGGGCAGGACACACTGGTGTACTCGTGTCGGAGACTCGGAGCTTCTAGCAGCTCTGGCCTTTTGGTTGTAGCCGCCCGACCTTCGCCTACCACCTATAAAAGTTATTTATCTTTCAAAGTAAATTAAGTAATAATAATTCAACACTTAGGAAGAAGCTTTGTTTGGCCAACGAAACCAAAATGGCAATTAATATTGTCTAAACTAAATCTGCACCTATAATTTTCGAAAGGAAATGTACTATTTTTTATTATAACTGCGTTAAAGTTAAATCCTATAAGAAGTTTTTAGACTAAAATACAAATGAAATTTAAATTCTTAGTGTTATATTACACTAAGAATTTAAATTTAACTTTAAATAACAATATTCTAAGCACCACGCTGTATCCCGAACATATCTGGGTAAAGAAGTAACCACTCCGTTAATAAATGATATATTATCTATTTTATTCCCCTGAGTGAATAATATATTATAATTAATATGAAAAAAACTCACTTCCATCAAATATTCATCACTACGATGATGCAAGACGCTGTCCGTGTGAGATTCCAGATGATTTCCAGAAGCGAATCGAAGTTTCTTTGGAGATTCTAAGCTGCAACATCTGAAATATAAAGTATTTTTATACATCAACTATTTCATTAAATACCTTTGAATTCAAATTATGTCAATTGTAATGTTTAAAAAAAATGAATTGATTAAAAAATATCTAATAGTGATAATAATCGACTTTTTAACGCATGACAATATTAAATACCTACATACAATACATTAAAAATTAATTATGAACTTAACATTATAAAATTTTTTTATTCATACATAATTACGTACTTTTAAACCATCGAAGGCATACCTAATACAATCGAAAAAAGGTTAACAAGTAAAGACTATCGATAAAATAAAAAACAAATCATTACTGGGAATGCTTGTAACCAATGAATAAACATAAAAAATGAGGCTATTGTGGCGCATTGGCACAGTCTGTTTGTAAATGTTTGTGGGTGTTCACTCAAAGGAATACATAATTTTCATTTTTCCGCTTCGGCAGTCTGGCTGGCACAGTTTGACCTTTGACCACTCGCGAATGTCTCGAGTTCAGGCGGAATGCGAAGAACAATTTTGACACTAAGTTCTCTGTGCCTAGTGCCTACTCTGCTGTATAAAAGCGTGAAATTTTAAAACAAACTATCGAAATTTACTGAAAGCCGTCCTTTTTTGCAAAATACTTTGCGTATGAACCTGTACAAAAAAGGTCAGTAAACTACGACTTTTAGCTAAATTTCCCTATGTAATAAAGTGCATGTGAAGCTGAAAAAAAAAACACTAACATTAATAAAATATATCTTTAAATCAATAAGTAAGAACGTTTGCCTAAGTCCTAAACCCACCTGTGCAATCCACCTTGCTTCCAATTATTAGCTTTAAGCGAGCTCCGCGGCTCGGGCAGGCGCGGGCGCCGCCCCCGCCGCGGCGCGCTCTCGCCGCGCAGCCACCACGTCACCTGGTCGCGCTTGCCCTTCATGGACACCACGCCGCGCTCCTCCAGGACGTACCCGCCGAGCTGGTCGAGCAGGGCCTTGCATGCGCCGCTGCAGTGGATCTTTAGAGCTATACGGGAATAAATCGATGGGTCCTATGTATATGGGCCAAACTAACAATTTTTCAATTTTCACTTTTTTATGCCAAACGCATTCTATCGATATAATTTATCAGGTCAGCTATTAAAAAATAGAAATTTCTGCATAGAAACAGGACTTTTTGTTAGAATATAACGGCCTATGTAGCACTCATTTAAACGTACAAGGGCCAAATAGTCATTTGAGACTTCTACGCGGGGAATTTCTACACATTTCTTTATTTTTGGGGCCAATCAGCCAGTTTGATACTTATACGCTAAACAGAACAATGATTGGGCTGTGTTGACTGCAAAAGCTTAGTATTGTTTTTATTACGTTCGTCATTACATAGATAACAAAAAACGTCTCTTTTTCACGAGTTATGAGATAGAACGGCCAAAGTGGTAAATTGGCCCATATACGTGTCTTATTGAGAAAAAATACACTTAGGCCCTAAAATATATTTTCACTTTTGAGTTATTTGGGCGTTACTTTTAATTAATAATTGCCCAGATTATATACTATATATATTTTACTGTCCCCTTTGCTATTTAAAGCCAGTAATAAGCTTGTTAATTGCATTTTAATTTTGATTAAAGATTTCGGAGTGACTCTACTAAGACAATCAAAATTATACATCACAAAAATAAACTATTAATATGCGTATTTCTAATAATAATCACTAATCAAGTAACATATCTACTGCCTTAAATTCCAGGAAAAAAACTTAATAAAAAACGTGACAGTGGATGAATGAATAGATTCAAAACTAACAAGACTTAAAAATAAAGAGAAAACAAAATTTAGAAAATTGTTAGAGGTCATTTACATTAAAGTATTTGAATAATTTGATGAAGATACGAAGCGTTATACACTTCATAAGTTTTAGATCATTGGTCATTATTCTAAGCAATATGGATTTATTGATAACTGTGTCTTGGTGAGAAAGGAGCATAAGCATGTGTCAATGAAAGCGACTATTTCTACTAGGGTTCTATTCTCCTCCGAGGACATAAAATATTTTCACTTTTTCGCTCGAGGAAAATTGTGGTGTTGAGTTCCGCCACTCAACGCACAATGCGCGGAAAGTGAAAAGCAGAGCACTAAGCTCCCTCTGCCTATCCTGCTTCATACGGAATGCTACATAAAACTGAGAAAATATATAATGAAAAATATGTAGTAATTACAAAAAATAACTATTACAAAGTGTAATGATTTTATATTTATAAGTTATAATATTCGCAATTTAGACTTGGAGCGGAAGAAGAAAGAGGTTCTCTAGAACAACATATTGTATTAGAATTTAAGATAGATATTGTACAAGCTTAATATAATAGTATTTTACTCTGGAAGAAATATAAGTTCTGTAAACGCCTCGAGGTGTTTGATTTCGTTACAAAAGGATGATGATGAACTAATTTAAACGAAACAATTTATTCATATATGTTATGTGTATCATATAATAATAGACATGTATAATTTGTTTCTTACCTATAATAAAATCAAAATACGGGCTACTGGATGCAAGAAGATATTTATTAATATCATTAGCCCACAGGGCTAACAATAATAAATACTTCAATCAGTAAACCTATAATAGTCTAATCTAGTTCAAAATCAAACGAAATAGCCAGCGATAGAATTAAAAATTAAAGAAGGGTGTGACGATTTCAGATTTTGTGTTTTGTGTATTTTGTAACTGTAGTGGCCAAAAGCAAGATTTTATTAATGTAAGCGATAAGCATCTTATCTTAATATAAATAAAAACATTATTTTCTTAAGACAGTACTATATAAAGGCCACCTCGTTTACCACCATTGAGAGAGCTTCAAAATGTAGCTTCTTGATTCGATGATCTTAAACAAAACGGAGTCGTTACAGCTACTATATTACAATTAGATACATAATTTATGACATCAAAGAGATTCTGTTTAAACTAAAAATGAAAATTGCCGATTTAATCAGACATAAAAACCCAGCAGGACATATATTTGTATGTTTGATTTGTTTTGCTATCAGTTGAAAATTATAGAAGGACCTAATACAAAACATTTACGTTTTATAATATAAAAAGATTTGTATTAAAAGTCACATTAAAATCTTAGATCAGCCAGTACGAACAAGCAGACAAATTGTTGAAATGGTTATTACTGTTATAACCAGGTGCTACCGATAAAATTTTGTAAGAAGAAGGACTTGTGTCATTTATGTCGAAAATTATTATACCACCAGTTATAACAACAGTTAATAAGAAAATTTAATCGCCTCTAATTATATCGTGTCAAATAAAGACAATAAGTGATTTTATCTCTTTATTTTTTGATAGATTTTATACAGACTTTATTTTTTGTATGTCCACGTCAATCCTTTTTTTTATTAAAGCTATTTTTACTAAATTGAATAGTTACATCTTACTAAAATTCAACATTCAATTAAGCTTTTCTTTGAGAAATACAATACATTCATATAGAGGCCCTAATAATAAACATTTTTGGGGCTAATTATTTTTTAAAACAATATGTAAACACGACTTTTTTCTATTACTTAAAGGATCTAACTGAAAACTCAGTTATCATGTTACCAAATCGTATAACGTATAAGTCTCTATGTGACATAGTTACCACAATATCTAACTTACTATCATTCGTAATAATCAGTTGTTATCTTTGTCTCATTATTAATCAATTTTATAACTAAAATATGAAAAAAATATGATATATTGTTATTTAGCATAATACGCGTAAAACAGCCAATGTGGTACATTGGCCTTTTTAAAGCGTTTTTAGAGAACAATAAATATAACAAAAACTAACGTATAAGGGCCATTGTGCAGTAAAAAAAATACTAGGATAAATATAAATAAAATACTACGGTATATATATAGAGGATAGTTGATTTAGGTGATAAGCAAAGTTTCATTTTCTTCGGATGTACCAACATAAAATTATAGCAAATTTAAACTTTGGAAGCCTCTCCTGTAAAGTTGTGATTTCGCGCTTTGGCCCTTATACTTAGGAGCCATCGAAATACGTATATACAATCATATTTATTTTTAAAAGACTTTCCCTAAGTGAGATTTGGAACGTACGAGGGGCGTTTATGTATTCTCGGTAGCGATATGATTTACTTAGTACATTCGTAATTAGACCATATACCCATACAAAATATTCTTCATGACTGTCTTAACCTCTCAAGTCAATGCCAAAGTATGGTATGGGTCGCGCGAATGCTCACAGAAACAAATGCGAGTCGAGTGTTAGGAAGTTTTTAGAACACTGTGGTAAGAATCCTTCGCATATTTTCGAAAAAAAATGTTACTGGAGATAAAACGTGGGTTTATTCCAGAAAGTAAACAAGAGTCTATGCAATGGCACTAGAAGGGTACAGACCCTCCAAAGAAATTTAAAGTCACTTCATCTGCTGAAAGTCATGGCCACTGTGTTTTGAGACTCAAAAGGAATTTTGTTGATTAAACATAAAAATAAATGTAAAACCATGAACTCAAAATCCTACGCTTCAACTCTGTGTAATTTAAGGAAAGCCATTAAAGAGAAAAGATGAGATAAATTGTGATGATTGTGGCTTTGAAAAGATCAATTATCTATCATATAGTCTAGTTTTGATTTGTTCCCAAATTTGAAAAAAGGACCTCCGTAGGTGACGATTTGTCGATGGTGAAGAACTGAAGGCGGCAATAAATGTGCATTTTGCAGGCAAGGAGGAAAGTTATTTTTTACAGGGAATCGATATGTTAATATCAAAGTATATTGAGAAATTGAGATTAATTTGTGTGTTTTTTATGCCGATACTGAGAATACATTGAACGCAGCTGCAGATATATACAATATGGCCGTCAGCGTCTGATTGTAAACGACGGCTGTGGATTCGAATTATTTACATTTCGTCGTTTTGATAAAAGCACGGCGTTAAGAGCGTAAATTGGGGAACAGATTGTGTTAACATAAGGTTCCCTCTGCCTACTATATTATAAAGCGTGAAACTAAACAAAAAAAAATATTGCAAAATAGAATTCTGAATGTAAATGTAGTTAATAATAACTTTATAATTATCAATTTCGTGCGTATGTTTAAACTCTAGTCGAGGACATCTACTAGGAGATCTAACAAAGTTTCTGGTTATTAATACCTTTATTACGTAAATGTGCGAAACGTTAGTAAAGCGATTGTGTCAAAAAAAAAATATGCGATGTAAAATGCTTTTTGCTCGTAAAATTTTATTTGAACTCTAAAAGTTCAAGTTCAAGTGTTTCAATTTTACTTCTTGATTGAACAAGCGGTAAAATAGAGACAATTTTCTGTAACTGTATTTTGAAATCAATTTAACGTAAAGTCTAACTACTCGCTAGTAAAAATTTAAGTTTCACTAGTAAATTTGAGTTTGAAAAGGATAAAGTATACTTTAAAGTTTTCAAGTTTCAGGGATTATACTTAATTTTTTTTTAAGTAAACTATTTGTAGCTCCGTCCTCCTATTTGGGATGTATGTTCAATAGACATGGAAGATACGAGATGAATGCGGAAACGCGTATTGCTGTCGGTAACAGAGTTTACGGTGCCTTGGCTGCATTGATGAGACACAGCACAGCTGTATATAATGTGTTTGGCCGTACACAATGAAATATTGGTAACGACCCTGTTATACGGCAGCGAAACGTGCGTCATACAAAAAAAAATGAAAGAATGATACGCAGAGTCAGCTTAGCTGATCGAATCCGCAATGAAGAGATACACAGAATGGCAGGTACTAGCGAGGATGTCACGGTGAGAATGAAGAAGAACGTGCCCAGCTGGTTTGGGCACGTCCAACGAATGAATGATGAAAGATTGGCAAAAAAGATTTATAATGGAAAAGTGAGTGGTGAGAGAGGTAGAGGGAGACCTCGGTTGACTTTCGAAAACACAGTATCAAAGATGCTGGGCGAAGGTTATGTAAAAAGCACTCCTTGGATGGTGTGTATGAAGAGGTTGATGACAGTGGACGAGGCGAAAGAGGTATGCAGAGAACGTAGCGTTTGGCGTTCCGTTCTCACTAACTTCTCCGCTAGGGATGCAGCGTGAAGCTTGTAGCGTGAAGATTGTATTATTAAATAAACTTACGAGCGCCTGTAGATTCGAATCGACTGGCCGTGTTAACTGTATCGCCAAATAGACAATATCTGGGCATTTTTAAACCTACAACTCCCGCACACACTGGACCTAGAAATGAAAAAAAAAAGGATTAATTACAGTTTTATTATTAGAATTAAGGAAATTTTATGTAAGTATAATTTAATATAACAAATGCACTATATCAACATATATATATCTCATACATATTTAACGCTATTATTTAATTTCTGTAAAAAAAAATATTTTGCGTTAATTATCTAATAGTTACGTAAAGGTAATGGAAGATAATGCTTATGTGATAGGCAAAATGTGTTTCTTAGGGTATTCATTCCTAACAATAACTAATAATAAATTTTGTAAATTAAAGAATTCAACAAGCTTCATATATTATTAAGTAAGTGAGTTATAAGAAGTTTTTTCTCTTCCCTCTTACGCCCTGTAAGAGGGAAGAGAAAAAAAAGACAGTTAAGACCGCAAGCGCGACGTTTGTGGATTCGATTTCCAGTCGAAATATTTAATAATTTAATTTCCTCGCTCTGGTAACGAGGCAAACTGTAGCAGTCAACATGCCGGAATCGCTCGCTATATTCGGAGTATACCGGAGTGTATGCCGACGCGCAGCAGCAGGCGGTGGTCGGGGCGGTGGCGCACGCGGAAGGCGCGCGAGGCGGCCAGCAGCGCCAGCGCCATGGACGATACGAGATGGAGTGTCTTACATACTCGGAGTATACAAACAGAGTGCTAGCTACCGGAGTGTATGCCGACGCGCAGCAGCAGGCGGTGGTCGGGGCGGTGGCGCACGCGGAAGGCGCGCGAGGCGGCCAGCAGCGCCAGCGCCATGGACGATACGAGATGGAGTGTCTTACATACTCGGAGTATACAAACAGAGTGCTAGCTACCGGAGTGTATGCCGACGCGCAGCAGCAGGCGGTGGTCGGGGCGGTGGCGCACGCGGAAGGCGCGCGAGGCGGCCAGCAGCGCCAGCGCCATGGACGATACGAGATGGAGTGTCTTACATACTCGGAGTATACAAACAGAGTGCTAGCTACCGGAGTGTATGCCGACGCGCAGCAGCAGGCGGTGGTCGGGGCGGTGGCGCACGCGGAAGGCGCGCGAGGCGGCCAGCAGCGCCAGCGCCATGGACGATACGAGATGGAGTGTCTTACATACTCGGAGTATACAAACAGAGTGCTAGCTACCGGAGTGTATGCCGACGCGCAGCAGCAGGCGGTGGTCGGGGCGGTGGCGCACGCGGAAGGCGCGCGAGGCGGCCAGCAGCGCCAGCGCCATGGACGCCACCTCGCCCGCGTGCTGCAGCCCGTTGCGCAACGGCAGCCCCGACACCTGCAAGCAGGACCATTCACTAACTTGTTCCTCTCTTTCCGTTGAATAGTTAAAATCAACATTTATTGGAATAAAATATATTGTGTCTATTAGTTCTTACCACCATATAGGCGTCTCCTATCGTCTCCACCTTATAGACATCAAAATTTTCCAAAATAGAGTCAAAGCATGTGTACAGGTCATTGAGAAAATCCACTACCTGTAATAAGAGTAGTCTTTATTATGGTTTTGTTTTCCAAAAATATCTACTTTATCATGATTCTTGTAAATTGTCTTATTCAAGTTAAAGTGTTAGTTAAGAAAACACTTATTCCTTTATTTAAGTACCCAAATGATACTACAAATAATTTGTAGAGACAAGTTTAAATTGTATTACAAAAACAATTGATTAAAGTTAAACAACAACCAGCACTGTAATAATTAATATTATAACATCCTGGACCTGCAGCGGCGTGCTCTCGGCGGACATGGCGGTGAAGCCCACGATGTCGCTGAAGTAGATGGTGACGGAGTCGTAGTTCTCGGGCAGCACGCGGCGGCCGCGCTTCAGCTGTTCCGCTACCGGCGCTGGTAGCATCTCCTCTAATAACGCCTCTGTTTCGAAACAAGTGTATATTTTTTTATTGATTTAATTAATTAAACTGTTTTTTTTTCATATTTTTATAAACTTTACACGTACCCCGATCTATCAATGAAATATATTTTAGGGACACGCTGGATCCCGCACACAGCTGAAGACGGAGATCCTAGTCAGTAGCGGCGTTAGGGTAGGGCGAGGTTGGGCGACCGCCCAGGGCGCCGGATAAAGAGGGGCGCCGCAGATGTCCGTTTTCGTCCAGTGCCATTTTATAATCCTTTATAATTTCCTATTCCTATTTCCCTGATAGATTCCTTGCTCAATTGAGCGAAGCCTACTTGTAATGTTCCCGAAAAATTTATAGAAATATTGTTATGTAGGTGCCATTAGAATAGAATGTAGTGTTCAATTTAATTTCTCGGGAATCCCCGACCATAGAAAAATACATTATTTTTGTATGGTCTTCCTACGTCTTTTTAATATTTTGTGAAACCCAACACAATCATCTTCTTGACATAAGTCATGGATGCGAAAAAGCATCTGCAAGAAAAAACATAAACGCTGAAGATCTCATGCAGTTTCACTGCATTATACACCAAGAAGCCCTCTGTTCTACAAAAAATATTTTAAAATGTCATGAAAGTGGTAGTTTCGACTGTAAATTTCATAAAATCACGAGGACTCAATCACAGACAATTCAAACGAACGAAAACAAAGAGATTTACTGTATGTATGCCACCTTACTTCTGGTAAGGTGCCTAACTCGTGGATTGCCACTGGAACGATTTCTAAATTTAATAGAAGTAATTGGAATATTTCTGGCGGAAAAGCAAAGGGATGTCCCGAAACTTAAAAACCCTGATTGGTTGTGTGATTTGGCTTTTTTAGTTGACATTACAAATCATTTGAATGTCTTGAACACACGGCTTCAAGGCAAAAATCAACTGATATCCAAGCTCTACGCTCTTGTATCATCCCTTCTATGAAAGCTGACACGTTTCAGATCACAATTGAGTTCTGGAAATTACAATATTTTTCCGAATTATAAGAAAATGGTTGAAAAAATTAACAAAACTGCGATTCATTTCAGTTATGTAGAAAAGCTACATATTTTGATTCAATCTTTTCAAGACAGATTTTTGGAGTTTAAAAAGTGAAACCTCTATTGGACATATTCAGCAATCCTTTCACTTCACACATATATACGAAGAGTTGCGCATAAACGCTCTAAAATGTGCCAGCTTATTTGGTTCTACCTATATATGTGAAAAAACTTTTTCAATACTAAATAATAACAAAATAAAAAATCGAAACCGCCTTGCAAATGAAAGTTTGGAAGCAGTTTTACGTGTTGCTACAAGTAAATTTGAGCCAAATATAAAAAATATTGTAAGCACTATGCAGTGCCACGCTTCAAATTAATAATTTCTTTTCAATTTTAATAAATGATTATCAATTCTTTATTGTCTTTAATTACCTATACTTCTGGCGGCCCGCCATCAGTTCATGATTTGCCCGAGTGGCCCCAAGTCTTAATAAGTCTATACAACCATGACATAAGTGAACGGACGTTTTTTTGCTTTAAATAATTATTCAACTGCTTTAAAATACAATAATCAGCGATGTTTAGCTTAGCGATGTTCTTGTTTGAACTGCAGAGTGGCATTAATACTATTAAGTAAATCTCGACACTCACCAGATATAGATCTCAGTAAATGCACAAAAATGTTGAAAAAACGCTGCACTTTGCGGAAGAATATAGAAATACGAAATAATAATAATACGATAAGAACTACAAATTGAAACTGAGTTTAGACCCATAAAAAGAATTCGATTTATAAAGTGTCAAGCTGATGAAACTGCCCGCGACGAGCCTATTATATCTCCAGAAAGGAAATTTGAAGTAGAATTTTACAACTCTCTCTTAGACTCTACACTAGTTTCAGTTAATGAAAGATTTGAAGAGTTAAATAAGTACTCGAATTCTTGGTCTTTTTTGTACAATATCAAACAAATTCCTGAAAAACCCAACCTTGGTGATCTCCAATTAAAATTAACTGTGGATTCTAAATCAGATATAGATGGTTGTAGGTTGTGTGATGAACTCATTAGCTGATCAGAATCAGGATGCCCTGTGTACTACCCTGTGGGAACCTCTACTTATGTTTAATTTTTTTATTAAAGATCGCAACTTGCAAGAGCTATGTCCAAATGTATGGATAGCATTGCGAATATTATTAACTATACTCTCCTCCTCCTCCCCCCTCCCTCTAACAGTTGCTAGTAGGGAAAGGGGTTTTTCTAAGCGGAATCTAATAAAAACATATCTGCGATCGACAATCTCTCAATCTAGATTGACAAAATTGGCAAGTTTGTCAATCGAAAATGAAATTGCTGAAAACTTATATGATTTTGATTGCCTCATTAAAGAATTCGCCGATAGAACGGCTAGAATAGTTAAATTTTATTAAATTTTTTACTCGTGTTAAGACGCTCCGTTCGCCACTTTCCGCTAAATTCTCTTAACACTGCGCTTTGCCTCGACAACAGACCGATGAATTTAAATATAAATTTAAATAAATATTTCCTTTCCTAGAGTGGGAATCGAACCCAAAACTAGTCAATTTTACACCACATTTATGTACCTGCGCTACGACTGGTCTCTATTAAATGTTATTTCATCTATTTCCTTTTTTGTATGTAATTGCAGTTAGGGGGCGCCGAATAAATCTCGCCCAGGGCGCTGGTAATGCTAAAACCGGCACTGATCCTAGTGTTAACATTAATTTCGTGTGAGAATCGAAAGCACAACCTGTAGCGTTTACAGTCACACTTTGTGCCCCTGCGCCACGACTGGCCTTTCAAAACTCCGTGAAGAAAAAGTATGTGAGAGTACCTAGGTTCTCTCTGCTTACCTTGCTGCAACCATAAGCACTTTTTTAATTGTCGACTATAAAAACTTGGTCTCATAGCCAATAATTTCCATTACTTAAAATAATTACTTAAAAGAATCTATGCGATTATATATGGATTAGAAATATCTAAGTTATTAAATTAGGAATATAAATGTAATATTTAGTCAGAGGAAATTCATTACAGGCTGAGACTGCGTACGTTCACAGCCGCGGTAATGATGCTTTTCACGAGCAAATTTGATTAAGTATAGCAATTACACCAAAATGAAGTGCTATACATAAATATAATGTTAATATTTTGTATTCTTGTTTATTCTGTTTGATGGAATTCGACTATTTAGTAGGAATTCAAGTTAAAATAATTGATAAAATACTTTTTAATATGTAATTTTCTATTTATAACGTACAATTTTTGTACTCTTTGAAGAATTTGCTTATAAATTGTTGAAATAATATGATTCATGATTTACTTCTCAATCACATAAAACTATTGGATTTATGTATGCCAAACGATAATACACGAATACTACATATGGATCATCCTAATGTTCCTAATAAAATTACAAAAGCAAATATTCAAATCTAGTGGTCCGATCGTGACTGAAACTTTAAGTTCGAACTCTTCAGCGCCAAATGTAGGGAACGTGTCACGGTTTTGAATTTAAATGTAATATTATACAAACAAATGTTAACTTCAAAAGTTTGTTATAATCGTTTACGTACATACATATTATTATGATTAAATTAGACAATACTAATATTTTTAGTATGGTACGAAATACAATAGCAAATTTTAAGATTATCTACTTATAAAAAACAAAAAACCATGTAGTTTATTTTAGAACCGTATTCTTCTGAAATATTATATCAGGGTTTTCTTAGAGGTTTATTTCGTATATTCCAATTATTTACTATGTATATCCTGGTATGCTGTCCGTATTTATTATTAATTGAGGAAATGACTAATTTATTTTGCGTCATACAACGTGTTGTAATATTAACCTCGTATTGTTATGATACTTACCAGTTTTCTTTTTCTCTTCTTGTAATTGGTCTGTCCTTTCATCGACGAGAGCCTCTAAATTATTCGCATATTTCTCCATCATTGCTATCATGTTGTCAAATATATTTGGTTTCCTGTAACCAATATATTTTGAAAATTATTTGTACACTACATTCCTATAAAAGAGCAAAATCTTAAATATTTCTATATTTTCTTAAAATATAGAAATATTTAAGATTTTTCCATTTCATCAAGAGCCTAGAGATATTTTCAGATATTAGCATTGAATTTAGATAACATCTTACTAATATGATGAATGTAATAAATAAGAAAAAATGTACTGTGGACCAACGTACATGCCCTTCCGTAACGGTCGCAGTCGCGTGCGTATCGCCTTGAAGTCGGGTCTCGCGGCGCTGTCCTCCGCCCAGCACTCCACGCAGCACTCGCGCACGCAGTCGAAGCGCCCCGCCAGGGCCTCCAGCGGCGGTCTTAACAACAAACAACGTATGTGATTAACATATAGCAGGAGGAAAGAGGAGCTACTATAAATTGTCTTCGCCTACTCCGCGTCATGCCAGTAGAGCTGGGCACTGTGCGCTGTGTGTGCGCGCGACACATACCTACCTGTGGGGCGCGGGCTGCGCGTGCGCGAGGCGGCGCAGCAGCGCGGGCAGCGGCGGCGCGTCGGCGCCGAAGGGCCCGCGCCGCGTGTGCAGCTCGTACAGCAGCAGCGCGAAGGCGTACACGTCGGCCGCCGCCGAGCCGCCGCGCCCCGCCGCCGCCCGCGCGCGCCCCCAGCCAGCCGCGCGCAGCTGCTCCGGCGACAGGTACACCAGACCTGGGCGAATACAGAAAAAACAATTATAATATTGCATTTTTTTGCTTCTTTCTAGCGGGGTAGTCTCATAAAATGGAGCGAGAAGTGCTACGGTTTCGGCATCCCTCTACCGCCTCGTTAACTAGCACTAGGCAACTGAGGCATCGTCAGTTTTATTATCAGCAGCAATACGCTTTTCCACACTAATATCGTGTCTCCCGTCTCTACTAAACATATCCTATACAGCACTTCATTCACTAGCTTTTCTTTTTTTCGCACCTTACTTTTAGTGTGGTAACCAGGACTTTCAACTCGCATGTTGATGATGCAATGAACGAAAACTGAATCTTCTGCGTAAACGCAGCAATTAAATTCAGGTCATCTATTTTCGCTTTCATGTCACTTTGCATATTCTAGATTGGTTTGAGCATTTACAGTTTGTAAGCATAACGAGACAACCGTAGCGATCAATTCCGCCAGTTAACACGCAATGTCTGAAAAATTAGACTCTTCATGTGGAAAAGAGTTCCTTAACACTAAGGTCCCTTCTGTCTGTGCCTTCTTTACTATATACAAAACATAGCGTAAAGCTAAAAAATATCATTAAATTATGAAAATTCATTTCTTCATTTAGTTACTCGCAAATTTACTTTATTCATAATCTTGTCGTAATCATTTATGTTTCCATGATCAATTTTTTAATTTAATGTAGTCAAACGGGGTCAAATCTTGCGACTTTTGCCTAATACGTATATTAAGAAATTTTCATTTATACCTACTTATGTATGTACAATTCTTAATTATAGCCTTTTAGTTTTTAGATTTATTATAAAAATATATTTTTTTTATAGTATGTAACGTAACGGCATACTACTTAGATGTCAAACGTTAATATTACAATAAACAAACAGTGGCAAAGACAAATTTATGAAGTTTTTACGTAAATATTTCCATATATACAGCAAACTTACACTCAATACCATTATGTGTTTACGCTAGGAAGGGCGTATTAGGTTACTACTAATGTTATAAATGTGTTTGGATTAGTTTTATTTCATAGCTTCAAACGATTCAAAACTAAATATAACACAAATACCCTATAAAAAGTTTCTAATAAATATGGGATTAGATAACATTTTGAGTGCTTTTAGAAGAAGTCCTAAAAAAATGTTACATCACTAGTTTATGGATGGTGCAAATACTTTTATGTATCCGTGTCCATTTTCGATATACATACTTGAATTTAACAACATTAAAAAGATTTAAAAATTGCCATGATTTTATAGTATATCGTAAAGTACAAAAATAACTAAAACAGTTCACGTACAAATTCGATAGTGTAACCTGACTAAAATAGTAAGGAAAGATAATTGTAGCACTACTGCATAGGGAAATTGTGACTTTGTTAGTAACTTATTAATTACTCTTTGTTTATACCTGTACATTTTTCTGACAGAAGCAATAAAACACCAATAAACGGAAATTATTAAAAAAGTTAAAATTATTAAAATTTCTTTGCGTGAAATTTGACTCCAGATTTGAGGCCAGTTGCGGCGCAGGGGAACGAAGTGTGATTGTAAAAGCGACTGGTTGTGGGTTCGATCCCCACTCGAGGAAATGAATTATTTATTTAAATTTATATTTCCATTTCTACGCTCGAGGCAAAGCGCGACGTTGAGTTCCGACACTCAACACGCAATGCCTCCAGAATTCGGCGGAAAGTGGGGAACGGAGTGTCTTCACACTAGATTCCTTCAGTCTGTATGCGGGATGCAGCGTAAAGCTGAAAAAAAATATATTTTAATTTATTTTACACGTTCCATCTGTACCCCATTGAAACTGCTTGCCTTTAACAACTTACAACGATGAACAATAAATCCAAAAAATAATATAATTTAAAGTTAATTAAGGCAATACTCACTATCAATATGAGATCGTAGTGCTGTGGGGTCGGACGGGGGAACTTCACCCCTACGGAACTCTCGCAGGCCGAAGTCCGCCAGCTTCACCACCCACCGCGCGTCGACCAGGCAGTTGGACGGCCGGAGCGCGCCGTGGTATTGTAATGGGGACTCGTGGATGAAAATCATACCCTATTATATTAACATTGATATTTGTTGGTATTGATTGTAATAATATTTTTGGTAATTGATATTTATAATAAGAAAGTATGTATTGTATAACTGTAACTAACTTATGATATGTTTATAGAAATACTGTGTTTTTCCTATAGATTAAATAACACATTCATGGACGTTCTATAAAAAAATAAAATTTAGTATAATTTAAACCAATGCCTTATAATTGCTAAGCTAAACTATTTAGTTAATTATACATTTTTTTATTCTATACTAACACTACCAGACTGAGGTGTAGTTCAAGTGCACATAAATGTTTAATGCCATTTGATTTTCCTTGTATCGTCTAGCCTCAAGAGTTCTTCCCGTCTAGCCCGTCTAGTTGCTTAAATGATCCATATTTTCTCGAACTACATTGTCTTTTATAAGATCAATTTAGTCAAATATCAATTTAAATAGGTTAAAGCTTAAATAAATTTTAAGATTACGGATAGCCGGAGGCCATATTTAAGTACATAGTCATAAAATACTTCTATTTATCACAAATACATACATGCATTTTAAATATATCTACTATTGTAAGTACATGTTCCTACTACATGTATTTAAAATACATACATATTCAAAGCACGTGTGGTAATCTATGTATGGATCATTTATCTAGAAATTTTAATAAGCATCATAATTTATGCTAAACGTATGCCAATTGGCATTACATTGTATGAGTACATACATTCCAAGATTATCTACTCTTAGTTAAAATGTTTTAAACAAAGACTGGATTAGAACGAGATTAAATATTGTAGTTAAGAAATATATTATCGCAAATAATATATCGTCGGCTTAGAGCAGGGGCTTCCAAGCTTTTCTTGATCAAGGACCATATTTATATCATTCTTGGCAGCAGGGACCACTATGCAAGTAGGTATAATAAAAATTAACTGTGATAATCAAACAGAAACTTCGCCTCACCATCCCCAGTCATAAAATTAAAATCGTTCGCGGACCACTGGTTGGGAACCAGTGGTTTAGAGTGTAAACGATTATTAAGCCGGCCAAAGATCCATTCAACAAATTATCAGGAGAGACAAAAAACTTCAAAAAAAAGAGTATATAGCGATGTATTATTAGAAAGGTCCTACAATATAGAAAATTGATTTATATTGTCTACTATATGAAATAAAATTAAGTTAAATTTTGTATTTCTTTTATATTTTGGTATATAACGACAATCTTAAAAAAAACGAATTTAGCAAGTTTAGACTTTAAGGCGCTGACGATGTAGTACTCACCCTTATAATGTCACCAACAAGAGAGGCGATAAACATATTATCTAATTTAATATCTTCGTTTTCTAATATATCCTGGAAGACAAAGGAGTATTATTATTTTACAGTTCGTGACTTAATAGACGTGATCACTCTAACATTAAGATTTCAATTGTATATAATATATTTTATTGCAAATTCATGTAGAGCTCTTTAACACCTACATTAGTTAATGTTAAAAACTAAGTATACTTAAAGCAGTGTCATAAAAAAAATGCCAATATGACCAATATACAATCTATTAGAATTTAATATTTTTTTTAGCGTCACGCTGTAACCTGCAAAAAGCAGGCAAAGAAAACTTAGTATTAAGACACTCCGCTCTCCAATTCTGGAGGCATTGAGGCAGTGATTCTAGCGTGTTGAGAGGCGGAACCCAACACCGCAATTTTACGTCGACCAGACCAGAGCGAAGAAAGCTTCCTCAAGTGGGAATCAAACTCACAACCTGTTTTGTTTACAGTCACACTTTGTGGCCTTGCTTACTACTGGCCTCAAAGTTAATATGAATCCTAAAATTTAAGTAGAGACGCAAATAATGTAGAATATACAGAGATACATATATGACTGTTAATATAATAATAATTACCTTAAGACTACCTCTAGTACAGTATTCGGAGAGAGCGCACACGTTGGGCGGTTCAATGCACGCGCCCACAAACCCATTCACGTTGTCGTGCTGTAAGTCGCGCATCTGTGACAACATACATACAACATACATATAACTCGTGAGTCGCGTCTCTCGTCCATTGTAGAGCTACTGCGTGGGACGTAATCCGATAACATTGAAAAATGAGCTTTTTCAACGCTTACAAAAATTCTATATAAAAGGCTTTAGATTTATAATCTTTATACGGTACATCTTTATATGGGTACAATTGTTGTTATCTATAGTATCTTGGTATATATAGTTTATTAGAGGTAGTTTAACTTAATATCATAAACCTATTTGTCTATAAATGTTTTCCGTTGGCTTTTCATTTTTATTATCCTGCACATAACAGGATAGGCAGAGGGAATCGAATTCTAGAAGCATGGCGTGTTGAGTGGCGGAAATCAATGTCGCGCTCTGTCTCGCCACCAGAGCGAGAAATTTAAAATATTAAATATTTCATGTTTAAATGTTTCATTTTCCTCGAGTGGGAATCGAACCCAAATTCACATGTCGCGTTTACAGTTGCACTCTTGTGCCTCTGCTCCACGACTGGTCTCAAATATTTAACTATTGTTTTTTATTGACTATAGATATAAAGTAATACGTTACATATATGTGTACCTACACATAATATTTAAATAGACACTTGCTTATGAATGTAATCATTTTAGTGTTACATGGGCGGAGGCAGACAGGGACACGTGCTAGACTTCTCAGAAATCGTAACACGTCCAGTGTTACGGACGTTGATTATGGCCTATTACTACTAAATTGATTTAAGATATTTTTTTTAAATAATAAGCATGGAAATTTAAGAAAAAACGAGATACAGGATTGATAGCAAGAATCATATTACTGAAGAATTTTATATAACACCTATATAAAAATGTGGGAAGTGTTACTCAAGTTTCCCTATACGCTAATTATTATTACAATTAACAAAACAGATGAGCTTATTTCACCATTTATATTTTTTATCGTGTGAAAAATACAGTTTAAAGTTGACCTTTGTATATTTAAGGAAAAATATTTTTAAAACCACTCTTCCAGGTAGTACTTTTCTTTATTTACTTTGTGTTCTGATGGTAAAAGTTAATTTATAGTTTTAATTCATCGCATGACAGTCGCTTAATGAATTATTACCGATGTAAGATGAATCGAACTCAAGGTGAATCCCTATTGTTTGGATAACAATATTGCAAGAAAAATAAATAGGAGTGGAGGCTATTGTTTTATACGTTTTTATTGAGGTAGCTACACTGAATTTTCAGATAAATACGTGATAAATCACGTACGCAGCTGTGCCGATGTTAAATCTACTTGTTCCTTTTAATAACTTTAGCCGCTGTTTCTAGTAACAACTACCATTTAGAAAGTTTTACTTAAAATGTTTTAACTTAGTTTTTATTGAATTGAACGATATTATTTACTAACGATGCATGAAGTTTTTTTTTTATTCGAAATAGTGAAGTTTTGGGCTAGTCAGTTTTCAATAGTGTATTATTTTAAACAATTCCTTATAAATTACATTCAGAAGCAAACAAAATTAGATGCCGTACTAGTAATGATGTTTAGGGTTCCGTGTCCCTTAAAGAAAAAAAGAACCCTTATAAGATCACTTTGTTGACTGTCCGTCTGTCACAATCCTTATCTCAGGAACGCTTAGAGATTTAGTTGAAATTTAAGCTGTAAACTCAAGTCTACATTTCCTTAAATTTCTAAAAAAATCGTATTTCTACATTTATTTAAAAAAAAAAGATATGGATATATAATCAAAAGTAATAGGGTAATTCCTTTGGCAGTTAGCATCTACAGGCCCCACCTGAAGCCTGAATTTTAGAAAAAGCTTGGGACCTCGAATTAGATATACGAAACCCTCGGCGGGCGAGCCCGGCTCACGCTTGTCCGGTTTTTTATGATATTGATGCAAATTTTCAATGCAATGGAAATTTTCTTAGCAGTTCTGTGAAGGCCTTACGGAGAAAGTACGCACAACAAATAATGTAAATTAATTGTTATAATAGTTTTATTTTGTACATTTATATTTTTATTTAAAATTTTGTATGACATAATAATATAATTACTACTCAACGCTTGACTGATTTTACTCCTCAAAGGCCTCATTTTGTTCAAGAGCTTCGAAAAATAACGTAGTAAATTAATGAGATACATCACTTCGCGTCCCTACTCGGGCGATTTAATCAGCTTCGTCAGGCTAATGTACTCATATTTCAGTGTTAGTGGTGGACGCTTTCCAGTAATTACGATAATCGGTTATTATTATTATATACCTATATAATATCGTAATTTTGTGCAATTTAGCAGTCTTTAAAATTGTCGATAAGTCAAAAATGTACGTTCTTGACAATAAGATCTCGCTTAGCTAAGATAAATAAAGACGCTTTCCGACCAAATATGACACACTGTGTGTTGATTCAAAATCAAAGAATTTTATTCAAAATAAGAAGTTACATGCTTAATTTTTAAACGTCAAAGAATTTACCGCCAGTTCACTAAAGTCAATGCCTCAGACCGGCGCGAGAAACTCAGCGGGACTTATATTATTGGAGGAACTCTATCTAAGACGTTGTCTATTAGAAATTAAAATATTTAATACCTCCGATTGGGGACCGAAACACATCACATTTGCAGACATTGCACTATGACGGCCTCAATTTTTATGGATACCCATATAAAAATGGTAATTAATATGTAACCACGCAGTAACGTGACATAATATAAGGTGTATATATAATAAATGTACAAATCATAAAGTCGTTTACTGATACATAATGACGATATACGCCGCAGGACACGTTGTGAAATAGCGCAAAAAGGTCATCTGTTGATCTAAACAACAAATGTATGTACATCGCCGAGTACACAGCCTTGAGTGTGGTATGTCACTAAGTAATAACCATAACGAAAACGAAATAAACACATTTTTGTTATCGATTCATTTTAGCGTTAAAATGAATCGATTAAATAAATCGAATTCGGCCAACCCTATAATAAACGCTTAAGCTTGTCTGTGATGAACAGTTTGTTGTTACCTGGGGCGTTAGTAAAGGTTTTATGAATGAGAATGATTTATCTCCATTTACTCAGTCGTACTGGAGCTATTGTGAGAGGAGATTTCATGTTTTGCGAGTGATAGAGCTTTAATAGGCGTCGTTACTTTCAGTTCCTTTACCAAGGGATCCGGCGTTGTGAGGCTTACGCGTAATACGTAGGATGTGCCCTTTATAGCCCCTTTTATTAGGGATAGGTATATGTCCACTATATTGTTTCTTTAATTACTACATTTGTAACGTTGGATGATTTAAAAAAATCAAAATCAGCTTCACGCTGTATCCTGCACACAGCAGGGTAGGCAGAGGGAAGCTAATGTTAAGACACTCCGTTCCCCACCTTCTGCCGAATTCTGGGGCATAGCGTGTTGAGTGGCAGAACTCAACGCCGCGCTTAGCCTCGACACCAGAGCGAAGAATTGGAAATATAAATTTAAGTAAATGTTTCACTTCCTCGAGTGGGGATCGAACCCACAACCAGTCGATTTTACAGTCACACTTCGTGCCGCTGCGCCATGACTGTCCTCATGGATGATTTAAATATTTTTAAATAGAACTATTTAACGGAGTTATTCGCGTATTTGCGTCTTTTGCGCGTCGTTTCATTTTAGAGACCGTACTCAAAGATTAATTCTCATATATAATGAAAATTATTCTTAGTATTAAAATTTTATTTATATTTTAGTTAAATTGAAATATTTTTAAGAATAAATCAAAATGAATATGCAAAGTAAAATATTGTTATTTGACATATCAAATTAATTATTTTAACTATTACAAGAAAATCTGAATTAGTTTTAAGTTTCTGAAATATATTTAAATTGTATACGTTACGTGAATAATAGTTTAAATCATTAGATAAAATGTATATTTTCGATGTTTACTTTAAGTTAATATTGAGATAATTATTTTAATCACTCGTAATACTTACTATTTTAAGTTCTTTCTTTATTTCTCTATTGATATCAATATGGCTTCTGCGGACTCGTTTCACTGCAAGTAGCCGCCCTCGGTAAAAGGCAACTTCAGTAAATATCGCAGAGTATCTAAAGTCCAGGTCCGGATTGGAGCTGAGGGACACCTGGCTGGAACGAGCGCCCCCCGTACTGCCCTTCTCGTTTCCCGCACTATTAGAGTTCGTGTTTACACCCGCGCTGCTATCTTGCTGAAAAAAATTAGCTCTGACCAACTTGCCTGTATACATATACATATAATTAAGCATTTGTTTGCTATTATTACAGAGAAATTTATAACTTTTCACTATTTTATCTTATAAATTGTAAGTTAAAATAAGAGTTCTTATTCCTTCTATCTACAAAGTAGATAACACTGCTTATAATTTAGTAAGCAGTTTTCTTATAGATAAAGTTAACAATAAAAAAAAATACACTACATTAAATCATTTGAATTACATTTAAAGCATACAAAGTAATAATTTTAGTCTTTCTAATCTACCAAGAAAAATACATAGAGGTACAAAAATTGTCAAGGAAAAAATACTAAAAAGTGCCTAAGGATGAAACAGATTATTAATAACAAAATTGATCTAAATCGCAACAACGTGTCTAATATAATTTCTATATATTAACACAGCCACTAAAGCAACAAAGCATTCATGCATACAACACGTATAAGATGCGTTTACCTACTCAGTTTGTTGTTACGCTGGTCTTCATCTGGCAGGTGGAGGTCTCTGAAATCTATTTTCCAAAGCAGGGAATCTAATTCTTGTTCGTATCGCCATCCCCGATATAGAGCCAGCGCGGCTAGAGCTAACAGCGCTAAAGTACCTCCAGAAGCTCCCAAGGCCCAAGCACCCACGTGACCTACGATTTAATAATAATATATACTATATATATATATATATATATATATATATATGAATTATATATAATAATCATATTTATAATAATCTAAATATTGCAATGATTTTTAACTTAAATTAGTTAATAAATACGTAGTAATAATTTAATCTTCAGTACTTTATTTGTAGTTTTAAAAGCGAAAAAATATAAAAACTGACTATTCCAGGTGGTGCGTACATGTTTCTAAATATTTTGTACGGTCTTTCACACTCTTATTATTTATATTAGACACTTTATGCCAATATCAATTATATTTCATATTAGAATAAAGTGTCTAATATAATTCAATTATAATTGATATAAATTAAGTATAAACTAGCGTTTAGTAATAGCGTTCATAAGTATGACTAATATACGTAAGAGATTAAACCGACACTATTGCAGTGAAAACTCAAATTTCATTATAAACCGAGTAGCTGAAGCGTATCTAGGTATCAACGAGAACTTTTCACATCAGCATTTCCAGCAAATATTACTAGTGTTTAAATTTTATAATTACTTTATAAACTTTAAAGCTAATATTTAATTTAGATCTGCTTCACGCTGTATCTCGCACATGGCAGGATAGGCAGAGGGAATATAGTGTTAAGACACTCCATTTCCCATTTTTCGCCAGGTTCTGGAGGCTTGCGTGTTAGTGGCGGAACTAAACAGCTCGCTTTGCCTCGACACCAAAGCAAAGAAAATTTTATATTTAAATATAAATAAATATTTCATTTTCACGAGTGGAAATTGAACCCACAGCCAGTCGCGTTTACAGTCACGCACTTACGCCCCTGTGCCACGACTGGCCTTTGGCCTGGCTTTTAATTTTGAAATGTATAATAAAATATTATTAGCCTTATAAATATCCACTTATTAATAGTGTATTTTATTTGTTAAACACAAGGGAATAAATAACAACAACGTAATACTGAATAACTAAGTAAACCATTAGTCAATTTTTAATTAACTGTCGCGCTAGTTTATTATGCTGTACACGTTGCAAGACTGACAAGTTGCTGTAGACTGCGGGCCTAGTAGTTCGATTTAGAGAAAAAAATAAATCAGCTTGACGCTCTATCCCGCACTCAGCAGGGTAGGCAGAGGGAACCTAGTGTTAAAACACTTCATTATATATATATATTTTTTTTTAATTATGCTAAATATCGATTTACTGTAATTAAAGGAAAATAGAAAAACAGAATTGGATGTAAGTAATATATAAAAAGAAATGGTTGAATAACAATATATTTAAAATGTTCATTTTCAGCGAGACAAGAAAAGTTCAGGGCTTTTAATAAGCCTTTCAATTTATAAGTTGGATTCAGACGGGATCTTCGATGAAATAATAGAACGGATTCAGAGCTTGTAGTCATTTAATGAAAATAGAAAGAATTCGTTTCTATGCGGCTATTATTTAAATAGATTTTTATAAATTGTTTAAAATTGACAGTTTTATAGAGAAATCGTATAGCTAAAAAGATAAAAAATGTCTTTATATATTTATTTATAAAAATACTATTCTATACGAAATAGAACAGTTAGGTGTACCCACATAATATGTACGTTGTACAAATACTATGTGCGAGGTGACTATGGTTTCAAATTCGACACGGCCTCAATATTATTGTCAACAAAAATGATGGTACCATCAAAGTAACAAAGTGAGGTATTGAATTTTGCTACTTACAATGCCGATGTGAAAAAAATGACTTAATATATTTTTACATAAAAAATAATGACAACAACAAGACGCCGGTCAGAGGCGCAGGGGCACAAGCGTGCGACTCTGAGATCGTGAGCTCGATTCCCACTTGAGCAAATGAACTATATTCATTATTTATTTATTAATTTATTTTCATTTCTTCGCGCTGGTGTCGAAGCAAAAGCGTAGCGTTGAGTTACGGCACTAAACACGTAATGCCTCCAGAATTCGGCGGAAAGTGGGAAGCGGAGTATCTTAACACTAGGCTCCCGTCTACATACAGGGTATACCGTGACGCTGATAAAAGAAAACTAAATAAAAAAGTATAAAAATCTTCCATAATATGTTCAATAAATGTAAATAAGCTATAGGTACTTACCCGCTATAACTATTTAACTAATATAAGTTTGAACGTGTTACCAGAGATAAATTTGCAATGGCTCAATCTGAGTTGAAACTTTGTAATACACTTAATACCCACCCGTTGGACATGATTACAGAAATTTCAGATAAATCTATAAAGTACTAAAAACGGTTGAAGTTACCGAGAATCTTAATCTGGTGCATATTTGAAAGCCACTATACCAAAACGAAACGGTTTACTTTACGTTTGTTTATTTAAGGATAGTTTATATTGGTGTAAAGAGTGATTTCTAGTACATTTATAATTTATAGAGCATTCGGTTTATTTACATATTGCTTATTACGCCATGAAGCACATTCTGGAGTACGCTAAGATTCTCCATTACGAAATTTTATATGTATACACAAAATACGAATAGTTTTCAGTCTCTTTACTGTAAGTTTAAATTGTTTTTTATGTTGTTCATACTGTGATAAGTAATAATATATTGTTTTTATTAACTTCATGCTGTATTTCACATATAGCAGGGTAGGCAGAGGGTGTCTAGTGTTAAGAGTTAAGACACTCCGCTCCCCACTTTCCGTCGAACGCTGCAGGCGTTCTGCCTCCTGGTTGCGTGTCGAGTGGCGGAACTCAACTTTATGTTTTAACTTCACGCTGTATTCCGCATGTAGCATGATAGACAGAGGGTGTCTAGTGTTAAGACACTCCGCTCTCCACTTTCCGCTGAACTCTGCAGGCGTTTTGCCTCCTGATTGCGTGTTGAGTGTTGGAACTCATATAGATGTTTTTTATATTAATGAATTTTCCTTTGAGTTAAATACGAAAATATTAATCAAAAGAAAGAAATAAAGATTTTCTTGTACACATTGAAAGCTTTATGGTTTAAGTAGTAAATTATGTTATGTATAGGTATTATTTGGCTAAATTCCCTAAAAAGCTAAAGTACAAGTCGTGTTCAGACATAGGAGGTATAGCGCGGGGGGTCGCAGCGGGAGTCGTATGTGACCGATGGCTCGCTGCTACTAACACTTTATACGTTTTCGCAAGCAGGGTTGTTCCTTCTTAGGGTTCCGTACCGTTTTAAGGAAAAAAACCCTTATAAGAACACTTTGTTGTCCGTCTGTCTGTCGGACAAGAGCCTTTATCTTAGGAATAATCTAAATATATCGAGTAAAAATATATCGAGTAAAAATATATCGAGTTGAATTCAAACTTAAATTCAAACTATAAATAATACTCAGATCTAAGGCCCTATGATTTCCTGAAAAAAAAAACACATTTCTACATTTACTTTTAAAAAAGATGTGGCAGTTTATAAAACAACGCGTATTTTGACGCTATAAAGGGAATCAAAATTAATAAGGTACTTTCGGTTGCTCTAGAATTATGAAATTTGGCAGCTAGCATCTAGTTCACGAAAAAATTTAAACTATACATTTGTGATGAAATCCAAAAAAATAATTCAAATATGGACAAAATTTGGTATTAAAGTTCAAGCTAGTTCCGCTAGTTCAAGTTACGTATCAGATGAAAGGGCTCTGGCTAAGTTAAGCTTGGATTTCGGAAAACGTTCGGGACCTTCAATTTTTGTGCGGAACCCTCGGTGGGCGAGCCTGACTCGCGCTTGCCCGGTTCTTTTTATTTTAAATTGTCGTAAAAATCTATACATGTATTGAATATTTTAGAAACATGATACATATATTTTATAGGTTAAAAATATAAAGATGTACATTTTGTTGTTCATTTTATTAAAGAATATAATAAGAGTAATTTTAACACTGGAGCCCTGACAACCCTACTTACAACTTACTTCAACCCTGAACCTTGTACTTAATGTTATTCGACCGTTAACTTTTTTCACCCGTAACGCTAATGCAGAGACCAGTGAAATGTGACGAATACATATTCTTATATTTTCTATTATCTTCAGTTAAGACAACATTTATAATTAATATGTTTTTAAGATTATAATCATTTATAATTAATAGGATTTTATTTTTGGCAGTAAATTGCTGTTAAAAGTAGTAAAAATGGAAAATTTTTATTATTTCTTTTTAAAAGTTTTATAATTTATACTTACTGACACATTTCTCTCCTCGAAACCCGCACGGAGGCTCCGAGAGTGGTACACGGCCTCCCGGCCATTTGATATCTCGGAGGAGTCGTAATTCCTGTGTAACGAGTATATGGACTAATTAGAATATAGTTATTAAATGACTCTAATTTTTTTTCCTTCTAATATCTAATATTATGTTCGTCAAAATAAAATTATTAATATTTTTACAAAAAGAAACACAATTGTTAATGTTGTGAACTATCGACGGCGACAACAACATTTAAGTATTGTATATTTTTGCATAGGTATTAGTTTATATTATACAAAATTATTTTTGTATTCAAAATTATTTCAAAAATCTAAAATGACATTGAAAATAAATTAATTCAGTTTTCGTACGCATGCATCTTCTCAATAAATCAATACCGCGCTTTGTTTTTCGAGATTAAGGAGATTTATATATTTAAAATATAAAAAAAAACATTCCCCGAGAGAATTGTGTGTCTGTACAGCCAGACATTTTCCAACTGCGCTACAATGGCATCTATATATATCAACAAATTGATATTAATAGCTATAGGAAATATTAATATAAGTACGTTTAAATCAAATTATTTAACAACTCCATTATAATTTTATTGTGCGAAAAATCGCAATTTAGAGCGTGCGCTTTGAAAAATTTTCTATATTAAAAATACCTACAGCCACGACTGTGTAGGTAAACAGATTGTGAACAAAGTCACACTATCACTTTAAATTTACTTATTTTAAAATAAAATCTTTATTTTAACGAAATGGTAACAAATCATTTTCATAATAGGTAGGTACATAATAAAATCATAACCATAACTATAATTTTTGTCAATATTTTAAGATAAGTGCTACTAACTTATTACATACTATAGAGGTATAATATATTTGGTCGTAAAAAAATATGTTGATGTTTTAAGCAATTTTGCACAATACGTGTAAACATAAGAATATAAAGCATCATAAATTCATATTTCAAAGAAATAATTTTGTGGATAATTAAATTTATTTATAAACAAAAACTAAATTATGTTATCAAGTAACACAAACGTGATGTCTTTAGAGGTCCATAAGATCTGACATTATTTTCGTTTTCGCAAAAGGATGTGAGCCTTTCAAATGATGGTCTTTGAAAACGATTTACCTTTTGTACCGTAAAGTATTTGGTTTATCGGCACTATTCTGAAAAAAAATATATAAAAAGTAAATTACGTTACCGGAGCAATTTTGTGTAGAACAGCGAGCGGGTAGAGTCCCGGGGAGCGCGCCGGGTCCATTGATAGAAGCGTATAATTTCCTTCAGCGTCGCCATTTTCATCCATGTGTACCCAATACCTAGTTTATTATATAAAATTTGTATTTATTATAAAAAAAACAATTTTACTTTAACTAAATAATAAGTATAATTTATTTATTTCTAAGCCTATTTTAATGACGTATTTTTGTAATAAAACAAATGTATATAGAAAAATAAAAAAGTTCAAACGTAATTTAAATTCATAAATATTTTATAAAAACTAATAAATTATCCTTATCTCCACAATCACCTCCTCGACGGTTCTTCGACGGTTATTTCGAATGTTAAACAAACATCAAAACAATCGTTCTAATCTCGTTGAAGCTTCGATTATTATTTTTCATTTTAAAATACTTATTTTGCCATATTTTTCCGTTCTAATTTTATTTATCGACGTGATGTTGATATGTTTATTGACACTATGTCATACCAACTTATATAGCAGTTAGAATTTATTTGCGATGTTTACTAATGATTCACCAAAATCTCCTCTGGCTTTTAACGTGACCTTTGTATGTATATCTGTGATACGTATCGTACTCGTTTGATATAAATTATTAAAAAAAGTTATGTTTGTGTGTTTAATTTTTTTATTTAACTTCATTGCCAAGCGCAGTATTTAACAGTTTGTAATATAATATCGAATTTTCCACATTGATGTTACAGTAAAATGAATTTTAAATTAGAGGTACTTGTAGGTAAATATGGCTTTACTTTAAGTTAATTAATAAAAAAAATCCACAGATTAAAAAATATAAAAATATTTTGCCTCTTATCGTATAAATTATTATTCTATTATTATTTATGCACATAAACATTTAACATATAAAAATATATTTGAATACTGCTATTAATGTTATATGAACTAAAATGTAAATTATAATAATTAGAGGGCTCTTACATAGCAAATGTAAACATATTGTAATGTACCGTCGTGTTTTAGCTCAGCCGCTTGCGATATGTATCTAGTATTTACTGCCAGAACAGTAATTAATGTTTCCGTTGAATTAATCTCAAACCGTAAAACAGGTCATTACCATTTTCATACTGATATATGAGTATTTACAACGTGTTTGCTTTAATTAAGAATCCTCTCTTTCATTATTATTAAGCCCTGAATTATAAGAAAATCGTATTATAATAAATAAATCAAAATTAGTATATATAATAATTCAAGGAACTAAAGAAATATTCGATAAATCTTTTTTTTTTCACTTTCTTTACCATTTATATGATTTCGAGGCCTGTTTTCGATGTGAGCAGCGTCAAAAATTTTAAATTACAAAATTATATCACATCAACTTTTTTTGATACATTAAACAGATTAAATTTTGATATATTTTTTGCATTCATCTATACATTCCAATTATTAAAATAAACGTGTCAGTGTGGAATTTTGACAAAATTTACGACAGTCTAGTCTGCTAGTGGAACAGAATAGCGGTTTGAGTAACTACGCTACAAGCATACTAAGGTGTTGTGTGGTACGCGTTATATAATAAACACGACGCGTCAAGTTTATCAGCGACATGTGGGCCACGGTAGTGCCTTCGACTGATAGAATGCGAACTGTCCTTTTTTAGATATATTTGAAATGTTCTTTTAACTCTCTAATACTTAAATTACTGTCAGTTAGTAACAAGAAAAAAATATTAAATCAAAAATAAATATATTGTTAACAATAGCCTTCTTTATATATGTCATTGCTTTGACTATAGTTAATGTGTTTTTTATACGCGAACCCTTGTCGATTACGGCGTTCAAGCTCCCACGCTATATTGTGTTTATGATAGCGACATGTAAAAGGTATTTCAATTTTCCATTATGTAAACACGCCCACTGAGTTTCATTAGAAATCAAAAGTTACTTTCGTATCAAGATTTTGTAATACTCATACTCTTGTTACTTGCCTCAGTTTCACATTGTAATCGATCCAAAGTTAACAGATGTTTTTTTTATTATTTAAATATTTTGTTAAAAACGTGCGTAAAGGTAGACACTACGTCCAGCATTTCCTAATTATTAAGTGAACCTTACACCGTACTTTTGCACCAATATTCATACTATAAACAATTTCACCTACTACTTAAAATTTATACGGTTCCGTAACTAGTGTTCAGTTCGAGGTGATTTACCAGCTACATTAAAAAAGAAATCAACGCAAGATAAAGCAAATAAAAAAAAATAACCCAGTACTTACCCCATAACACTCCGATATGTTGTATTGCGCATTCTCATAGCTATGGCCCTCCCGTCCCGAGGCCCTTCCCCCGTGCGGAGCACGTCAGCCAGTGCTCGTGCGTACACCCACACGGCGTCATGCAGCCAGGCTGCTTCTACCGGAATCTAAGAAGAATTTTTTTTCAGCCACACGCTGTATTCCGCGTGTAGCAGGGTAGGCAGACGGAGCCTAATGTAAGACACTCCGCTCACCATTTTCTGCTAAATTCTTTGCCTGGACCAGAGACCAGAGTGAAGAAATAAAAATATAAAATATTTCATTTCCTCATAAGAACAATTAAGCTTAGAAATAATATATTAATAAAATATTGCGTATATAAAATATTTTTATTGTAATAGTTATTAAAATAATGTCAGTTTAAAATCAAAATATACTTTTTACCATGTCAATGATATTTCATCTAATAAAAAGTCACCGAAAACTTTATTAACAATTATTAAAATTCGAAAGTCTATTTAATCTAAAACTCGATATTATTATGAAACTTAAGAACATTTTTAATTGAGTTTAATATATTAATTATATGAATATGCACGCGTATTTAATTATGAAATTATTATCTTGGTAATTGAGTAATAACGAACGGACATTTGCCGCCTACGTGTTGACATAATTTACCATAATATTTTTTATAATTTACTAAATCAAATCAACTTCACGCTGTATCCCGCACACAGCAGGATAGGCAGAGGGAACCTAGTGTTAAGACACCCCGTTCCCCACTTTCTGGCGAATTCTGGAGGCATTGCGTGTTGAGTGGCGGAATTCAACGCCGCGCTTAACCTCGACACCAGAGCGAAGAAATGGAAATATACATTTAAGTAAATATTTCATCTCCTCGAGTGGGGATCGAACCCACAACCAGTCGGTTTTCCAGTCACACCTCGTGCCGCTGCGCCACGACTGGGCTATAATTTCAATAATTAATTATAAAACATTACCCGAAGAACATACTCAGTTGTTAACCCAGTCGTAAAAAGAATTTGTAAATTACCCTAATAACCATTTACGTATTGAGGGCAGTCGTCATCGCTATCAGTTATCCGGTTTAACAGATAACACTAAAACCAGCAAAAAAAGATCGTAGGCAATTCTCTAAGTAGGCACTTCGAACATAATACTTCCACACTTTACAACTTCCCGTGTTCTAATATTTTTATGTTGTGTAATAAACATTGACTAAACTGACTAATGTCTTAATTTAAAAAAGTAAGTTAAATTACCTTTTAAAACTCTATAAGTATGTTAAAGTGATAATATTCTGAATATAAATATGTCGAATTAAAAACTGGTTTTGAAGCCAACAATCATAAAATTTAATTAAAATTATTTTTTCATGAATTCATAATGTTTTAAGCTGAAGTTATACTTTACTTTACTTTCCTTTCTTTAAATATTCCACTTCTTAATGTTAATTAACTAATAAGATAAAAAGAAACGAATGGAATTGCTACCTTTTTAATAACTGTAAATGGAATCAGTGAAATATATTTTTAGTTCCTATAGTATTTAGATATAGATACATATTGAAAAAGTCATCTAACCAGAACACGAAAAATAACGAAGAAAAATACGTTTCACTTCAGAATATTTTAAACTTTATGTAATTAATACGAATTTAACGATCCTATTTGAATATCTAAATATTCAAATTATTCCTTGCCAAAATACAAGTAAAAAACTGAACACTTCGACTTAAATAAAATATGGTTTTGTTCTTTTAATGTCACTCACCACTTTCCCTCCACCTAGTGCAAGAAGAGGGTTTGTGTAGTTGAAGGGCGGCATCTGCAGTCGTCTATTAACTTCTTTCGCGAATACAGGATATGAAGGCGCAGGTGACGGAGCCACAGCGAGATACGACCGGAAAGCATTTGGTACCCTCGGGCCCGGCTCCTTGCGGAGGGGGCCCGAGAGGTATCGAATCGCTTCCTCTGGTTCATACTTATCAACATCGACACCAATGGCCGCGTATTCCCCTGTAAATTCAAATTTAATATATTCTTGTTCCAAAAAAAAAAGGAAGAATTTTTGAATTGTCGAATGAACATAGATATCGCCGGCTCGATAGCAGTATTGCTAGTAGTAGAGTAGCAAGTAGTTTCCGGCAAGAAAAACAACAGTTTTGATTATTAAATTAGATCTTTTCTATGGTAATGATTGCATGGAAGAGATCACCTGTGGTGGCCGCCATTCCCCCCATATTTTTCATTTGTTTTATCTTGGTTGGTGAAATAAAGTATTAAATAAATAAATAAATTTTATTATTATATACACTGGCAGCAATCCTGTATGAAATTAAAATGAGTTTGACGCTGTAATCGGATTCACTCTTAGTATTGTTGTGAAAACTACTGTAGTGGCAAACTTTGAATAGTTTGCAAAATTTTCAGATAGATACTTATAATGAGACCCATAAAAGATTCAAAAATATATATTTGAATTTATCTTAATTACATTAAAAAAGGTAATTAAGATAAATATTCTGTATTAGAATATGTAAGTAGGTATGGATTAGTTATTCAAGTTTAAATAACCTATTGGAAGGATAGTGGTAGAAGTACATAAAACTACGGCTATGGTTAGTAAAATTTAAAAAATAACAAAAATTGTTAAAATGTTATATTAATGTGTTTTAATAATTAAGTATCAGGGCAGTTAAAATGTCTCATATTTTACCATAACAATAAAATAAATATAAGAAAACTATTAAATTCGCAACTGTTATTCGACTTAATGTTATGGCAAAAGTTATGATATAACAAACGATACATGAAATCGACTTTAAATATGTAATGACTTTTTATTTCTCTCAAATGGTTATGTTTAAAAATACATGATGTAACTAAGGACACTACATTGGTGTTTATTGTGTTTATAGTGACCGACATGTGCGGCGTTGGAGACCGCCACCCAACACGCCATGTTTGAAACGGCGGGAAGTGGAGGACGGATCTACAAATAGCTACGTGGAATGTAGGAGGAATGGAACATGGTATGAATTATTATATGATGGATATTTGATAGAGTACTGGACGTTCTCCGAAGTCAAGTTATAAGATATGAGTACTTAGGAGTGCCGACCTGGTCGTTGCTAGAATAAGGGGTATGTTTGCACGTTTGCGCAGTTGCATGAGCTGTCCAAACTTAGAGTTGAATTGTTACATAAAAAGCCTTAGACTTTAATTTCAACAAACTAGACAGCTGTGAAACAGAGAAAATAAACGTAAAGAGGTTTTAGTAAAAGCATAGTTATTAATAGTGGTGCTAGTAAAATTTATGTTAAAATATTAGCGAGAACAATGCAAGAGAGATTCGATAGGTTGTTGTGAGAGGCCTAAGGAGGGTTTATATCTGTAAAAGAGTGCATCGCTCAGATTTTATTCTTCCGCAAGATCACGGAATAATTCTTGGCTGTAAACTAAAAAGTTATCTAGCCTCTGTGCGAGGTAGGAGGAGGCATGCCACTCTGGTTGGACATCCAATCATGTGTTAAACAATGTTGGACCATGTCAGCTTGGTTGTCCAATATGTATTTGGATAGCTATAAAAGGTTGATAGTGGACGAGGTACGCAGAGACCGTAGCATTTAGCGCTGCGTTCCCTCTGATTACCCCGCTGGAGATTTAAAAACTTGCCATAAAATATTATAATAACATTTACCTGAATCTAATAGTTTCATTGCATCCAAAGCTTGCATTAATCCAATATGGTCATGATAATATCCAATAGATACATAAACTGAAAAAAAAGAGAAGAAGATTAATATTTTTCAAAAAGAAGTAAATCGAAATTTAAAGATCAACTTAACTTACTCCTAGTATCTTTATAAGTTTCTCGTACAATATCCAAAAAAGGATTTCGCGTAATGTTTTCCAGTATGTCGCCATAGTAATAAGGCTGTCTGTAGACTTGGACGGTGCGAATCGAAATCTTTTTCTCATTAGCAGCTGTCATGATAGCGTACGCCAGTCGAGAAAAATCATGGTTTGGCGCTTTCAAATATATGATGGCAATCTGTTCAAAATTAACATAACAAAAATATATTTAATTATCGCATTAAAATAAATTAAATAAGTAAATAAAGAAGTTAAAATACGAAATCGATTTTAAAAATTTGACATAACATATATGATTACATGCATGAAATTAAAATGCGTGAGCACGGCGACAACCGAACGCGAGATGTCGATGTCCGAAGGCCGAGTGCGCGCGAACGTTGCGTACACGCGCTTGTTGGAGCTCGCGACGTCCCTGCAGTACTGGAACAATGGTCGCTTATAATACTTTTGTGATGATATTTGTTAAAGCTTCACGCTGTATCCCGCACACAGCATGATAGGCAGAGGTAACATAGTGATAAGACACTCCGTTCCCCACTTTCTGCCAATCTTTTCGAGGCATTGCGTGTTGAGTGGCGGAACTCAACACCGAGCCTTTACCTTGGTACCAGAGCGAAGAAATGAAAATATTAAGAAATAATGATTCATTCCCTCGAGTGGGCATCGAACCCACAACCATCGCGTTTCAATCACCCTTATGCCCCACGACGACCGCAGATGATGATAATTCATTATAATTAATTAAAATTATTAAATTTTATTATCATATATGTACATATAATACATATATTCTACAAGAGAGATTAAATAATTTGCAATCATTCTCAGAGTAAATGGGCTTAGCCAATTCCAATTATTAACTGGTTTAATTGCACCAATTATAATAGCGGAATCTTCAATAATACCTAGATATGTTAGTATTCTTCAATAATTTATGCAATTTGTATATACATATGTGTACTACAAGTCTGAAAATTTTATTACTTTATTATTATTTATAATGTACAGGGGAAGAATGGAAACAGATTTGTAACTCCGATTGTATCTTAGCTGTAAATATAAATAACTTGCTGGCACCAAAGTTACTTTTAACAAAAATAAATAGCAAATCAGATTGAGTTCTTAGATTCTTATAAAATAAAATAAAGTTTATATATTTTCCGAATTGTGACATGTTTTTGGTTAAATTGAAAAAGAAAAGTGCTTATCAATTATATATAATACGTACGTAGCTTATCATAGGTAAATTAAATGCAGCAGCCATGCGACCCTCGTGAACGCACGTCTCCTGCGGACCAATAAACGCTGATACATTCGCTGCCCATAAAGCTGCGACCTGATGACAAAATAAATAATAAATATTACGATTCTTTATGTCTTTACATTCTGGCTTGAACTCTATCATTAGGTCGAACCAAAATGTATGTGGACAAAAGGGCAGCTTAAAATATATTTAAGTTTCAAACTACTTTACAACAGGTCGTAATAAAGAAAGTTTTATCATAATTTTATTTGTTTATAATTAATATTTTTTTACTAATTAATCAGTGATATTTAAAAGAATTTTATGGCTTCGGAGCAGAAAAGCAAAAGTCCTGGAAAAACGCTAATATCAAATACATAACAATATTGTAACCTAACAATAGTAGGAGAACAGAAGGCAAAAAACGGATGTGAAATTACTTCGAGACTATTAATTCCATTTACATGATAAGTAACGCAATTTTTTTATTCCTTCTGCCTCACTCTAGGTCAGTGCCCGTGAACCTTTTACGTACAGCAACCAATTTTATCACAAAAAATTAAATTCAAAATCAGCTTCACGCTGTATACCGCACACAGCAGAGTAAGCAGAGGGAACCTAGTGTTAAGACACTCCGTTCCCCACTTTCTGCCGAATTCTGGAGGCATTGCGTGTTGAGTGGCAGAATTCAACGCCGCGCTTAACCTCGACACCAGAGCGAAGAAATGGAAATATAAATTTAAGTAAATATTTCATCTCCTCGAGTTGGGATCGAACCCACAACCAGTCGGTTTTAGAGTCACACCTCGTGCCGCTGCGCCACAACTGGCCTTACCATGGAACTTTAGATTGTTAACTTCATTAGCCGCATCATCAAAACCTATAAGGTATTTCCCAATCACAATCCTGAAATTGGTACAGAACCCTAGGTAAGCGAATCCGACTCGCGCTTGGCCGATTTTTTCTACACTTAAATGAACATTCGTATATTTCAAGCGGGCGTAACCGCACGGGGTCGCTAGTTTATAATATGTAAGTATATCACAAGAAAATTAACTATAGATTGTAGCACAAATACTTGGCAGAGTAAACGAAAAAGGTCATTAAATTTTCCTGCGTAAGGATATAATGTATACAGTAATATATATTTCTTTCGTAGTAAAGTAAGTCTGTTTACACTTTACAGCCTTTCAATATCAACATTTTATCTATAAATATAAATAAAATTGAAGTGCCGGTCTGGGATTTCAAAATGACCGCATTTTTTTAAATTGGATTTACACGCTACAAAATTTTTGTCAATCTGTCTTTCTGTTTGTCCAAGCATCTCCGAACCAGTTCAAGGTGATTTCTAAGGGACTTTACTGAATGATAGGGGGGTCTATTTAGCAACTCATAGGCTACTTTTTATCTCGATTTCTGTAGTATCGGGATTTACGCAGATTTGCCACCCATCTAGATAGATGTGCAACAACTAAATATTTTTCTATTAAGTACGACATCTTTTGTGAGCAAATCAAATAATATCCCAAAAGGTTTAAGTTACAATTTATTGATTGTATAACAGAATAGATAATTCATACTAAAATAATCAACAAATTTTCCCTCAACACCCTTAAATAATATTAAAAAAATATTGGTATAGTTTAAGCGGGCGAAGCGGGGCGGAGTCGTTAGTAGACTAATAAATTATGTCTGTTAGTTATCCTTTGCCAATGTGTCGTTGATGTCCGAGAATATATTTTATGGTAGAAAAAGATAATACAAATGTGATTTTCTCAAAACAAACGCAAACTCAATCTTCATTATTTAAAAAAAAAGACGGTCATTGTCTAGCGATATAAACGCGATCAGTTGTGGGTTCGATTCCCACTCAAGAAAATGGAATATTGAATATTTTCATTCTCCGCTCTGGTAACGATGCAAAGCTTGGCGTAGGAACCTAGTGTTAAAACACTTCGTTCCCATTAAGATATGTACTTCTGTTCCCCACTTTTCGTCGAATTCTGGAAACGTAGCGTGTAGAGTGGCGCAAGTCAACGTAAATCGAATTCATACCTGTCGCGTTTACAGTCACACGCTGTGCCACCGCGCCACGTCGGCCTTATGAGGAAGACAAGTTCGATATTTATTTACATTAAATCGGCATAAGAGTCATAAGTTGCTTTAAAAAACACGATTACAATGATACATTATTAACTTTTATATGTTTAATAAAGTGGCAAAATATATTGGAGCTGGCAGCTTTTATGTTGTAAGAGGCAAATTAAGGAGACGTCAAAAGTGCCGCAAGCTTCGATTCGGTAATAAATTCAAAAAGCCTTATTATCAGAATTCTTAACCTTCATGATTCATTGAATAGCAACTTTCAAGTGTCGACCTAGCGAGTGTTTTTCATGGTTTGAATACCATTGCGAAGATATCATGAATAAAATGGTAATAATATTATAAAAATATTTTTTTTGATGCACTATTTAGTTTCACAGTCCATATTTAGATTATCCCATCCAACATAGTATGTTTCTAATATGGTCGGAAAGTAGAGAACCGCGAGAAATACATAAAGGTAAAAATAGAATAATATTAGAAAAAGAAGGTAAATATGTTACAATGTTAATGTAAACTTATACAGTGCAAATTATGATTTGGTACTTAAATTTTATGACATCACCACGAAAAATGGTTAAGTGTCAAAATGGTTCTATCGAATCATGTCAATCGTAAAATGTCACTGTTAACCATAAAACTCTCATTACCTTTAGTAAAACTGTCTTATCAGAAGTGGCAAGGGTAACGTTTTTATGATACCTACTACCTATAGGTAAAGGATTGAACTAGGTAAATTCAACAATAATATTTATATGACATATATATTTTTGAAGTTAGGAGTCCTTTTCAAAAAAAGTAGGTTAAAGCGTGGATAGATGCCCCATCATAACTTAGATATTTTTTTGAAATATTTTTAAAATATACATATCTATTTAAATTTACATATATGTTCAAAATTAACAAAAAATACCTGTCGTATTGAAACCTCTTCCTGCCCATAAGTTTCGGCTACGACGAAATCCAATGAGTGTCCTATTGGTCCGAGTAGTTTCTCGTTCACTTCATCTACTGCCATCGATATTGCACCTGTAAAAAAAATCACTATTAACACTATTCTTTGTTTTAGCAAATATTTATATAAAATAATATGGTTATGGTCAATCATTTGGAATATAAAAATGATTGATTTAATGATTATTTCTTTTTTTTTCAGCTTCACGTTGTATCCCGCACGTAGCAGGGTAGGCAGAGGGAACCTAGTGTTGTGATACTCCATTCCCCACTTTCTGCCGAATTATGGAGGCATTGCGTGTTAAGTGGCAGAACTCACCGATGCGCTTTGCCTCGACACCAGAGCAAAGAAATGGACATATAAATTCATGTAAATATTTCATCTCCTCGAGTGGGTATTGAACCTACAACCAGTCGATTTTACAGTCACACTTTGTGCCGCTGCGCCACGACTGGCCTCAATGATTATTTCAACTTCTTTATAAAGCAGATCAGATCGAGAATGGTGTTTTAAAATATCTTTGGAAATGAATTTAAACCATAATCATCGTGCTCAATGATTTCAATAATTTCAATGATGGTATATTATTTACCATCTATTAATTTATACAATGTTTTATGACATATCCATATAAGTACTGAAAATAATATATATATAAAAAAAACATTTTTTTGCAATTTTAACTATTTTACATTGATATTAAGATTTAATAAATACCTGATATAACTCTTCCTGGTTTAGGATAATTTAAGTCACCCGGCCGTCTTTGCGAGCCAGTTAGATATCCGAGAGTGAACTTTTCACCCAGAGTGGTATCCATGGCGACTATTAATAAACACCAACACCAATTCCACTGTGAATAAAAATAAGAGTAGACAACATTTTTTTTTTGCATCATCATCATTATATTAAAAAGTTAAATAAAGAATAAGATATAACATTTAAAAAGGTACTTTTGCAAGACTAGTCCATAATGTGCACTAAAATAGTGCAAACTGAATTAAATTATCTTTGTTATGTTTTTATATTTCCACGCTCTATCCCGCATATAGCAGTAGGCAGACAGTGCTAGCACACTCTGTTCCCTATTTTCTGACAAATTTTTGAGACATCGCGAGTTGAGTGGCGGAACTCAACGCCTCGTTTTGTCTTGTTACCACAGCGAGATAATGCAAATTTTAAATACATAATTAATTAAACGGGAATCGAACCCGCGGTGACAATGACTCTGTTTGTCACTGTAACAATAGACATTTAAAATATTTTAAAACATAACGCTCAGGATTACACTTATGATTTGAATGTTTGTGATAATATATCACAAATATTAAAATTATTATTGTAATCCTTGTTTAAGTCGAAAAAATATATAGGAATTAACCATGAAAAACGGAATAAGTTCTAATTTAAATTGTTGTCAGTCGCCAACTGTTCCGCACACGTGCTACTAACATTTTTCCGATATTGCCTGGTCGTAAAATGCTTTGAAGTGCAGATAACTATGGCTTTAAAACACACACTCTTAGTTTGAAATAGAACATCTTTTATATACAGCGATTTAGAGTAATGCATAATATTTTAAAATTACATTATAGGTAATATAATAAATATTTAGAAGCACCTATAATAAACATCTATAAAAATTTGGAAAATTATATCGAGTAATTACCATGCAACACATTTTTTTTTATTTTTCCTTTTTCTCTAGAGCGTAGACCTGTCTCATAGACGATAGCATACTAATAATATTCTAAATAACTGGACAAGCGCAAGTCGGGCTCGCTGACCGAGGGTTACTTACAAAAATTGGAGGTATCGAGCTTTTTTAGGATTTAACCATAAAAATTTTTTAGTTATTAAATATATATAATTTTCAGGTTTTTTCTGAACTAGTAGGTACTATTTGATAATTTTAGGTTAACCTTAAGTACCGTATTAATAGCCGTTTATAGCGATATAAACGGCCAAATCTTTTTTCTTTAATAAATGTAGAAATAAGATTTTTTTTAGGAATTCAAAGGACTGAAGATCTGAGATAAAGGCACTTTAATGACATACAGACAAACGAATGGACAATAAATTGATCTTATAAGGGTTCCTTTTTACCTTAAAAGGTATGGAACCCTAAAAAACACATACGATATTAAATATCTCTTCTTTTATTATTAGTATATCATTTTTATGATGCGCCGATATTTTCAATTATCTTAGAAATTATACTATCAAGCTTATACTTTTACGTAAATTATAACGTGGACAGCACCACACACGAAATAGCTCTTCGGATTCCTTACGCAATGCCAGCTTTAAGGAGAACAACCAAACTTGTTCACTTGTGACAGGTTCAAGATTATAAAACTGTACATTCAACTCGGTTTGTATTGTGAAAGTAGACATCCCTCATGTCGGTAATTATAGCTCTCAGCCGCGCATAATGTTTATTCGAATACCATAAGTTAGTACGATGAAATTGAAACAAATATTTACATTTCATAAAGTTCGGTCAAGAGTTACTCAGATCAGTTGTTTCATATTAGAAAAATGCTCGATGTTTGTGCGGTGTTAAATTACGTCTTCACGTAAATATTTGAAAAAGAAATCATTATACTATATTTAAATTAGATAAAATATATATATACTATAGCAAATAATTTTACTGTTTCTTTTTATATAAAATAGCAACATTTAGGACACTGTCAGTCCGCACTAGACTGAGGACATTTTGTACAATATATTGTTAAAAATAACATCAGTGGGAGATATTTATATAACTATGACCGGGTTAAGTCAACGTTTTATAAAATAGGGTCTTGAGTTTGCAATATTGCACTGTTTCAAATCAATTCAATATCAAGTACGATTTAAAGTCAAATAAATGGGGAATACGGAGTGTTTTAACACTAGGTTCCCTCTGCCTACCCTGCAGTGTGCGGGATACAGCGTGAATCTGATTTTTAAATCCATAGAGAAATTTCACACAAATAGCTTAAACTAGTAAAGAACTGAAGGAAAATAGTTTTCTTTTCAGAAGTTTTCTTTTACTAGCCACCACTTTTGTTTTATTGTTAAAAAAGCTATTTATAAAATATGTTGTAATACTTGTGATATTTAGCTAATTCAAAGATTAATCATAATATTCATATCAATATAAAATCTATTAAGGTTCTTTGTCACTAGCAATTAAAATAAAAAATATGGTTGCTATTAAGGATGTAATAAGTTTTCCTATCGCAACAAAACACGAATGACCAATTTTTTCTGTAATATATCGTAATATCTCAGATTTTCTCGGATCGAGTGGAGCTACTGCGATATTATAACGTAACGCTACGTTTAAGGACCAATCTCTGCACAAAGTTAAAATTTGTGTTAATGAATCTTGCACTCTATACAAGTATTATAAACGGTACATCATATAGTCTAGTCTCATTAATTTAATAAAATAATCCTAATACACTATTGGGCTTGTTTATTTTCTTTTTAGCTTTATGCAGTCGGGGTTTTTGTTTTTATAAATATTATTTTATTTTTCACTTTTTTGTTAGGATTCAATATGGTAATGATAATCAAGATATACCTTTTTGAAATCCTCGTATTGAGTTCCTTAATTTGATACCCATATTATGGTATTCGATTTTTTGTTCATTATTTCAATGGCGTCCCACAGTCGTTATGATTATTTTTTTAACGACAGCTATCTAAGAACACCTGGGCTGCTAAGACTAATCTAACGATACCTCAATTATGTAAATCCGTCCAGCGGTTCTGGAGATATGAGGTAATAATAAGAATATTACATACATACATACATACATACATACATACATACATACATACATACATACATACATACAAGATACGCACGAAAAACATAACTCTTCCTTAGCAGTCGAGAAAAAAAACCAACTTAAAATTTTAATTAATATTAATTTTCATGTTTAAAGTGATTTTATCCTTCACATGTAGCTGAAATTACATTAAAAAAGTTAATAAAAAATTAAAGAATTACAAATAATAATTTAACTAAAATATATTATAAATTCATTACGATATTAAACGGCGAGTATTTAACTAAACACTTAAATAGAAACAATGAATAATCTATGTTGTTTTCCTCTCTTATTATTTTAGTTTGGAGGACTTATTCCTGATGTCGTTTTCCAATAATAATCGAAGAGGTCGATAAGAGTTAATGTAATAGATAGTGCAACGGAATGGCTACGGCATTGACATAGTTGCTGCGTCACCGCGACTACAGCCGGGCGAGAAATGTATACGCACACGTCAGAAACACAAACCCAGTATTAATTAGGAGGAAAGGCGAACACATCGGAAATGATCGATAATTTCATAGCAATTTCAAAGTTTTTTAATTATTAGTAGTAATATAATTTTATTTATATTAGCTATAGCATTAGAATTTTGTTTTAGCATCACGATTTATAGCAAGGTAAGCAGGGGGGTTCCAGTATTAAGACACTTCGTTCCCCATTTTCCGCTGAATTTTCGAGACATTGCGTGTAGAGAGGTGAAACTCAATGCCGCGCTTTGTCTTGTCCAAAGTGAGGAAATGACAATATTATATGATTTATTACCCCGAAAGGGAATCGAACCCACAATCATCGCGTATACAGTCCATACTCTGTGTCACTGCGCCACGATGGCCTAGGGTTTATTATTGATATAATATAATATTTTAAGCTACAATAATTATTTCGTATTTTGTGAAATAAAAGTAATTTCCTAAAATAATTAAATGGATCCCATTACATGATTGTAAATAATTTATTATACAATTTGCACACTTAAGAGACATTTGTATTCATGGCGAGCGGACCCGCACTGAGCAGAGGTTTGAACCCGCATCAATAAAACAGCGTTGGTCCCGGCGCCCGCGCAACCTTCTTACCATGCGGTCGCGCCTGATACATATTAATGTTGTCCTAACCATGTCTGAACTTTCGTTGGTGTGCCTTTGTAGAAAAAAATGAAGTAAAATCATTTTCACTATTTTTATATTAAAAATATAAAAGTAATAGTATTCGTCATCGCTTTACAAAATGCGATTTTTATCCAAAACTGTTGGATTTCCCAGAAAGTTATGGATAAATTAATCACCTTTATTATATTATCTCATAATATATTTATTTAATATAATTGTAATAATATGTATATTTTAGAATTTAATTTTACACAGGTTGAACTATGTAGGTATGTAAAAAATATGTATGTACAGGAAGTGTGACAGTACAGCTTAAAATGTAAGTCGACGTAAAAAAATATGTGTGCGAATAATTAACTATGTTAACTGACATTCATAGTAGTTTTAATTTAATATGCGAAAATGTTTTAGTACACTTTTAGACATACGAATCTCTCGCTCTTGGCAGCACTACAGGAATAGTAGAGTCCAGTGTTGAGATACTCCGTTCTACATTTTCCGTCAATCTCACAGAATTTTTGTTGCTTAGCGGAAGTCAATTCAAATTAGAAAAAGAATATAATTATTATATTTAAATATAATCTGTCCACCAAGTGCCAGACACTTTTCAATTTGGCCACAATGGCATCATATTCTGATTATTTTATTTCGTTACATTATAAGCCGTCGTGGGACAGGAGAACAAGCGTGCGACTGTAAACGCGACAGTTGTGGATTCGATTGTCACTCAGGAAAATGAAATAAGTATTTATTGTAGCGAAGATACATCATCGCTCTGGTAACAAGGCAAAACGCGGCATTGAGTTCCGCTACTCAACACGCAATGCCTCGAGAATCGGTCGTAAAATGGACCATTCCCCACTTTACGCTATGGGACACAATACAGTGTGAAACTATAAAATAAAATATAATGAACAACTAAAACTAAAAATCTATGTTTGTGACAGACAATAAGCCTTTGTTATAACTTAGCTTTTTCAAAATATAAAACCAATGTACATATCTGAAAGCTTAATTTTAGTAGTCGTAGTAGTTAGTCTTTTATTTAATGTGTCAGTAATATTTTTAAAAGTATCATGGGACCTGCGCTTATAATTATTTATAAAAATACTCTGTTGTATAAACTCTACCAAATATAGACTAACAATTACATAGAGAGAGTAAATTCTGTTTAGATTAAGATTCTAAGTTGTCTAACATATTAAGCTTTAAAGAATGCCAGGAAGATAAAATATACAATTTTAATTTTACCAAAAAATAAACGACAAAAAGATAAAATAAAAAAAATATGTATCAAGCTTTCAGAGTGCCTATCTTACTGTTAGTGATATAATATATTTTATAAAATTAAAATTTGACGACTATAGAGAAAACTGTATAAGAAGCGTTTAAATATACTTTGTTATACAATTTTGTATTTAAATTTATTAAATTTACAGTTGTATTAAAAAACAAGAATAACACAAACGTGTTAAATTACATTTTTGCTTTGAAAGGCAAATATAAAGATCTGTGTTTATTTTGCTTACCAAAATCCACCTTGGTTTTTTCATGATTCTCTGGAGGTACCGTTGCGAAACACTCATTGATGACAAATATAACACATATTAACACAGTTTAAATTTATTTAATTAACTTTATCAAAATTTTACTCCAATTATTTACGCGCCATGATGCCAAGTTTCCCGCGCTCGCGGCACAGCTGTTAGCGGACAACGTTCGTGGAACTACGACGCTTACGGACTGAGTCCGACTTGCGATTTGCGAGTTGCGAATGTGACTTCGACTCACGTAATGTCTTATGATATGAATACAAATATAGTAGAAATATTTTTCTGAATAATAATAATATTTTTATAATACTTTGTATACCTGTAGATTTAACTTTATAAATATTTTCGACATTAAATGATTCAATCTACTATACATATTATATACTACTCATCATCGAGTTACATCGAAGGCAGTATATGAGTCAATCTATAGCAACAGCATTCTTAACTAAAGTCAGTGTCTGTACAGCCTGAAACATAGAGTCGCCAAGTTATAGTACTTTAATAGAGCCATTATTAGGTAGATACTATTTAAAAAAAGGTATAAAAATATATAATTTTATTTTTTTAAATTTATAAATAAGTAGATATATTAAGAATTTAAAACGAAAAATGGAGCAAAATTATAATGGATTGGTATCCAATGTAATCCAATCGACCGTAAAAGGAGTAGGGGCAGCACAGAAGATGGAAAGATGATATAAAATTAATAGCAGTTCTCGATTGGAGAAGGGTTGTCAGTGATAGAAAAAATTGAAAAATTTTAGAGGAGGCCTTTGACAACAGGCGCACTCAGAGATATACTGTGACTATAATATAAACACAAATTTAATATAAAACTCAGGATAACAAGCGTAATGTAATGTAAATGTAATATAAATAAGTAGCGCAAAAAAATACAAAACATGTAAGTAATACGACTAACATGATAAAAAGCAAGCTTAATTGACTAGATCGCTATTATATATTTGAATTTCTAAATATTAGGTACATGTATGCTATACATGCAAATATATAGATATTATGAAGTTACATTATAGTACAAATTGTGCATTTGGACGACATTGGATGATGACCAACTGCGACACAAAAATAAGTTTTTCAGTTAAACATGTTAGTGAAAATAATGTTACAACGTACCTAACGTTGTAACATTATTCTAGAGCCATTGCGCGTTGAGTGGCGGAACTCTACGCCTTGCTTTCTTCAGCACCGGAGTGAAGAAATAAAATCAGCTTTCACGCTGTATCCCGCACACAGAAGGGGAAGCTGAGGTAATTTTTGTGGCAATACGTGTTGATTGACCTAACTAGACACCGGCCTTTGCCTCGACACCAGAGTGAAAAAAATGGAAATATAAATTTTTAAATTTCTCGAGTAGGGATAGAACCCACAACCAGTCACGTTTACAGTCACACTTTGTACCCCTGCACCATAGCTGACCTCAATTGGTATTAATTCTTTAATTAGCATTAAATGCTCTACATTTTACTAAAACATATTTTTTCTTTAATAAGTCTACCACATTTCATATTTCGCTACTATTTTAAGCAGCTCGTAAAAATTTACAAGATTTTTGTTGTGGCACCTATAATAAATAGAAGAAAGGATTGCATAAATCATGTTTGTATGATCTATATAATAACAACAATGACGACTATGTAGTAGTGTTATAAATAAGTAGTAAAGGCGAGTAGAAAGTAATTTGAGGTTTATCCAATATCTTTGCTGTCATCATGGGATCGCCGATGGTACCTCTTTCACTTACATATATTTAGCCACCAAGGCCTCTCGCTGCTTAGGTCAGTTATTTGTCAAATATTTATTTAAATAAGTATATTTTATAAATATAATGTATAAATAGAATAATCCTTAAAAATTATGACTTTCAAAACGTTACTAAATATCTATATCAGTAGGCACGTACTGTTTATGTGAATAAAGATTTATTTACAAATATTTTTTATCATCTAAACCTTTTGTATGAATGAACTACATAGGTAAGCATCGAGCGGTCAAGGTAAACAACCATAATGTAACATACAAAGCGAATTTGTATCTCCACGCGTGACATGCGTCATTAACTAATATAACTTATTTCCATAGCAATGTGTCGATATTCAATATATGAATTTATTATAGGTATAAAAACACAAGACGAAGAAAAGTAACTTGAAAAATAACTGTCTACGTCGTTGTACAATAAAACTGTTGTTTAAGTTTATAGATATCTTATATCAATAACATAATTCGGTTATACACTATTGATAGTAATGGTTACTAGAAGTAGAGACGGTCATGAAGTCAAGAATCCTTCATTTCGTCATTATTATCAAGGAAAAGTCATAAGTAAATTATTGTCCAGCAAACTAATATTTCAGAATTTACAAAATAAGAAATAATATTTTGATTAAAAATGCAAAACGAAAATAAAACAATTTAAAACAATAAAATAATTTAATATGGTTAATTTAATAAAACTTACATATAATTTTTTTACATGTACATATATACAATATGTGTAATAAGAACAACTAAAAAGTAATTATATAAATCAATTTTATTTTCTTAATCTAGTAACAGTAAGAAAAATATTGTTGTACTTATAGACAACTTAACAGTAACAGTACCAAAGTGTATAAAGTTTATACCATACATACAAAAATTATCTATCCTGCGTTCTTGTAATTTCCACATTGTGTGCATTTCGCAAGTAAACTATTTCAATAAAATCTACTGCTATTTCCACTTATTTGGGGGATCGCATATTGGATGAGGGAGCATATCAATGTAACTTTACTCTGATTATTTTAAACATTTTTAAAGTGTTATTCCACACTTAGGAAAGAAAAATACTTATCTAGAAAACGTATAAAAATTTGAACGTAGCGGGACTCGAATCCGCGCCTCCTGGAAACCGACCAGGCGCTCTGACCACTAAGCCATACGTTCTGCCTGCCTGGTCGGTTTCCAGGAGGCGCGGGTTCGAGTCCCGCTACGTTAAAATTTTTATACGTTTTCTAGATAAGTACTTTACTCTGACTTAAACTATACAATGTTGTTGGATACCCCACGACAAGTGACAAATTAATATTTTAAATACTGTCATCGTATAGATCACTGATGTTTATTCTCCACCTTTCACACATAACTTTTGTGTCATTGCACCTTCTGAAAGTAAAAAATGTATATGATTTTTACGATACTTTTACGAATATATTAAAATAATATTATTATACCGGTCCAACTTTTTTTTCAAGAAATGATGACGTGAGCCAGTGGCCTTCGGTCAACGGATTTACAGAGTATTCCCATATGGCTCTAATGGAATTCCTTTAAGTTGAAGCGGTATGCGGTAGTTGAGTTGAAAGAAAAGTTCACTTACCATTGTTATTTCTGGAAACAAAGCGCTAAGGTTAAAGTTAGCTCGTGATGCCACAGGAATTCCGGATAAGGATCGATCTACATTAGACCCAACATTTTGTATATTAGATTGCATTAAATGACTATTAAAGAAATCTGGTTGATATTGTGATGGCATCTGGTTTCCCATGTAATTTGGAAAGGTCATCTCCTCTGACATCATATTTTGATGTTTTTTGCTTTGCGTTTTATTTTGCCAAAATATATGAGAAGAATCATTCCATTCGTCAACCTCGTTGCTTAATTTAGTTCTTTTACTTTGATATTTTTTGCTGGATTCTTTTTTAGAACATTCTAGTTTATGTTTCGCAGCAGTTTCTCTTCTCGAACTTTTATAATTGGGAAGATCCTTTTCTTGATATGTTGGTGCATTGCTTCTAAGTTTACTGTCACCATATTTGTGATTAGTGTAATTATTACATTCTGCAGTTTGATTATAATCTACAAAATCTGTAGAGAATGGCGCGCTCGAATAGTTGCTTGTCATTAAATTGCTACTACCAGGCATGAAATTAGAATAAAAAGAATTAGAAATGGTATTTGTTGTAGAGTTATACAATGTTGTTCCTGAAAATTGTTGTCCGGCGTAGCTATTATCTGAATAATCAAGTATAGGTGGAAAGTGAGAAACCTGAGCAACTCCACTGTCTTGGGCAATATTGAATTCATTATATTTTTGAGGCATCATAAATTTTGTCCCACTATTGTCGTGCAATTTTTGACTACAGGATGTTCCACCTCTTATTAAAGCTTCGGCTGAATAACTATTTTTCTGTGTTTTTGAACTTTTATCAGGTTTATTAGGTTTCACTTTAGGCTGCGGAAAATGATTAATGTTTTCAAACGTATGAGAAATCTTCGTATCACCAAAACCATAACAAACTTGAGGATGATTTTCTAATCGCGTTTTCCTGTTACCGTCATTTATAGGATTAGAAATATTTTGCTTTGACAATTTTTGTGCTTCAGCTACTAATCCATGTGGCCGTATAGACATATTTTCGTTCGACCGATTCATTAGTTGGGTGACGGACAGAAAATTAGTACAATTCTGTAAATCAGTATGTGGTAAAGTTCTGTTAAGAGCTTCATTTTTTTTCTTGTCATGAGGACCTAAAGCTAAATCCCCAACAAGTGTAGGTAAATTAATAGGAGGAGGTTCCATACTTATTTCTGTTGTACCCGCTGGTCTTGTTGTTGGCCACGTAGTAAGTTCCTCATGGTTAGGTTGGGGAAAATGGTGTATATTTATAGGAAAGTAGTTACCATTATTTTGTACATGTTTTTTGTTTACTTGTTCATTTTGAGTATAAGGTATTTTAATATTTTCTTTCAATTGAGTTTGATTTTGGCTGCAGTTATTTTGCATAGGTCTAATTTCAGATGTCATCCAGTTAATGTGCATTTTACTGGGAGATTTTTTGGTGTATTTATCAACTAAATTATGAGCAGCGGCTGAAGGCTGCTTAAGAGGAACTTCACCAGTGTTTTCACTTAATTGTTTAGCATCAAACGGCTTTACAACACTAGCCTTTAGGTTAATATTTGTTTGTAGATGTTCTGTTGTAAAATAATTTTGTTGCTTAGAATTAAAATGTTTTGAAGCGTTAGTGTTTGTGTGTATCGATGCAACATCTTCCGGCCATAAATTTGTGCTTTGGTTATAAAAAGTAGTAATCTGTTCGGGAAATGTGTTAGGTTTACTAGTTGAATTTTTCTTACTAGAACTTGGAACTAAAGGAACATGAAATTCAGGATTGAAAGGATTATAAGCATTCGAGAATGGTGTTGATGTATTAGTTAATATGTTATCTTTATGAAAAGTATTAGCACTAGTAGTACAATTTACAAAATCAAATCCTTTATGGGACCACCCTAAATCAATATCGTAAGTTAACCTAGAGGTATTAATTTTCATAAGATTATCGTCAACGTTAGTAAAATCTGTTTTATTTTTGTTTGAGTAGTTTTCCATTGCACACGGGTAAAGGCCTAATGTATTGTATTCATGGCCAGATGAGATAGTGCTAGTACTATAAATACTATTTTTGACTGTATTGAATGGGTCACCTTTATAAAAAATATTATTAGTTGTGCTACTATATGTTGTTACTTGACTTGTTCCGGATTTACTACCTGTGCAATCAAAATCTATTGTAAATGATGCATCAGTTAAGGTACAAGTGGTAGGTATAACGGATGGTAGGGGTAAATTTAAAAAGGGATTCTCATTAGTGACAAAACTGGAAACGGAACTAGATACTTTAACCTCAGCCAATTTGTTACTTTCGTATTTAAGTTCACTGGACTTAGTGACTGGATTATTAACATTGGTACTATTATCATTTTCAGACTTATTATTTAGTTTTGTTTTATTCTGGGGTACATTTGTCTTTTCAAAATATGAAACTGGTTGAGTTAACGTTTCAGTTCTTTGATGATTTTCTTTGGAGTGATTAGCTTGAGTGTCATCTGCTGGACTGTCTGCTCTATTTCCACTAACAAGAGGAAAAGACATTAAAAATGCCGCTGTAGGTGAGGCAGCCAAAAACTCTTCTGCCAATTCTAGCCTGGCATTGCCTCCATCTACAACGTTTTCGCATATTGTAGTATCTAATATATTTTGTATCTTATTATCTTTATTTTTAAATTCTTGCGTTGGCTTATCAGGAGGAATTTTGTCAGGTTTATTATCTAATGTGCTGATAGAAACAGCCTTTGACATATTCTGTATCGGTTGCTCTGGAAGTTTTTTGCTGCTTGCTTTAGTTGGAGATGGATCAGCACATTTTGGAACACTTAACAATTTATCACTGTTATGAGTGTCTTTCGTTACATTATCTTTTTCAGTTTTATTTTCAGGTACTATATCGCTCGGTGGAATATTTTTTGTCGTTTTGTTACTATCTTCGTCAGGTGTTTCTTCACTTATATTAGATTTGTTAATTTCTATATCTTCTGTTTTGGAATCTGGAATAACTTCTTTGTCTGGATCAGAGTTTTTTTCTTCAACACATTTATTTTCGGGTTTTTCGTTACATTTCTTTATGTTTGAATCTGAGGCCTCTTTAATATCTATTGTATGATTGACTTTTTTTGAACTCTTTTTAGTTGCACTGGTTCGTGCCTTGTTACTATTTCTTTTTGACTTCTCTGACAAAGGACGAGAGTAGGCTGATATGGGTAATACATTAACCATTGTTGTTTTAGTAATATCGTTACCATTTCTACCAATAACGGGAATGGTTGTAGTTTTATTTATAGGTTGTAAATTAGCATCAACTAAAACAATCGTTGGTGGTTGTGGAAATATAACTGGTCTTTGTGGAAAGATGTATGGAGTAGCAGGTAACATAACAATAGTATTTTCTGAAAAATAAATAAAATAATATATAGCATCTCAAAAAAATATACAGGATTTGTGGTAATTAAAATAATAAAAAAATAAGAAACCTACCTTTTTTAGCTTGAGTCAATGGTAGTAGCTTAGGTAATTTGGGTGGAAATTTATTTAGTAAATTGCCTTTCTTTTGATTTTTTTCCGAATCTTTAACAACTTCTTTTTCTTTATCATTCTTCTGTTTAGATTTTTGCACCATCAATAGTTTAAGATATTTACTATCTGTAATCAAATGTGACCATTTTTTTGTTAAAATAATTTAAACAGCAGAGAAATAAAAAGAACTTACAATTTGATAATTTGCCTGAACGAAAATCAAAACCACAACACAAAATTTTTTAACCCTTACAATGGTTAAAATTAAAAATTAAAAATAAGCCAGCATTATCAATTTTAAGAGTCAGATTTTATTACGAATGAATAAGTTTTAGAACATTATTTTTCATGAGGTCATTGTTGTGCAGAAGCACAGCATTACTGTAAATGCTATAGTCGTGGGTTCTATTTATAGATCCCGGCGTATGTTGCCAGGGTCTACCTTCCTGCTTAACCTACTCCACTTTGCATGGTCTGTAACATCCTGGGTGATGAGACCATTGGCTCCCATGTCCTGGCACCATGACATCCTACGACACGACATAGCGAGGCACTTCCGTCTGACATAGTTTCTAGGTCGGCGCGCAACGTGGCCATACCGTCTCCGGCGACGCTCTTGGAGCTACATCATGGACCCCAAGACTACCTCGAATGAATGTGTTACGTACGCGGTCAGACTGCGTTACGCCGCACATTCACCTCAGCATCTTCGTTTCCGTGACGTGAAGCTCCTCAGTGTGCCAAACATTCGCTCCGTATAAAAGTACTGGTCGGATGATGCTCTTGTATATCATTCACTTGAGCTTTAGCAGTATTCAGCGGGCGCCTCCAGACTCGTGCATAACGGATTCAAGGTACCTGAACTTTTCAGACTTAACGGCTGTCTCAGGGCCTATAAGGATAGAGATCGAGTCCGGGCTATCGCATTTAGTTTAATACGCTCCAGCATCAGTCGGTTCTCGTCGTCGTCGGCGTACATCATCAGCCATTGAGGCTAATCCTGGATAAGAACCAAGACATTACCTTGAATAAGAATGGACTAAGAGCCAAGTCCTGATGAACGCCTACTGTAATCTGGAAGGGTTTAGTGTCGTCGGTTCTATTCATAGATATTGTAATAAATTATCTTCATTTTCTCACTCTGGTAAGGCAAAAATTGTATGGAAAGTGTCTTAACACTTGCTGTCCTCTACTTGAGATTACTATATAAAGGATACAATAAACAATAAATTGTAACATACTGTGCTACACATAAAATTTTATTTTTACATGCAATATACATATTTTTAAACATTATGTAAAATTCTTACTTTGATTTTTTTTATTCACACTAAGAGCCACCTGTAATGAAACATCTTTTCTGTCTAGCTTCTTTTTTTCAATTGCTTCTAATTTTATTTCTAAAGCCAGTATTTCTGCTTCTATAAAATAATATAATCTTTTAACATCGTGTTCATCATCATCGGGTTGAAAGTGTTATTCTTAGAAAGTACTGATTTGAATTGAAAAACTCTTTTTATTTTTAATAGTGACCAACTACCTGTCTTAAGTGTTACTTTGGACACTTAGAATTTATCATGTGTAAAGCATGACACATTTCAAGTCATTGGTAGAAACTAAGAACCTTATAATTAAATATCTTGATGTTATTAACATAGATTATAAAGATATAAAATAATATCATTGGATTCTGTGTTTTTAACACATTGTAAAAGAATTACTTAATACTCCTTGAATACATGCGGGTACAAGGTCCACCTTTGCAAGGTGAGGTGCTCAGAGCAGTGCAAATTAAGTATAAGTTTAAGGGGCCGCTTTAAATGCCCATTAATATTCACCTCCACATTCTGAACTCCTCTGTATACCTAACAAAGTTTGAAATTATTTTACTAGTGCTGCCTCAGAAGTACATACAAGAAATAAATTCATGATAATTTGGACCAAATAGCACTAATTTAGGTATTCAAAAACATATCTATGGACATCTCATGTTTTCAATACCTTACAATAGTCCATGGCCACAGGTAGAAACTAACCTAATCTTTCATTTCATTTAAAAGACATAACTTACTTAACTGTGTTTTTTCATTAACAAAATTTGTTAAACAAATAATAGCTTTTTGAATAACCTCAATTTTTGGATACTGAACATTATCTGGATCTTCCAATGCATTATTGGTTTTATTTATTGATTTCACTAGCTCTCCAAGTTTTGATATAGCATCATTAAATTTTAATCTCCTTTGACGTTCCCATTCTCTACACCTACTGTAAAGAACATACATGTATTTAAATTAGTTTCCAGGCATATATGATAAATGTTGTTATATTTATATAAATTAAATAAATAAAATCTTTATACAAATTAAAATAAATTAGCTTCATGCTGTATCCCGCACACAGCAGGGTAGGCAAAGGAAACCTGGTAAGACACTCCATGGTCCATTTTTCTGCCGAATTCTGGATTGTGAGTTGAGTGGTGGAACTCAACGCCGCGCTTTGCCTCGACACCAGAGCGAAGAAATTGAAATTGAAGAAATGGAAATTTAAATAAATATTTATTTTTGTAGAGTGGGGATTAAACCCACAAACAGTCGTATTTACAGTCACACTTTGTGCCCCTGCACCACGCCACGTAATTGTAAAGTTTACAACATTAAAATACTGTAGTTGTTTTACTTTACTTGTATGTTTTTAGCTCATTATGATACTAATAAGTGTGTAACTTAAATTATTTTGCAAGTTTAACACACTAAACGTTTAACAAAATATGAAAGACATGTTAATATTTATTAGACATATTTAATATTTATTTTATCATTTAACAACGTTTTTGATGTATTAATGAACATACAAAATACCTTGGAGTTCGTTGTTTATTAGTGGTTTTATCCATTTGAAGGAAAACAACGAATTAATATGTAGAGAAACTTTATACAGAAAACTTATTAATAGAATTATTTTCTTTATAAATTTTTATTTGCTCAAATATTTATTTTAAGTGATAAATAATAAGTAATACCAGTACATAATACATATTTTGACAATTTTATTTGGCATTTGACAAACATTGACATTTGACAACCAGATTCTATACTGACATTTAACTATCGATTATTAGATTAATCGATTTTGTTGTTTCAAAAAATAAGTAGCGTAAATCGATTTTAGGAATATAAACTTAACTTCGAAAAACTACAAAAAATATATATAATAATTTTCACAAAAAAAAATGAAAAGTTATGAAAAATATAACGTAAAACATCTTAGAGAACTAATTAAATTAATAAAAAGTTAACTAGTTCGTTTCGTGACGCCAGACAACATTGATAACTTAAATTAATCTTTTTTTTTTAACGTGAGGAAATCCTATTATAGATACCGGCCCGAGTGGGACTCGAGTGGGTTATGCGGGCACGGATGTTGGAACGGGGGGAGCCGGGTGGGTCGTGCCTACCCCAGAAGTTTTACTTATAATAAAATTTGCAACAAATCAGTTCAAAGCTAAAGTCCAAGCCTCCCACAAGAAAATATCTCTAGATACGCAAATATATGTGGGACTCGTAGACGCAGACGACTAGTAGTAGATGTAAGCTGTAAAAATACCCAGTAAAAAATCGCGGTGCTCCACTTCAAATGCCACTGGCCGCGACGCATGGGAACTATAATCGCCCGTGAAACGCAACGGCGGGAGCCTGCTAGGCGTGTCGCGGAGTCATGAGTTGTGTGGTTACCTTCGACGGCCTGCTCGGAGTAGTGCGTGGGAGCAAGGGGGAGCATTTCAATTTTGACATTTTTTTACCAACTTTTTTCAAAAAAAACTTTTGTTGCTGAGACAGGGTACAAGCAAATAAAATGACAAGTATGTAAATCTATATCTTCTCCTATTCTCCTATTACAATATGATAAACATGTATTTGCTATTAAAAGTGTCCATAATATATTTATACGGCGATTACTTTACAAATTTCAATTAAACGACGCTCAGAATTTAAATATATCATCATTAAAAATACCGGACAAGCTATTTCTGAAACTTAAGCTTAGCCTAATAAGAGCCCTTTCATCTGATACCTCAATTGGATTAGTAGCTTTAATATCAAATTTTGTTCCACTTTAAGGCTATTATTTTTTAGGATTTAACCACAAATATATAGTTTTCAGATTTTTGATGATAACTAGTACTACGTACCTGTAAATACTAGCTGCGAAATTTCATATTTTTAAGTCAACCGGAAGTATTCTATTATTTTTAATTCCTTTTATATTGTCATAAAGGCTTTTTTGTATATAAACAAACGGCCATTTTTTTTGTAAGTTCGTGTAAAAATACGATTTTTTCAAAAAACAAAGGACCATAGACCTAAATATATGGTTTGAATTTCAATTCGATGTCTCCAAGCGTTCCTGAGATAAAGGCTCTTGACAGATAGCAGACATACGGACAGACAAAAAAGTTATATTATAAGGGTTCATTTTTTCCTTAATAGGTACGGTAATCCTAAAAACGAAGAGGATATTGAGATTTTTTGAACAAACTTTTACATAACCTTATAGATTTCAATCATCTGGTAAATAATCATAAAATGCCCGATATTCGCATTCCTGCTCGAAAAATGAATTATGCCAAAAATTATTGAACTAAGGTCTTGTAAACTATACAACAAACTATTTACAGCAATATCAAAGTATTACATTGACAATCTCAACTTTTTCTTTTGTATAATTCCAATATATTTTTTAGCCATATTATTCGAAATCTATAATAAAATAAATAAAAAATATGATCAACGTCGATGGGTGTCATAAAATGACAATTTTATTAAAAAAGTTTTTTAATAACACTAAATAGTTAAGCACTGCGCGCGCTCTGCCCTCTATCTCAAAAATGATGCAAGATCTAAACCTACTCAACTTACTCCATTTTGCATGGTCTTTAACGTCTTCGGTGGTTAGACCATTGGTTCTCATGTCTTACATCACGACATCCAACTAACACTTCTTTGGAGATCTCAGTCTAGGGACTGATATAGCAAGGTACTTGCATCCAACATAGTTGCTAAACCATCATGGACTCCATGAGTTTCGTATGCGGTCAGACCACGTTACGCCTCATATTCACCTCAGCATCTTTATTTATATGAAGTGAAGCTTCTGAGTGTGCCGAGATAATGCTGGCCAGCATTCGCTGCCGTATTAAAAGACCAGTTGAATGAGCTCTTATATTCTTTGATCGCAGGCCATACTGACTTTTGGCCTGGCAGCGCTGATCCGGCTACAGATATCGTGATCAATGCTTCTAGTCTCGTGCACAACGGTTGCAAGATACCTGAACTTTTCCGACTTAACAGTTGATTCAGGACCTATATATAGGACCGTGGTACATATACCAGATTATCTTAATATATCTCACAATATATCAGGGATCCCTTTTGGATCACAATGCCCACTAGACAAGGCACGTAATCAAAGGTCTTGTGCAGATCTAAAAAGGCCACGTGCAGAGCTTTCCTTTTTTCCTGAAATCCATATTCAGACTCAGAGACAGTACACTCTCGGGGTAGCCTGAAATCGATCATCACTCAAAGAGCTTCATCGTATGATTCATAAGCTTAATGCCCCTATAACTACCACAATCTTAAACACTGCCCCTTTTCTTCTAAATAGGGGTAAAATAGATATAAAAGTAAAAAAGGTCAATAAGTATAACCATACCAAGAGAACCCAACGATTTCTACGCTTTGAACGGAATCGTCAGGTCCCACCGTTTTTTCGTTCTTCATGCGTCGAAGGCAATTAAAAGTTTCGTCAAGGGTTATTGGGGTAATAAGTTTGAAGTTAGGCGTAAGGAGTATCAAAGATACTGGAGATAGCTCACGTAAAAAGCATGAGGACCACTCGGAGGGCATGTATGAAGTGGTTGATGACAGTAGACGAGGTGAAATAGGTAAATACAGATACCGCAGCGTTTGGTGCTTCATTCTCTCTGACTATCCCGCTAGGGATACAATGTGGAGCTACTAGTAGTAGTAGGAAATTGGTATAAATGGTAGTAATCACTATTGTCGGTTTCACATAGAATTGTGTACAGTACACAATCATTACATGATTGTATTATTAACTTTATAAAATAATAATGATATGAAAGGATAGGATAATCAAGATTCAGTATGATAGTTTTTTTAATTGAATGAAACATATTAACAAAGGTAGAAAATAAATGGTCCAAAAATAATCACGATGAAATACTCAAAAGAAGTACTCGTCTTGTAAGTGCTGCTCCTGAACATAATTATGAAAATATTTATTGAATTGATTTAAAATTTCATTAAATTTGAATTAAAAATTTCAAATTCATTTTCAAATTTTAGTGCAGTGCCTAAGTATGTATGTATATCGATAAAATTGTACAACACTATGTGTTATTTTTGTGATTCATTTTAATTTATGATTAGACAGAAGGTACCTAATAGACATTTATATATTCATCATAATTTGTAATCAAGTATCAACTAACAACGTCTTTTGAAAGTTTATCGAGTTTCCATAATTCCATTTCCTTCCCAATTTGCTATAGAGTCGTTGTGGTTTTGTGATTCTGCTTATTGTTGTAAAATTTGAATTAAACCTATTTTCTACACTTTACATCAAGTTGGAGTGTGTAAAACATACGTTCTAATTAATAAAAGATTTAACGCGTAACTGAATATTTTCTAAACCTTGTGCAATAGTAAGGCGCTATCAAAATGGCTCTATATCCATCATTAGAAGATATGAAAGTGGATAATATGATTCGAGCACAAATGGCTCAACCAGACATGGCACAGTCTTCTTATCATCAATCCTACCAGACACCACCAGTATCAGCTCCTCCAAGCGCACCTCGACAAGTATATCCTGCCCTTGGTGAATATATGGGATTAGAACTGTCACCAGAAGTTATTGCTATCAATATGCCCGAGTATCAAATCCAAACAGTAAGTTAAGATTATAGTTCATATTTACTGAAATATTTTTATTTACACATACTGTAATATCTTATTTAGCTTTATCCTATATAACTTTGTGTTAAGACGCTTCATTTCTCATCATCCACCTAAGACATTTTCTAGACATTGTGTGTTGAGTGGCGGAATTCAATTCTGTGCTTAGTGTTCTTACCAGAATGACGAAACGAAAATACATTATTGGATAGTAGGAATTAAAGTAACAATCATTGCATTTACAATCTGACACTGTTTATTGCAACCAACTACTTCTATTTAATTCTCATATTTATAATAACTTTCTCTAAAGGTACAACCTATTGGATCGGCATCTACTATGATAGCTCCACTTTCTTCACAATCTCCCAGCATATTGAAGGCAACTGTCACTCAAGGAATAAGACAAGTCATTCTTTGCAAGGATAAAGATGGTAAATGTGGCTTGAGAGTACACTCAGTCAACAATGGCATTTTTGTATGCTATGTTGCCGCTGGTAGTCCAGCAGCGCTTGCAGGATTGAGATTTGGTGACCAGATTTTAGAGATTAATAATGTAGCCTTGGCTGGAATGACTATGGAACAGAGCCATGCACTATTAAAACAAGCACCAACAAATGGCATTAAAATAGCTGTTCGTGATAGGTAATTATAATAGTTTGATTAATAATTTTCCTTTTTTCACCAACATTTTTTAAGCAATTTCTTGTACCTTTATTTATGCTATGTGCCTTTATATATATAATCTGTGTGTGTAAATATTTAATTATTTAATTTTTATATCATTACAGCAGAAGTAAAGAGAAACATTCTTTGAGCTTAAACTATTTTTCTTTGTTTTTATTTTATTGTTATGTTATTTCAGACCTTTTGAAAGAACAGTTACATTGCACAAAGATTCTCTTGGGCATGTTGGTTTTCAATTTAAAGATGGAAAAATTGTTGGACTTGTCAAGGATTCTTCAGCTGCACGAAATGGTTTGCTCACAGACCATCAGTTACTAGAAATAAACACTATTAATGTTGTTGGTATGAAAGATAAGGATATATCAAAGGTTATTGAAGCCAGTCCATCTGTTGTAAATGTAACTATTATTCCGCACTACATTTACAAGCATATGATAAGCAAGTGAGTATAATGGTACTGTTCTATACATGCATATATGTAATTATTGTATAGTACTGTTATACATATGTGTATGTAATCGTTGATATTTATTTTATATTTATTATGTTATAATAATATGTTAACATTTCTTTACAGAATGTCAAATTCATTGTTCAAGGATCTGGACCGTACTCCAGCTGTTTAAAAGCAGCAACGGTCAAGTATTTATTCTATGTAATTTTTCTACAGAGCACGAATTATTATCTTATTTTAATAAACAAAGCACAGAAGTTTAGTTTTAAAGTATAATAAATACATCTAAGGTTATTATATATATTTTTATAGATGTACAGGTTTTTCCCATGACGAACCACAAAATACACTTTTATGACTCATGTACAAGAACTGAAGTGTTAATCTGATTGTATTGAATATAACTATAATTTTTAGCATTGATTTTCTTTTTTATTGTTTATTATTATACAGAGAATTATAATTTGTAATCAACATTTAATGAGCACAAGAACAACATCAACATTGAAATTTCACCCACTTATTGTTAAAACATACAGGTAAAAAAATATATATATTTACTAGCTTTTACACATTTTTGCCATATAATTAATGATTATTTGTAACATTTAATAACAATTTATTTTAGTCAGTAGGCTGTGAGATCTGAAGGTGACTTTCTGTTTGTTGGTGCAGTTTGTAGTTGAATAATCACCCATTTCTATATTTTTGGTGCTTGTATATTAAAAATGCTATATTACTGACTATTACATATTTATGTAAAACATATTACTACATTACGTTAAATATAAACAATATTCTATTTGATTACGAATGATATTTTTAATTAATATAACATATATGCAAAACAATCCTAACTTTATATATGAAATATCTTTTGCTTATAAATGGAAAAATACAGTGTTGAAATTATATAATAAAAAACTGTATTAACAATTGAATTCTGCTGCACAATACGTAACATATCGAACTTTGATTGGAAAATCGGGTATGGAGTGTCTTAATGTTAATATGTACTAGGTTCCCTTTGCCAACCCTACTATATGCGGGAAAAAGAAACATTAACAGACTCATAGCAATAGGATATTTAGCTTATATTAATAGTTTCTTTGGATAACTGTTAGCTCACATTCCCTTAATAATGTAGATTAATACTGAAGCAGTTTGTTTTTTTTTTTACAAGAATCTATGTTTATTCTCATGTTTAAGCTTATATGAAATGATTACATTATATTTATTACATTAATATAATTGAACTAGAATTTTTTGTTTGTACAATAAAAAATATGAATAAATGGTGTAATTCACTTTTATATTTGGATATTTAACAGTCTTTTCAATATTATTAATTTTTAAGGCTATTCCTGCATAACATTTGTTAGAATATGTGTATTGTAAACAGTTGTCGTTAAAGATTTTTTATAGAGCTATATTTGTGATGATATAAACAGAGAGATTACTGTTAAAATTATATTGTAGTAGAAATTAAAATAAGAAATAAAAAAATAAGTTATGGCCATTTCTTTGGAGTATTATCTTAGGTTAAAATAAAAAAAGAAATTTGATATCCAACCTAATAATAGTATGAAAACTAAATTAAGTCAAAACCTTTTCTAGTTTTGTTTGATTTTTTGATTAATAATTATCTACCGAAATAGTATGATCATATGTTAAAATAAAACACAGTTGTAGAATAAGTATTTATAAGATTTTATTAATAGAAATAAATATATTACACTTATTTGGTGTTTTTTTAATTCTATATTAAGATACTAATAAATTCAAAAATGTCTAAAAGAGGTCTTACAATTTGTAAAAAGGTAAAAATTATAAAAATATTTATTTCTATCGCATAAGCAGTATCCACTCTAAAATAATATACATAAAATTGTAACTATTAAAACTAAAGTTCATTATATTTTTTAATTAAATTTTCTCTACTAAATATTGTTATTACTAATGTTAATATATTATGTCAAATGGATTTTGAAAGGTCCAATTCGGTTTCAATACAATTTGTGGACAAGACCATGATTTTGGCATAAAAAAGCTGTCATTTTCTGAGGGGGGACAATTTTTTCGTGCAAAAAACTCCATGGCATATAAGCTCCATAGAAGACCTGAAAAATCGTGATAAATTAAAATTTCTTAAATAAATTAACGATTTCTCTTTAAACTGTATATTTTTTATCTTATTTTAATATTTTCAGCGGTCTAGTTTGACGGTGAGTTTAATTATCATAATAGATTAAAATTATATAAGCTGGAAAGTGTCTCAAAAGTTTCCATTAAAAGTAAATTTATTAGTCTATATATTAAAAATAATTTCTAGATGATGAGTATCACTCTTACAAAATAACCCTATTTCTCTTTATTATCGCAAATGTATTTCTTCAATTGCGGTATGTCGTTTATTTAATTGGTATGTTATGAAAACAATCTTCAATGTTTAGTATTATTGTAACAGTAAAATATCTAGATTGTTATGATATCCGTCTGCATTCTAGAAACGCTACGTTCATCGGTCTGTACGTAACTACGTATGTATCCGCGTAACACATACAGCTGTTTTAATCACTTACAATATAGAAATAACAAAGAGTAAAACGTAGATAAATTTCTATAATATTAAGGAAAATATTGTCGAGGATTTATAAATATATATGATAGATATATATAAATATATATATCTACATATTTATAAATCCATGATAATATTTTCCTTAATATTAAAGAAATATCTATTTACATTTTACTCTTTGTTACTTTTGTAAAAAGATAGACATTATATTGATATACCTAATTAAGTATATCAATATAATGTCTATCGTTTATTGTTTTTATTAATCTACGAACTGCACTAATTAAATGTCAAGAGTGGGATTGGAGAATCAATGAAAAGATATAAAAAAAAATCTATAAATAAGAAATAAACCTTTGCAATGTTATATTGGAGCGTGCGGGCAAATTTTAATTTGTCAACTTTTATAAGTTCTACTTCCCATTGACCTTCCATCATAAAATTGGAACTGAGCTCTCGGTGGGTGAGTTCCACTCGCACTTGACACGTTTTATATAATATTTTTTATATTGCTAAAACTAACAAATTAATTCCATTATTAAATATGAACAAAGATATACAAACTCACCATTTCCTATAAAAAAACAAAGCCACATCAAAAGATTGAAGGTACCGGGAAATCGAAATCCAATAGTATCTGTCAAAGGTACCATCAGAACGCCTACCATTCCAAATTCTATCATGAGCACCGGGTAGAAAAACCCAAAAGAGAGTGCTAATACTACTTCATGTGCAGCTGCAGAGACCTAAAATATATTGGTAGTTTAGAGTTTATATTAAGATGTATGTATTAACATACTGATAAAAATGTTGCACAGCTTAAATAAAAACCAGAAATATTATTAACGTGGCGTAGACAGTGGCGGACTGACGGGGAAGCGGCGGAGACGGTACGCCGCGGGCCTTTGATCCTGGGGGGCCTCCAAATGCTGCAAGTTCCTATGATCAAATTCTTAACAAGCCTTTGAAAAAAAAGCTTAGTACTTAGAGGAAGTTTGGGGTTCGAGGCCACATAAACAAATAAGTACAAGAATAAGTGCAGCCTCTACTGATAGATTAAATTATTTTAATAGAAATTTTTAGTTTTCAATTATTTTTCGCATAATGTATAGTATGTTAAAAAGTGTGGGGGACAAAATGCAACCTTGTCTCTCTCCTTTCTTCATTTGGAATATATTGTAGTATTCACTGCCTATCCTGATGGAGGAGTGGTTCCCAGTGTATAGACTTTGGATTACAGCAACAAGGTGTGCAGGAACTAGTAAGATACATGTTACATAATATTATATATTATGCCTTCATTTTTATATTCTTACATACTTGTATAAAATACATATAAATAAAATGTTATAAAAAAAAAATTTTTGCTAAATTCTATTACACGTATATTTGATATTTCGTCTCTTATTTTCCTATGTTTATGCAAGTCTAATTCAAACGTTAATTGCAAGATGTAAACTATATAAACATACACACTAATTTGTACATGAAAAAAAAATTGTGAAATGTAAAAATTCATTTTACACTGAGGGCCTCATTCAACTACGCCGCCCCAGGCCGAAACTGTACTTATAAGATGAAACTGTACTTGATGAGTGTGGGTTCAAATCAATTTACTTGGAAGAATATTAACTAAAGTTTGTAATATAAATCAGTAAGCACCTAGCATCTTAAATAGATGAAATGTAATTTTTCCGATATTTCACAAAATACAAACGTTGCTTTTTAGACAAAATGCAGTGTGGAGTTTCTAAACGTCTATGAAGAAGGAGAACACGTACATCGGTTTATTTCGCAATATACTAAAACTTGAATTTTTGTTATTAATTTAGTCAAACTTGATTGTGTCTATAAAACATTCTTTTGAATTGTTACAAATTTATCAAAAAAATGTAATATACTAACCAAAAATACAACTACTGTGGCTATAGCACGACCACCAACTGGAGCTAGAGGTCGATAAATATGGTCACGGAGCCAAGCATGCACTACACGATTCCAAGCACGGAAATAATTCGAAAAGCGAGACTTAGTCCACCAGTCCTGAAAAGATAGAATCAAGAAAATATGTAAAATAAAACATAAACATTTATAAATTACCTTATAATACAATGTTGTATCAGACACAGAGGCCAATCGTGGCGCAGGGTCACAAGTTGGTTCGATCCCCACTCGAGGAGATGAAATATTTATTTTAATTTTTATTTCCATTTCTGCGCTCTAATGTCGGGGCAAAGCGCGGCGTTGAGTTCCGCCATTCAGCTTGTAATACTTCGTGCAGCGTAATACTGATTTATTTTTTTATTTTATTTATAGTACAATGTTTTAAGATTTTTTAGTTAAATTTTATCAATAGTAGTATAACTATATAAATAAATAACTATAAAAGATATATGTATATGTACAATATATGAATAGGTATGTGTCTATAAAAATGAGTATAAGTGATAGAATTGAAAGTATAATATCATTAGATAAAAAGTATATATTATATTTCATTATTAAAATACATAAAAGTACCTAGTAAGAAACATACACAGTACACACAGAAAATATCCAAAAATACAATAAATTATATTTAAAAAAAAAGATTTATGACCGACATACTTATTCAATATTGTTTAATTTTGCAATTCAATTTAATTTATACTCTTTCCCAAATGTAGCGTTGGTATATAATAAGTATTGGTGTATTATATGTAAGTGAGTAATGGAGACATACCTACCTACGGGCTACGATACAATAAGCGGACCAACTGGGTCGGACGTCAAGGAATTTCTCAAGCTAGCTTTGCACTTTAGTTTGAATAGTGATAAATTAGTGCACTTGTACATGAAGTACCTAGTCAACTACCATGCTGCAATGGAGCGCGACTTGACGTAGATAAAAGACTTGTAGTTTGGTCTTTTAGCTTTTAAAGTTCACCGGAAAATGAAAAACAGGTAAATATTATTGTGACTCTATTTTGATACTTAGATATGCTGTTGTTGTGACATTTATAATTTATTGTATCAACGATCAACGTGCCTTCGCTGTTACTTACAGGTTCGAATATAATTGCATTTAATTTTTTTGAGTTCTATAAATATTTTTTGAGGCCAGTCGTGATGAAGTGGCAAAAAGTGTGACTGTAAAACCGACTGGTTGTGAATTCGATCCCTACTCGAGGAGATGAAATATTTATTTAAATTTATATTTTCATTTTTTCGCTCTGGTGTCGAGGACAAGCGCGGCGTTGAGTTCTGCCACTCAACACGCAATGCCTCCAGAATTCGGCAGAAAATGGGGAACGGAGTGTCTCAAAACACTAGGTCCCCTCTGCCTATCCTCTGCAGTGTGCGGGATATAACGTGAAGCTTTTTTTCTTTTTGATTTGATTCTATAAATATTTCTGAAAAAACTTAAGGGAAGTCTATGAACACTAGTTTATTTTGTTGCACTAGTGTATGTTTGTTTATACATGATAAAATTATGAAAATATTTATGTCAAACTTCTTAAGTAATAAGAGATACACAGATTTATTTCTAGGTAATTTTTACATAAATTTATGTATATATCGCTTTTTACTTTAAAAGTTATTATTAATAGGATTTGGTGGA